>BPLQ01012467.1:0-288074 GCA_021605075.1 Caerostris darwini | reverse complement strand
TCTGTTTAACTATCTATCTATATCTATATCTCTGTTTAACTATCTATCTATATCTATATCTCTGTTTAACTATCTATCTATATCTATATCTATATGTATGTTTATCTATTTATATATTTTTGTTTGTCTATCTATCTATATCTATAGATATAGATAGTTAGATAAACAAAAATCTCTCTCTCTCTGTATATCTATCTATCTATATGTATCTATATCTATCTCTCCGCCTATCTATCTATCCATCTATCAAAATATGTATAGATAAAATGATAGATATATAAAGATCATAAAACCTAAAATAGAAAGGAGAACAGACAAGGAGTGAATTAGAAACACGACGATTTTTCCCGCCAAAAGCTATTATCATAAGTAAATTTATCTTTTTTTGCAATTATATCCAAAATTGATTAAATTGAATAAATAATCAATAAAGAATAAATAGAAAAATTGAATTTATTTTCTCTACAACGCAAGAGAATAAGAATTGCCTGGCACTAAATGAAATTAATCAGTCGTTTCGAGAATGACTTCGATAAAAAAAGAACTCCTTCTACTTGAATTATCTTGTTTTGCTAATATCCGATAATTACTTGCGAACGACAGATATCATATCTGATAATTAGACGAAAATAGCATATTAGATTAATGCACGATGTAATTCAGTGCTGTCGGATCGTCAAATTAAAAGGTGGATGACTTTGATAACCTTACTTGGAGACACGTTTCACTATCGTCAAATGATAAATCAGAAGGCTTCGATTTTAAAAAAAGGAATTAGGAAAGAAACAAGTACTATATAAAAAAAAATTAAGTCAATTGCTATTTTTTTTTCACTATATTGCAAAAAATTATTTATAAATAATTTTCATTAATTTTTTTAAGTTATCTGGCGCCATCTATTGGTAGATATATGCAACTCAAATCTAAAAAAAACTAAAATTAATTAATTAAATTTAATTACTGAATTAATATTTGAAAAAAACTGTATTAACATCAAGTGTCATCCACTGCAAGTTCAAAAACAATTTATTTGAACTTGAGTGGATGAATAAAAAGTATTTTATGAACGATTGAAAATGTGAACAAGGTATATATAGGGAGAGTGTGAGCTAATAGAAGGAATTGAATAATGTATCTATTTTGAATTTGAAGTGTTAATACTTGTAGAAAAAGAAAGAGATATTTTTCCTGTTGTAAACAGCAGTTGAATACGTTAATGTTCTAATGCAGCTGGCAATATAGAGACATTTAATCTTTATGCCATAAGCAAGAGCTGCACCGCTGTTACTCATTTAACACTACCCAGAAAGTACGTGTAGCTTGAAGATATGCTAAGGAAGCGAGTAACACTACTCCCACAATTATGTACAGACAAATGAGATCAGGACCCATTGCTTAAAGGGGATATCGTACCACTACAAACATCTATGGCACAGCCAGGACTCGATCTTGAGACCTGTGGTACCCAGCGCCAGCCAATCGGCCACTGTTCATAACTATATCTATATCTATCTATCTATCTATCTATCTAATATACACTCAAGAGCCAAAACATAATGACCAGCCCTACATTTTACAATGAACTCGCCTGGATGACGTGGAAGGCACGTGATCAGGTGGAAGTGGTATTTAACTGGTATTAAGTGGTGGTATTAATCCATGCCAAGGCGGGTTGAAGCTGTGCTGTGCGCCAAAGGTGGGCAAACTCGTTATTGACAGGTGGTCATAATGTTTTGGTTCTTGAGTATATATATACATGACATAATATAATACACATAAACATAAAATCGTAAGGAAAACAAACAGGGAATGAATTAAAGAAAACGACGACTTTAAAGACGAAAAGCTATTATCCTTAATAATTATTATTATTATTTTTTTTTTTGCAATTATACCAAAATTGATTTATTTCAATAAATAATCAATAAAGAGTGAATAGAAAAATTGAATTTATTTTCTGTACAAGATTCGGCATTACTTCACACGAGTTAGAATAAGAATCGTCTGACACAGAATTAAATCAATCAGTCGGTTGGAGAATGACTTCGACAAAAAAAAAGAACTCCTTCGACTTGAATTATCTTGTTTTGCTAATATCCAATAATTACTTGCGAACGAGAGATATCATATCTGATAATTAGACGAAAATAGCATATTAGATTAATGCACGATGTAATACAGTGCTGTCGTATCGTCAAATTAAAAGATGGATCACTTTGATAACCTTACTTGGAGACACGTTTAACTATCGTCAAACGATAAATTAGAAGGATTCGATTTTAAAAAATGAATTATGGAATAAATAGTGTACCTACTTTGAATCTGAAAGGGTTAACATTTGTGGAAAAAGAAAGACTTATTTTTTTTACTGTGAAAAGTAGTTGAATCTGGTGTTGTTTTTCTAATGCTGATGGTAATACAGAGACATTAATCTTTATGCCTTAAGTAAGGGCTGTACCGCTGTTACTAATTTAGAATAATAATTTAGAATTACACTAATCTCACAACGCTCTACAGTCAAATAATATCGCAACCAAAGGTTTAATGCGATTTCGACAAAAAACTACAAACATCCCTGACACCGCTAGGACTCGAATCAGAAACCTGTAGTTCCGAGTTCCAGAGCGTTACCTACTCGTACATCACACCTCATCTAACGCAGTTAACCATATAAGGACAATTAAGCTTCATGCCATAAGCAAGGGCTGCATCGCGGGTACTCATTTAGCACTACCCACTAGGCACTTGTAGCTTGAAGATATGCTAAAGAATATGCTACTGCTTTAAAGTGGATTCTTAACCACTAAGAACATACGGGATCATCGACGGGACTTGAATCCGAATCCTGTTATACCGAGCGGAAGCCACTCACCCCCCCCCCGGCCTTAGGCTGTGTATAATTATATATATATTTTTATATCTATATGTCTATATATATATATATATATATATATATATATATATAAAGAACAGAACACATGAACATAAAATCGTAAGGAGAACAAACAAGAACAGAATTAAAAACACGACGATTTTTCACACCAAAAGCTATTATCATAAGTAAATATATCTTTATTTTTTTTTCAATTACATCAAAATTGATTAATTTGAATAAATAATCAATAAAGAGTGAATAGAAATATTGAATTTATTTTCTGTACAAGATTCATCAATACTTCACACGCATGATAATAAGAATTCTCTGACATTTAATGAAATTAATCAGTCGTTTCGAGAATGACTTCGATAAAAAAAAAAGTCTCTTTATACTTGAATTATCTTGTTTTGCTAATATCCGATAATTACTTGCGAAAGACAGATATCATATCTGATAATTAGACGAAAATAGCATATTAGATTAATGCACGATGTAATTCAGTGCTGTCGGGTCGTCAAATTAAAAGATGGATCACTTTGATAACCTTACTTGGAGACACGTTTAACTACCGTCAAACGATAAATTAGAAGGATTCGATTTGAAAAAAGGAATTACGTAATAAATAAGGTAGCTATTCAAAAAACGAATCGTTAATATTTATAGAAAATGAATTATTATTTTTTTAACTTTAAAGATTAGTTCAGTATACTTTTGGTTTGATAATACATAGTAAATAGTGATTTTTCTGTAATCATGTTGCTGCATTCACAATGGATTGTAATCACCAATCAGATTACAATTCACCTATCTGGTAAGAAAGGCAAACTAAACTGATTGTGATACTGTTTCTACTGAATAAGCGTAAGTCGTGTCTACAGGTTAAGTCGTTTCATTGGTTTAGAGTAGGGTCATGGAAATTTGGAACTTTTTAACTGTAACCATTAAGTTCTTCAATTTAAACGACAACTCATACAGGATTTTCTCACTGTTTCCGTTATAAGAAAAGTACACATCACATTGTAATATACAGTGTCTACCATGAATTTACTCCAACTCAATGAATCGACTTAACCTGAAGTTGATTCATTGAGTTAGAGTAAATTCATGAAAGTTTGGAATTATTTAACTGCAACCATTGAGTTCTACAATTTAAACTGCAAGCCTTCCATGATAAGGCCCAGTTTCCGATATAATAACAGTATTCTTCCCAAAGTAATATAAAATTTTTATCTTTTATAAAGTACTGCTTTCATTCTTACATTTCAATAGAAAGTACCTCCCCCATTCTTATAATTCAGTAGAAAGTACTTCTCCAATTCTTCAATTACAATGTAATGTACTGCACCCATTAAGTTTTCCAATTAAAAAGGCAAGCCATCTGTGTTGAGGCCTAGTTGTCATTATAAAAAAAGTACTCTTCCCGTTGTAATATAAAATTTGCACGCTTTATAAAGTACTGCTTCCAATCTTAAATTTCAATAGAAAGCTCATCTCCCGTTCTTCCAATTCAATAGAAAGTATTTCTCCAATTCTTTAATTATAATTTATTGCACTCATTAAGTTCTTCAATTTAAAAGGCAAATCATCCCTGTTAAGGTCTAGCTTTCATTATAATAAAAATACTCTTCCATTGTACTATAAAATTTGCATCCGTTATAAAGTACTGCTTCCATTCTGACATTTCAATAGAAAGCACCTCTCCAGTTCTTCCAATTCAATAGAAAGTACATCTCTAATTCTTCAATTACTATAATGCAATTTACTGTCCCATTATAATTTATTTTAATTCCATTATAAATCTTTGCAAGTTTAATACCTCAGCATTAAAAAATACTAATGATGAATTCAATACTAATATTTTAGAAATGTTTATTTTACATATTTTGTACTTAAAATTTGGTATAAAATTTAAGTTATTGAAAAGGAGGGTCTATTTAAAAATATTAAATTGTTCTGCACCATGTTATTGTAATAAAATAAAAAAGAAGACATTCCAATAGTCTGAAAGGATTTAAATAATTACATTGTTTAGCACATGCACTATATTAGTATATACATTAGTATATAGATAGAATAATATATAGATAGTATAGTACATACATTAGTACAGAGACAGTATAGTGCATATATAGTACAGTACATACATTAGTACCTAGATAATATAGTACAAACATTATGATACATACACACACATGTTTATATTATTTAGAACCCATACATCGGTACGCACATACATTAGCACATAGTACATTATGTTGGTAGATATATTAATACACATACACATGCACGTAATTAATTAATACACATACACATGCACGTAATTAATTAATACACATACACATGCACGTAATTAATTAATACACATACACGTAATATTAGTACACATACACTCACATACCTACATTTTTTAGAAGCCACACATCGGCACACACTGTATGTATGTCTTAGTGCATAGATAGTATGCTACATGCATTGGTGCATAGTACATTATATTAGTATATAGTACATCATATTAGTAAGTACATTAGTACATATATATACACACATACCTACATTTTTTTAGCACCCATATTTAGATGAGATAATAAACTTTCATATTTTCATGGTTATGTTATGATTGACAAGAAATTTTTAACTAAATAAATGTTAATTTAACTAAACTTACTTATTAATGTGTAACTAGTTTCTCATAACAATTTGCTTGCGTAAATTTACTCTGCAGGAAAATGATTCTAATAATTCTTGGAGAAGTTTTAGTGAATCACTATCTATCTTAAATAAATATTTTCCATAATAAATTCTAAATATGTACCATTAAACTAATCACTTATAATATTTCCTAAACATCAAATAATGTATTGCTATTAACTTTGCGAAATAGGCTGTTTAAATATCTTGAAGAAATTTGAAGATCTTAATAAATTCAATCTGAAAACATAGTTCGTGATCTGCATATTGTTCAGAGCTATTATGAATGCGGCTCAGCAACATTTAATTTGAGTAAATAAAGAGATTTTTATGTACTTATTGTGTATTCTAATTTCTTTAAAAAATTTTAAAAATGAACTGGAAGTTTTATTTCATTTACCAATGTGTATACTTTATTTATTTTTATTTTTTATTTTATTCTAATATACAACTGTGTCCAAAAAGTAAGACCAACTATTTCTTTAAAAAACTCTTCATTTATTCTTAAAAATTTATTTCATCTCCTTCAAAGTCATCCCCTCCGGACACAATGCACTTATTCCCACTTTTTTTCCAATCCGCAATGCATGCTAAAGGGGCCTTCAAGGCGCGCTCCGATTCACGTTGAATCTCTTCAATCGACTCAAAACGGTGTTCCCGGAGTGGTCTTTTGAGTTTAGGGAACAGCCAGAAGTGAATACGGTGGTTGGGGAAGATATGGGTTTCATTTTTGGCAAAAAAGTCACCAAGAATCAATGCAGTGTGAGCTGGCGCATTCAGTGTTTTCGGTACTAATCGAGATTTGACGCATCAATAGACGGTTTACAATGATTAAATCTTGAATTTTTTGGACGTGGGTTTCGTCGGTAGAGGTGGAATGTCGATGAGAGAATTCTTCGTCTTCAACGCTTCCTCTGCCTTCTTTGAACTGTTTATACCACTTTTAAACATTTCTTTCCGATATAGGAATGCTCTCCGAATGCCTTTTGCAAAATTCTATACGTTTCCGCAAACAAAATTGAATGCAAGTTCTTTGCTCAATTAATTCAGACATTTCAAAAACCGTCGAAATCACTTTTAGCGTCTCACAAAGCCATGCGTAACTCAAACACTAATGAATATTTTGACGTCAAATTTCACACAGATGTCAAGGACAGTGACAACAACCGAAAAGAGAAAAAAAAATTGAAATGCCATATGCCCCAGGAATTTTAAATTGAAAATTGTTCTTACTTTTTGGACACAGAAGTATTTGTGTTTTGAAGAAATGTATGTGTTATGAAAAAAATGTATACGCTCATGAAGAAATATATATGTTATGTATTTTGTATTTAAAATTTGATAAAAATTTAATATCTTTAAAAGGATTGGTTTGGTTTTGTCACTCTATGGTATTTTGCACACTTGGAGCTAATTAGACCGAGACCTACAGTTTAACGTTGGTTCCAAACTACTAACAAACATCCATGCCACCACCAAGATTCAAACCTGAAGCCTGTTTTACCAAAGGCTAGATTTTGAAAAATACACATGAAAAGGAATATCTATTTATAAAACATTAAATTGTTATGCACCGTCTAATTGTTATAAAATAAATATTCAAATGTTATGAAACAAATTAAATACCTGCAAAGCACTCATGTTTAAATAAGACGATAAACTTTTATATTTTCGTGGTTATGTTATGTTTGTAATTAATGGGTTGATTAATGTTTAACTAATGAAAAGTTAATTTCACTTACTTATTAATGTGTAACTAGTTTCTCGTAACAATTTGCTTACGTAAATTTATTCAGCAGTCAAATGATTCAAATAACTCTTGGAGAAGTTTGAGTGCATCATTATATATCTTAAATAAATATTTTCCATAATAAATTCTAAATATGTTACACCAAACAATTCACTTATAGTATTTCCTATTTGCTATTAACTTTGCGAAATTGCTATTAACTTGCGCTGTTTAAATATCTTGAAGAAATTTGAAGATCTTAATAAATTCAATCTCAAAACATAGTTCGTGAGCTGCATATTGTTGAGCGCTATTATGAATGCAGCTCAGCAATATTTCACTTCCGTAAACAAAGAGTTTTTTTTTTTAATTTTTTATTCTAATTACTTAAAAATATATTAACAAATGGAGGGAAGTTTTTATTTCATTTAAATACCAATCTGTATAACTTATTATTATTTTTTAAAAAACATTTAACTATTAAAAACTTAAATATATATAGAGAGAGATAGATATTTGGGATCTGATGGCTACAGGTTTTCGGTGCCACAGGTTTCGTGTCCAGGTCTCGTCGGGACCATGGATATGTGTAGTGTTTTTAAATTCATTTTGATCTGCAGTTCCCGGTCTAATAACATTGAACAGTGTAGAACGTTGTGAGTTGGGCTGGCAATCTTACCACATAAAAAGAAAACATCTTCTTTCTCGAAATCTGCCAGTAGGCTGACAACCTTGACTCACCATGGGACTGTTGCGCCAATGAATAAAAAGAATATATACATATATATATGCAAAAATAACATGTAGCTTATTCTGATACAATAACTTTAATTACCTATTATATTGGATGCATTATTTTTTACACTAATTAATTATTTTTCTTTTAATAACATTAGTTAAAATACAATATTTTATGAATTGGTTATACGAGATATTTACGTACTAGATATAATATAATTGTAAAATTAAAATGTCACATTTAATGTTTCAATAAACCTTTAATGATACAAAAACGTGTGGTAAATTTGTTGTAGCACTTTAAATGTGTCCCGCAGCTTCAGCTACTAATACTTGTTGTGAATAAGCCTTCATGCTAAAGAAATAAAATTTCAATGTTTACTTCTAATATAACATTTTTCTAATGCTAGATCCATAATAGGCAAAACAATCCGCCAAAAATTATAATGCGTATTTCTAATATAACATTTCTCTAATACTAGATACATAATAGGTAAGACATTCCGCCAAGACTTCTTATGCTTACTTCTAATATAACATATTTCTAATGCTAGATCCATAATAATTAAAACATTCCGCCAAAACATCTAACGCTTATTTCAAGCATAAAATTTTTCTAATGTTAGAACCATAATAGGTAAGACAATACACCTGCATTTTTAATGTTTATTTCTAAAATAACATTTTTCTAATGCATTCTCCATAATAGGTAAGACAATCCGCCAAAATTTCGAATGTATATTTCTAATATAACATTTTTATAATGCTAGATCTCTAATAGGTAAGACAATCCGCCAAACTTTCTAATGCTTATTTCTAATATAATCTTTTTCTAAAGCTATATCCATAATAGATAATACAATCCGCCAAAATTCCTAATGTTTATTTCTAATATAACATTTTTCTAATGCTAGAACCATAATAGGTAAGACAATCTGCCAAAATGCCTTAATGCGACTAATTTCGAGCTCAACAAAGGAAGAATTATGATTAATTAAACGGTTACACCAATGTTCATTTTTTTTACTATATCATTGTTTTATCATTTATATGTAAGTTCCTTAACTAATGTTTATAATCATTTCTCAGGGCATTATGTACAAAGATATTAAATTATTATAGTCGTATTAATGTTTATTAAGTTATTATGGTTATGTTAATAGTTATTAAATTATTATTATTAGTTAATTAATTATGGTTATTATAAGGTCTTAAGTAAGTTTCTAGTCATCTTAAGAGGCTATAAAGCTATATAAGAGGTTTAAACTCCTGAATTTGGAAATGTTATTGATGACGGTATCAAATAGATCTTACAAAGAAGCATTATTTTTTTTCAAATTACAGTCAAGTAAAACCATGAAATTAAATTAACTACAAGAGAACAATTATTTCTTTTACTAAGTCAAAATTTTTTTCCAGCAGGATTATTCTGATTCATTTTTTCTTTTGAATATAGAAGATGCTTGTTTCTTTTTATTTCAATAGATGAATATAGTAAATATACTGTTAATACTTGTTCTCAATAAGTATTCATGCTAAAGAAATAAAATTTCTAATGCTCTAGTATAACAGTTTTCTAATGATGGATCCATAATAGGTAAAACAATCCACCAAAATGCCTTAATGCAACTTATTTCGGGCTCAACAAAGGAAGAATTATGATTAATTAAACGTTATACAAATAAACATTTCCATTGTTTTATCGTTTAGATTGAGGTTCATTACATAATGTTTACCATCATTCCTCAGGGCATCATATACATTATGTTGACTTAACCAAAACAGATATCTCTTACCGCCTCAACTTATGCCACCTCATAAACATCACCAGCGTCTCATTCTCAACTGAGACCGTAACGGTTGCGCGTGCTGGAGGGGTCTGTCGTGTACTAGAGAGCCATGGGCAGAAAGCTTTCTGTACCACCCTTAAACGAGTTAGCGCAGTAGATTTAAATCAGGAAATAAGCCCCATAACCGCCCTGGCACTAGGCATCGTTAGCAAAAGGGCTTTTCCAAAATTATACGAATAGACTGTGTCTGTATACTCCAGGTGCGGTCATAAACTTTATTGCTGCCCTTGGCTCTTAAAATCCCTCGCCACTTGGCAGCCTCGACGTAAAGTACCATTAAATGCCTGCCAACCTAGAAACTGCCAGAAATGTTAATTAAATCGTAAAAGAGTGGACGGGGGGAAACTGAGACCAGAAAGCCTGGGAGTTATTAAAACAATGCATAATTCCCACTGACATCGGTGGCACATTTACAAGGGTTTACCATCGTTTCCTTCAAGTCGTTTCGTTGCTGAGTTCTCATGGACCTAATGGGTCGTAATGGGCTATGTCGTGTGTCAGTCAACCTTCCTTTAAAGTGCCCCCTAACCAAAGTAAGTTCTGATTGCTTAATGCATGGAGTGGACGTTTGCGGTTAGTTGTAGTTAGCACTTCTGGTCTGAGTGGTTATAGGACGATGATTGTGAAAGTATTCCTAACTTTATGTTGCAAGCAAGTTCCGGTCTCATAGTAAGGTTATGTAGCATCAATTTGAGAATAATGTTTACATTACTAAGCTAATTATCTTGGAAATATGTAAATAATTATGATATTTCTATAATGATATAGTTTAATTAATGTAAAGTAATTAATGTTATTATTACTATATATCATAAAATTGTTTATTGACTTCTAATTTACAATACAAATGTACAAGTTAGCACATCTGGTCTCCGTAATTATGGGACAATGATTGTAAAAGTATTCCTAACTATGTGTTGCAAGCAAGTTCCTGACTCGTAAGTTTACGCAGTATCTATTTGAGAATAATATGTACATTATTAAGCTAATTATCTTGAAAATAAGTAAATAATTAGGTTATTTCTATCATGATGCAGTATAATTAGTTTAAAATAATTAGTGTTATTATTACTATTTATAGTAAAATTATTTATTGACTAATTTGCAATACAAATCCATTTATTTACTTGATATAACCTTTAGATATTATACAGCTTCACCCATGTTCTGTACATGCAGCTTTTGGGTAAGGATAATGGTTATTAAATTATCATGATTATGTCAAATGCTATTAAATTATTATTATTAGTTAATTAATTATGATTATTATAATTTTTTGGAGTAAGTTTCTGGTGATGTTAAGGGTTATAAATCTATATAAGAGGCTTTAACAACTGAAATTGGAAATGTTATATCAAATATAGCTTACAAATAAGTTTTATTTTTTAGAAATGGTCAAGTAAAACCTTGGATATATATAAATCTTATCTAGGAAATAGCGTGTATCATTATCTTGGAAATATGTAAAAAATCATTATATTTATATCATGATGTAGTATAATTAGTTTAAAGTAATTAGTTTTAATATTACTATTTATAATAAAATTGTTTATTGACTTTTAATTTACAATACAAATGTATTCATTCCCTTCATATATGATTTAGATAATATAAAGCTTCGCCCACATTCTGTACACGTAGGTTTGGAGTGGTTTAATAATTTAATAACTAATAATAATAATTTAATAATTATTAAAATAACTATAATAATTTAATAATTGTTAAATTATTATGGTTATATTAATAGTTATTACATTATTGTTAGTAGTTAATTAGTTATGGCTATTATAAGGTTTAGAGTAAGTTTCTAGTCATCTTAAGAGGTTATGAATCTATATAAGAGGCTCCTGAAATTGGAAATGGTATTGAGGAATAGTATATCCAATAGATGTTACAAATAAGTTTTATTTTTTAAAAATTACAGTCAAGAAAAATCTTGGATATATGTACATTTTTCTTGGAAATATGTGAATAATTATGATATTTCTATCATAATGTAGTATTATTTAATTTAAAGTAATTAGTGTTATTATTACTATTTATAGTAAAATTGATTATTGACTAATTTGCACTACAAATCCATTTATTTACTTGATATAACATTCTCCCACGTTCTGTACATGTAGGTTTGGTGTAAGGTTAATGGTTATTAAATTATTATGGTTATTATAAATTATTATGGTCATGTTAATGGTTGTTAAATATGATTATGATAATAGTTATTAAAATATTATTGTTAATTAATTAATTATGATTATTATAATGTTTGGATTAAGTTTCTAGTCATCTTAAGAGGTTAGGAAGCTATATAAGAGGCTTAACCTCCTGAAATTGGATATTTTATTGGTGACGAAATCAAATAGATCTTACAAATAAGTTTTTTTTTTTTTTTTTTTTTTTTTAAATTGCAGTCAAATAAAATCTTGAATGCATGTAAATATCTTAAAAATAATGTGTATAATTATCTTGGAAATATGTAAATAATTACGAGATTTCTATGATGATGTAGCATTAATTAAATTAGTTTTAATATTACTTTTTAAAGTAAAATTGTTTATCGACTTTTGATTTACAATACAAATGCATTTATTTACTTGATAAGTTAGAGATATTCTAGAGTTTTCTCACGTTCTGTACTTGTAGGTTTGGAGTAAGGTCAATCTTTTAAAATTATTATGGTAATGTTAAGGATTTTTTTTGAAATTATTGAAATTTGTTATCTTTGTACACATTTTTGGATTGAATGTAACTAAAAACTAATGATTTCACATAAAAAAATTTCATTATTATTTTTTTTAATTTTTATAAGCTAAAATAAGGGTAAAAATGGACAAAAATTGATACTGTTACAGAACATGATAACTCAAAATCAAATCAATATTCTTTTAAATTTCTAAGTTTGTATTTGTTTGTTCTAACATTTTACAGGGAATAGACCTCTAGTAAATTTATGTCTTTAATATTTATTATTTTGTACTAGTTTAAATGTTGTCGACACAAAATTCTTCCAAAATTTGCATGTAATTCCAAGTTTAACAATCAAAATAAAAAATATTTATGTAGCTGGAATCATTTCCAAGGTCTACTCCTTGTAAACATTTACACTTATTTATTTGTTTTGTTTTCTTCAAATAACTTCCAATTTAAAAGTACTATTTATCAATTTTTCTTCGACATTATTCAAATCACTCAAATTTATAATTCAAATTCTATGTTATTCAAATAACAAAAGTTTTCCAAATAAAATGTCCTTGATTTTCAACTTGCAACTATTATAATACCTTTTATAAAATTTTAATGTTATCATTATATCAAATAGTTGCAGAGTTTACTTCATTTTCACACTTTTCAAAAAATCCTTAAAATTCATAATCTTTCTTTAAAATTATATTGTCTATATTCTATTTCCTTGTAGCTCACATTTCATTTTAGAATTCTTATTCAAATACAACACACAATGTTTGAAATAAAAGTTCACACCATATATCCTTTAAAAATGTTGACAATCTTTAAGCATAGAAAAGTTCAATGTTTTGATTCACAACTTTTCATTCAATATATTTTATTCAAATTCAAATCCAAACATAAAAACTGTCTCTTTTTTCTTCAAAAACAAATGTTTTATTATTTTATTATGAGAAAAATCACAAAACAAATGGAAAAGTTAATTACTATATAGATTTCCCTAATAACATAAAACATCAAATGTAAACAACAAACTTTCAGACAACTTGTAGCCAGATTCTTCATCACATCAAGTGATACCAATAATTTTACTTTTTTTAAGTGAGAAAAACATTATTTAAGGATTTTTATTTATATTAGAATAAGTTTTACAGTCAATATTGAGGAAGTAACGAAGGTAAACATATCGAAACTATCATTTCCTATCACGGAAATCACACTTCCGGTTTAAAAATTCGCCTCCAAGGGAAGTTTAAGCTAATAAAACTGTAATTCTAAAACAGACCTAAACAGACTATAAAGATATTTAGAAAGCTTAAAATACAAGCTTTTCAGAAATGTAAAAATTGCAAAATCGAAATTTTGGTCGAAAACCGCGTTTTAAAGGTGTTCGTGTACCTATGGTTATTAAATTATTATGGTTATGTTAATTAATTATGGTTATCATAAGGTTTGGAGTAAGTTTCTAATCATCTTAAGAGGTTATAAGACTCTATAAGAGGCTTAAATTCCTGAAACTGGAAAGGATATTGATGACTATATCAGATAGATCTTACAAATAAGTTTTATTTTTTTGAAAGTACAGTCAAGTAAAAGCATGAAATAAGATTAACTACAAGAAAACAATTATTTCTTTAACGAAGTCAAAATTTTCTGCAAGTATGATTTGTTTGAGTCCTTTTTCTTTTGAAGTAAAAATAAAGAAGATGGATGTTTCATTTTTATTTCATCAGATGGATATAGTAAATTTTATTAAAAATATAGGGGCTGTGTTACAAATAATATTTTGAACGGAAGATTTTGGTAACATTTCATATTTCGGCATTCCTAACAAAGACATTTTGTACTTTATCCAACACGCAAAAATTTAGTTATAAATGATAATATTTAAAATCAGTTTCAGTGATGCGAAACATTTTTAATGACAACTAAGTTATTGAGCTTACTTCGTTCATGTTTCTGATACGAATCAGAAATAATTCTATCTTTCATGTTTCGGTTTTCGGCTGTTGATGACGGATACTTTTTCCATTAGTTTAATCACAAGTGGCAAAAATGGCAGATGAACGTGCTATATGGCAATTTGTTGCACTCTTAGCGAGCTGCCTTTGTTGGTGTGTTTTCGTATTTGTGTTGACAGTACTAGTGACAATTTGCTGCCAGTTTACTTCTAGAATGGAAGAATTTGTATGTCCGGACGCACTGGTGGCTTGTGTTGCAGTCCCTGCTTTCAGAAATAACAGTGATTTGATGCGATTGTAGCTACGAATATAAGCTTCTCGCATTGGGAGTTTACCGAATTTTCCCCCATACAACATAATATTTTGCCGTAGATACCCCTAAAAACCTTCCAGAAGGCATATTTTCCCTATATTATAACACAGTAGTGTAATGTTAGTAAAATCTGCAGCACAGATGTGGATACAAAAAGAGGGATTGAAAATAAATTAAAGCGAAGAATTGGAGACAGTATCTTGCTTTCTCTTAGAAAATGAACTTTATTTCATTATTTGTCTTTCTAACATATCTGTTATTCAAAGCAATACAAAATTTCTATAAATACAATTTTTTTCATTAACTTAAAACCAAATCATATAAATATTTAATGCTTGTTTTAAAGTACATACATTTGATTCTTGGTTTATATGTAACAAATTTTTCAATAAACTTTTCCAATATACCAGGTTAATACATGCAAAAAACAAAAACAAAAGCTACTCAACTACAGCTTAACTATTCCAAGAACGTAAGTCCCAAACGTACACACAGAAACAATGCATTCATTCCACCCTTCGTAAAGTTAGGGCTATTTTCCACTGAAGCGAACGTCACGGTTAGAGATAATAATAAAAGGGGGCCATCTCCTTTTCCAGAGATTAGATAAGGTCGATATGGAAGAGGTATAAGAGAAAAAGGAAAAGAGATAAGATATAAAAAAAAAGGGAACGTCCTTTTCCCGTTTTTGCCTAAAAGGACAGAAAAGTAGATTTAATGCGAGCTCCAGTTTCACGCTTGAAGGAAAAAACTCCGATTAAGGGAGGGGGGACTTGGGTTGCCCCTTTAATGTAAAGGGAAAAATGGGGATTTTCTATCTTGCTTTCGCTTAAGATATGAACGTTCCTCCAGTTCGGTTTTTGGGATGAAGTTTGTGTCTCTGCAGTGGAATAGAAAGCAGAAATTGTATTCCTGGATTTTTGTTGTGCTGATATATATCATACTACTGTGTTCAAAAAGTAAAACCAATTTTCAATTTAAATTTCCCGGGCATATGGTATTTAAATTTTTTTTTCTTTTTTAGGTTGCTGGCACCGTTCTTGTCATCCATGTAAAATTTGACGTCAAACTATTCATTAGTGTTTGAGTTACGCTTGGTTTTGTGAGATGCTAAAACTGATTCCGGCGATTTTTGAAATGTCTGAATTAATTGAGCAAAAACTTGGGTTAAATTTTGCTTGAGGAAACGTACAGAATGTTGCAGTAGGCATTCGGTGAGCATTCCTATATCGGAAAGAAATCTTTAGAAGTGGTAAAAACAGTTTAAAGAAGGCAGAGAACGCGTTGAAGTCGAAGAGCCCTCTGATCGACCATCAACCTCAACCGTTCAAAAAAATTAAAGATTTTGTGCTTACAAATCGTTGATTTACTATTAGAGACCATGCCGATGACGTTGGAATTTCAAAATTCCATTTTAAAAGTTGTTTTGGGCCTCGATCGCATCAAATCTCGATTGGTACCGAAAATACTGAATGCGCAAACTCACACTGCATTGATTCTTCTTGACTTTTTCGCCAAAAATGAAACCCATATTGTTTCATTACCTGATTTAGCATCGTGCTACTTCTGGCTATTTCCTAAACTCAAATGACCATTCCGGGGACAACGTTTTGAGTCGATTGAAGAAACATTTCAAAAATCGCCGAAATCAGTTTTAGCATCTCACATAACCAAGCGTAACTCAAACACTAATGAATATTTTGACGTAAAATTTTACACAGATGACAAGAACAGTGCCAGCAAACTACAAAAGAAAAAAAATTGAAATATCATATGCCCGAAAAATTTAAACTGAAAATTGTTGTTACTTTTTGGATACAGTAAATGAAAAATTTGAAAATATTCTTGTAGCAGAGTTATCAAAAAATTGTATCACTAAAGCAGTGTATCATCTGCTAATTTCTAGAAAACTCAAAATCAAAATTTGATCAGTTACTAAAATGTATGGATAATATCCACTAATATTTAGAGAATGCAAAATGAAATATCTCATGTTGAAGTAATTTATGGACTAATTTGAATTGATATACATTTGTTAATTTTTGGAAAATACAAAAAATGAAGTATATTATATTAGTCTGAATAAATACGGAAAGTGAGATCTGATGGCCAAGTTGGTCGGATTACCCTTTAAACAGTAGGTCCTGGTCTAATATGATTGTAGAGCGATGTGGGTGTAATGTTACCCGCTTCGGCAGCATATCATCAACCTACATGGCCCCCTGGTTGCACTAAATGAGTAACAGTGGTGCAGCATTTGCTTATGGCATGAAGAATAACAGTCTATGTATTTCCAGATGCATTAGAACTACAAATACGGAAATTAAAGCTTATTACCTAAAGGTGAATCTTATTACTAAAGCACTGTATCATGTACTAATTTCTAAAAAACTCTAAAGTATATATATCGTGATGTAATCGAATCATCTACTAATTTGTACCGATATTATCCGCTAATTTTTAGAAAATAAAAAATGAAATTTTCCATGGTGAACTGAAATATGGACAAATTTGAATACGGTACATTTGTTTATTTGTGGAAAATACACAAAATGAAATATATCGTGTTAATAACCAAATAAATACTGAATGTGAAACTTATTACCTAAGGCGACATGCTTTAACATGCAATGGATTTTTTTTTCGTGCATTTAAATTTAATGTACGAACACCCACATTATGTGAGGTTGAAAAGGTTAAAAATAAAACCCACACAAACTTGTATTGTGTAGAAACCCACATAAACTTCCACCCACACAACGCAACATAATTTATGTAGATTTGATTATGCTTTGTTGGTTTGCAAACTATGATATTCTCAGAGGTATTCTTGTGTATCTTTACTTGACTTAATTTATATTTTGTAATGTAAAAAGATGCTTGCGCAGTTTTTATAAGTATTTATTTTTCACTGAGTAACCATATCCAACTAGCAAATGTGTTTTCTTCAAAATTAAGTTAAGTCCTAAGAAGTAAGATTTAAATAGTTATAAAGATATTCTATGACAGTTAGATTCAGAAGAAAACAATATATGCAATTGGTCTATTAACTAGTACTGCAGAACGATGTTACAGTTGTGTTTATTCTAATAAATCTACAAAAAAAGGGTTATTATTCTTAATAAAATCATGATGACGGAAGTATTGACGAACTAACTAATAAAAGGAGACGTAATTTTAAAGAACGTCAAAGTTTCTTACAATGGTGTTTTAAATCGCTTATGTAGGATTTGTTTGTGTGGTAATCAGCAGGCGGCGACACATCAAGGTTGCTTGTCTTTGACAGAGCCTGTATACAATGCGGGGGAGTATTCAACTTTGACCCCTGGAGAAGGGGCACAGATCCCCGTAGATGAAGAAGGGAAAAACGAACGCTGGCGGTCAACGAGAGAGGAACGAGATAGAGCAGGCGGCGTCAAGCAGCGAGAGAATATGTTTAGCATTCATTAATAACTAATGTAAATATCATTATAAAATAACATGTAATTAAATGGCTTTATTTAAAGAAACATCGCATTACTTTATTGTGTCTGTCAAATCCCCTAGACACCCACTGCAAAAGTCCAGCCATTGTTAGACTGGTTGAGAAGTCTACAAAAACTGTGGACTCGACCGGGATGAATCTATTGGAAGCGGTTGAAGTCTGTTGTTGTTTCTCATCCCACTTGGCTGGCCAAGCCCACGAGCCCATACATACTCATGATTGAAGGGGAAGGTAGCAGCTTCTGTTGTGATGGAGCACCCTTAGGTAGATGTCTGACTTTGGCTCCGTGACGCTCTGACAGTCATAGGAGACTGGGACCTACGGCTTAAAGTGGATTCTGAACCACTACAAACATCCATGGCACCGCCGGGACTCTGTTGAAGTCTACAGTTATAAATATTCAATGTTTGAATCTGAAAAAGTTATGTAGTTTACATTGCTATTTGAATTTAATTTGCTTTATGACACGTGACTGATTAAATTCTCAGCTAAATAAATTAATCCTAAAATTCCAAATAAATAGTTAAAATAAAAGTTTATTTATTTAGTTGAATAATAATCTATCGCTAAATATTTCTAACGCTAATAATCTATCGCTATATATTTCTTTTTATTTTGTTAATTTTGTTTGGCATATCATGTGATTTCATGGCTTTGTTTATAATATTTACAATAATTAGTTAATAAATGTTAAATTTCAGTTTAATAATGCTAAAATAATAAATGTTAAATTTCATTTAATAAGATAATGGGTCATAATTTGAAATCAGCGATACTCTTTCGTGAGACGAATTTAAAATTCTTTTCTGAAGAATTTTCCTATTTTTTAAATCCCCATTTCTGAATACCGTTTTCAAATTTTCTGTGAAAGCAATTATTATAAAATATAATGAATAGTATGTATTATATTGCCACTTTAAGTTCTAAATTAATACCAGTAAGATTGAATCTTATTAAAGATTCGTCCCAATTAGAAAATTGATCCACTTAATAATCGAAATTTAATTTACAAAAGTTATGCAGGATTTCTCAAGTAATTAGTTTATATAATATCCATTTGCTCACTACAACAATTGCGAGTTTATTTGGCATTCATATTTAATACCTGTTTCAGAACAAAATATTTCTAACAATACATTTCCAAATATAGTAATTTAATTGATTACATGTATGTGTTTTATTCTTTGAAATTTGATCAATATATTAATTGTATAATGAACATAATAAAAAAGTAATAAAAGGAACATTCATTCGGACATTATTTGTCATGTTGACGAAAGGTCACAGATCTTAACTATCATACTACAGTAGGACATCAATATAACGTAACATATTGGCCTATACTAGACCTATAACGGTGCAAGATGATGGCCACTTTCATATTAATGGAAATACTTTAATTTGTATTTAAAAGCCTTATATACAGAATCTCTATTTATAAGTGCAGTTCGCGCAAAGGTCGGAGATTTTCAGAGTTCTCAAGTCAACAACGAATCTATTTTAGTTATCACATGGAATGATATAGGTAATAAGAAAAACAAAAGTACTAATTAAATTTAATAGTAATTGTTAAAAGTTGAAAAATATGATGCGACTTTTTACTAATTAGTTGTATAGCTATAAAATTTGACAGATACGTATCATATCTTCCTCATTAATGCAACAGCCCTCTCATGGGCCGTGGAAGTCTGCCTACTGGCAGATTTCGAGACAGGAGTTTTTCTTTTTAAGTGGTAGTGTTGTCAGCCCTATGTCCAGTAGTCATATTAGACCGGGACTTACTGTTTAAAGTAGATTCTCAACCACTACAAAGATTAATGGCACCGCCCGGACTCGAACGAATCGAGCACCAGACCGCTGCTCATTCGGCCATCAGGCCCACATATCATATCTAACAAAGGTTATTATTTAGATCTCTAGAAATTATCCATTGAGTAGTATTGAAATCTTAATACCTTTGAGAGGCAAACTTTGTCAAATTAAATATATATATATTTAATTTGATATATATAATATTGTTTTTAAATGCTAATCTAAAATATTTTCTAAAAAATCCAATCATGAATTAGATCTTATTCCATTTAAAGGCAGCATATAATCCAGAAGATATACATTGTAGGTTCTGTATGTATTGAGAAAATAAATTTTAAACTGATTAATAATACTTATACGATTCTTAAACTGACAGAGCATATTATAACAACCAAACAACTACTAGATTTCATTCCAACCCGAAACCCAATATACCCATCCCAAGGATCTACAGTACTAATATCAATATTTCTTGGGAAAGTGTTAGACAGATAACGAGTCATCGAAATTGAATTCCGCGGCCATCACAGTCTCTGTATGTTTCGGGCAGCAGTTAAGAACTCCCTGAGATGCCAGACATTAGTTACCAGGGTGTGCTATTAGCGGACATCGTGCAGGACGTATTACAGAGTACGGTTATCAGCAATATGCCCAAAAGTCATATTAGACCCGAACCTTTGCTTTAAAATGGATTCTGATCGACTACAAAGATCCATGGCACTGACAGGAGTCGAATCCTGCGCCACCGAAAGCGCTAGTCACTCGGCCATCAGAACACCATATCACATCTAACAAAGGTTATTATTTAGATCTCTAGAAATTTTACACTGAGGAGTATTGAAAACTTATTACTAGAAGTAGACTTTGCCAAATGAAATGTATATATATGTATGTATATATATTGCTTTTAAACGAGACAGATGTTAAAAACTTCAATCATGAATTAGATCTCATTTCATCTCAAAGCCAACATAAAATCAAGAAGATATACATCATAGGATCAGTATGTATTGAGAAAAAGAAATTTTAAACTGATTTATAGTATTTAAAGTGATACAATGTATTATAACAACAACTAAACAAGTACTAGATTTCATTCCATCCAGAAACCCAGTACACCCATACCAAGGATCTACAGTACTAATATCAATATTTCTTGGGAAAGTGTTGGACAGATAACGGGTCCTCGAAATTGAATTCCGTGGCCGTCACAGTTTCTGTATGTCTCGGGCAGCAGTTAAGAGATGCCAGACATTAGTTACCAGGGTGTGCTATTAGCGGACATCGTGCAGGACGTATTAAGGAGGTGCGATTGGCTGAACCGTTCATTAGGGAGGAGTGATCGGCCGCCTGTCATTCGAGAGCTCTCAATTCGCGTAGGAGTCGTCCAGAGAATGAGACAAAGAAAGTGCCTTCTCCAATACTTGAAGTTAGATCTTTTCGTAATATATCTTAATATAATCCTTTAATAGGTACATTACTTTATACTTTAGTACAAAAAGATGTCAATTTTTGGAGTATATCTTTAATGAGTTATTAATTACCCTAAATAAATTATGCGTGTTTCCATGTTTGATACTTTTTTTTATTTTTGTTAACTGATATATATATTGTAGTAAACCCTTTATAGTAAACTGTGCTTATGAGATTAAAGAACTCCTTCGATCATAACAATTACCTAATTATTTTTGTTGATTGACAGACATATTGTACTAAACCTCTCGTAGTAGACCATACTTAAGTAACTTGCATGCTTCATGCAGGTTTCCATACATATTGTAGTAAACTCCTCGTAGTAGACCATGCTTAAGTAAAAATGTGGGTGCATTTTCAATGTAAACATTTGAAGACTTATCTTTATTATGTTTTTATATCATTTAATTGGATGACAATGTTTGGAGTAGAATTTTAATGAGTTATTAATTACCCTTAATAAAGTTCTGGATATTTTCCTGTTTATTCAATTTCTATCATTACTTTACACACTCTCTCTTTATATATATATCTTGTTCAAATTTTCAATCGTCCATAAAATACTTTTTATTCATCCACTCAAGTTCACATATATTTTTTGAAACTTGCAGTGGATGACACTTGATGCTAATACAGTTTTTTTCAAATAGTAATTAATTCATTAAATTTAATTGATTAATTTAATTTTTTTTTAGATTTAAGTTACATGCATCTACCAATAGATTGTGCCAGATGTAAGAGGAAAATTTCTTTATTTATAAACGACTTTCTGCAATGTAGCGAAAAAATATTAGGAATTGACTTATTTTTTTTATGTTACTTGTTACCTTATTAACTGACAGACTTATTGCAGTAAAGCCCTCATAGTAAACCATGCTTAAGAATTAAAGAACTCCTTCAATCATAACAGTTTAAGCTGAGTTTATTTAATATTTTATTGCATTTTCAAAGTACACTTTCGAAGACACATCTTACTTATTTTTAATAATAGGTACATTATGTTATTATATTATTTATTAGGTGCATTGTATATAAAGATGACAATTTTTGGAGTAAATTTTAAAATTTTATTAATCCCCCTATATAAAGTTCTGGATATTTTCATTATTGTAAGTTTCTTATTTTTTTAATTGACAGACTTATTGTAACAAACCATGCTTAAGAAATTAAAGAACTTCATCAATCATAACAATTTATTCATCCAATTTTTATTTACTTGGTCATATTTTTAAAGTAAACATTTAAAGACAGAGGTTATTTATCTTTCAACAACAAAAAGATTTTTCAAATTTTAAATCAAGTTATCATTTTCACAAATTACCCATATATGCACAAATTAACATTATATATGAAAACATCGTTCTCCAGTCAGTAATCTGAAGTTTTAACAAGGTATATACTGTCATAGATTGCATAAACCACATTCGGAGAACCAGTGGATGTTTATATCAAAAAGGAGAATGCACATATCAACATTATTTTTATATTTTAATGATTATGTTTGCAAGATTCAATTGTTTGATCAATAGTGTATTGGATTAAAGGATCTCTAATATTACTGGAGGATATTTGAAGGTTACTGGTCCAAAACATTTATCTAAATGTTGATTTAATATATGCTATCGTAAATTGCATAAACCACATTTGGGAGACCCAGTGAATCTATACAGCCAAAGAACTGAAGATATCATTCTCCAGTCAGTAATCTAAATATTGACAAGGTATATGCTATCTTAGATTACATAAACCATATTCAGGAGCACCTGTATATTTATACAGCAAAATAGAACTGAAGACTTCATTTTACAGTTCAGCAATCTAAATAATCACAAGGAATATGCTGGCATAGATTGCATAACCAATATTCGGGAGAACCCATGGATTCAGATTCCCCAGACTTCATTATACAGTCAGCAATCTAAAAGGCACAACTACATTTTATTAAGATTTTTTAACAGATGAAGTATTCTTGCAAAAGAATGGTCCAAAATTTGTAACTATTAAAATTATAATCAAGTAATAATAGTACATGTATTTTTTATAAGTTTTAACAGTACATTTGATATGAATAGAAGTAAAACTTTTACTGCTTCAATTTAATACTTGAAAGTGAACAATTAAAATTGCAACTGAAAACAGTGTCTAAAAATTATATCATTTATTATATTCAGAAGTAAAAAGAAAATAAAGAGAAGCAGAAACAAACTCTATACTTGTTAATTATTGTCTTTATGCAGACTAACCACATTGACTATGTCATTTACGATACCATTTATGGTCATTCACGATACGCAAAAATCTGAGCATTCTTACCTGGAAATCGTTTTTCTGAACATTAGTAAATTGAAGCAATTACCTCTAAGTTTAGTGCAGCTTGACTGTTTAATCTCATGTAGATTGTTGAGTAGGATAATCTTTAATACAAAACCAGTAAGTATATGAAAATAGTTCTTCTAATTATTCTATTGTCATTATTACACTACAATTCTTCTCTTTCTATTGTAAAGTCTCCGCCTATACTAGACTTATAAAGGCTTCAATAAGAGGGCCACTTTCAAGATCATGGGAACACTAATTTTTATTTACAAGCATAATACAAATATAGAACTTTACTTACAAAAAATAAAAGATTAAAGTTATCAGTTCATTCACAGTTCACTCCAGGGACGGAAATTTTCAGAGTTCTCGAGTCTACGACGAATTTAATACACTGCTCAGCGACAGACCTTAATTATCGCACTGCGTGATACAACAAACCGAAAGGTTCTCATTTTGTAAGCAGACTTAAACTCCAGCTTATTGAGTCATTACAGAGAAAAAAAAACAGCACTTCTTGTTTACTCGTCTCAGAACCCTCTCCCTTCATCTCACCCCCTAAAGAAACTCTTTTTAAAACAATCCGTTTAGGGGCATCAGCTTCCCTCATTTCTCATTGGAGTAGGCAATTCTCAAT
Organism: Caerostris darwini; assembly: GCA_021605075.1. NCBI lineage: Eukaryota > Metazoa > Arthropoda > Arachnida > Araneae > Araneidae > Caerostris > Caerostris darwini. The sequence goes on along the minus strand of BPLQ01012467.1, from coordinate 263,510 downwards.
ACGTGGTCTATCACCAATCACGATTCAATTCATAGTATTGTTCATATTCAATCTGTAATTGCTCCGACATGTGAATGTCGCACGTACATTCGCTAATTTCTTCATTGTATATGATACCGAATATCTGCAAGATTTGTGAGACAGCTTATTCTCATTAGCACAAACTTCTAATTACTTCTAATATAACTACCCACAATATATCTCATCTACTGTTAAATTTGAGAGATAGATTTATTAATAACATACATTCCTCTCTCCTGGGAATGAAATGCCAAATTTCTTCTAAAAAACTGCTCCTGTGTGTACCAAAAACAATTTCTCCTAAAAAGTCAAAAAATAAACAATCAATCATCATAAAAAATATTAAAATGATGATACGAGATATATTATTAAATAACATTAAATTGATGTGTAAAAAAAAGGACAATAAAGAATGAAAATTAAATGTGTTCGCGAAAATTGCACATCTGAAAAATAATATTAAAGATCTTAAGAAAAAAAAAAAAAGACTTACTTTCCATGTTTGCAATTACAGATTGAAAATGCCAACATCAGATCGATGTATTTCAATTAGCATTCATTTTGAACAAACAGCATTTGAGCTGCTTTTGATGAAAATTAAAGGAATGTATTTTCAATTTGAATCTTTATTTATTTCTAAAAAAGAATACATGAGCATTCATTTTGAATATAAGAATTCATCATACGCTTCCTAAGATAATCAAAGATAGAAAGCAAAACTAAATTTAAAACATGAATTAAAGTCTTTCGTTGGTTAATTAATGCACAGTTTTCAATTTGCTGTGGTCTGCGTTTAAGCATAATTGAAAGTCAAATTTCATAGATAATAAAAGAAAGACAGAAAGAAAACAAAGATTAATGATACATCATATACCGTAATAAATTATATTTTTTATGGTAGGAAATATTTCTGATGACTGGTTTAATTTATAAACTTTCAGAAAGAAAATATTAAATCTGGAATTTCATCTGCTGTATTCAATAATTAATAACTACACCATACAAAGCTATCTTTAGAAATATTTATTTGACAAGCATTCTACATGTAGATATTAACATAATTTAATCATGACCACAAAATCTTTTTTTTTTTTTACTTCTAACTATTCTGAATAAAAAAGTATGCTAAATTATCAAGATAACAAAAAGAAAATCGTAGAACAAGAAAGTATGCTAATTTATATGATGCTAGATTCAGATAACGTATTATTGATAGTTCATGTGGTTTATATTAATGACGTACATTTGCTAATATTTTACTTGATTCCTATTGTTTTAATTAGAGACATAGTACTTTTTTTTGCTTCGTTGAATTATTCTTACACTTTGTAACAATTATGATGTAAGTTTATGTTAACTATGTCTTTTGTATTTAAAATAATTTATATTAATATATTTTTTTAATTGTGTTAACTGCTATCCAATGCTTTGAAATATTTTAAAATTAGTTCCTTTTATTAATTTTTACTTGCGTGAATAGGTATGGTTGTGAAAAATAAAATAATGAAAATTAATTATTTAAATTCTGTTAGGGAAAACAATGTTGTTGTTGTTAATGATTGTTGATATATGTATTTCATTTGCATGGATTAACTTTGCCATGAAGAAATTAATTTCATTTTATATAATTTAACAAAAAGACTAATGTTAAACTATAATGTATTATCCTTTGATAAGACTTTTTAATATTTAGTAAAAAATGTCTTTTAAAAAATAATAACTGACAGAAAAGAATGTTATGATAATAATTGCAGTATCATAATTAAAAATACATTGCCATACACTTAGTGTTTTTGTGCTAAAGATTATCATATTTAGCGACCAGCATGAAATTAAACCGTCACGCTGTTCTAAATTTAGATGAAAGATTTTCAGGCAAGAATTTTGAGGTTTTTTCTTGTTGTAAATGACTTAGTTTTGAACGGCTAGACGCATTGTGGTTGTTCTGCAGAAAAAATAACTTTGAAGTTTAGAGTTTGTTTCTGCTTTTGTTCATTTTCTATATAGGATATTCATGGATGATCGTAGTAGCTATGAATCTACTTTAAGCGGTAGCTTCCGGTCTTATATATGGCTGTACACACCCCTATCACGTGAGTCTGAATACCCGAATGTCTAGCTCTCTGACGCTCGGTTCCACTTGTTTCGGGTTTGACTTCCGCTGTGCCATGTATGTTTATAATGGTTTGGAGTGCAATTTAAGCCGTAGGTCGCGGTTTCATATGACTGTAGAGCGTCATGGATTGAAGTCAAGCGTCTACCTGTAATGCACCATCACAACAGAAGCTGTCCCTTTCGCTGCAACCATGAGTACATACGAGTTCGTGGACTTGGTCTAGAGGTCTACTAAGTGGTAAAAAAAATCTACAGCACATTACCCCGTAAAAATCGAACATCTCCTGTCTCGAAATCAGTCAGTAGGCAGACAGTCTTGGCCCAACATGGGGCTGTTGCGACAATGACGGAGAAGAAATTCAAAAATAGCCTGCTTATCAATTCTTTATATGAAAAGCATGCGCAGTATCAGTATATTAGATAATTTCTTTCTTTCACAGTTTTTTTTTTTTTTTTTTTTTTTTTTTTTTTTTCTTTTACATTTGGTAGGATTTTTGACAGCAAGAAAATTTTTTCTAAAAACAAAAATATATATTTATCACTAATCGTAAAAAACATTAAAATGACGAATAAATTATTGAATAACATTAAAATTACATGTAAAAAAAGACTAATAAAAAGAAAAAATCAAATACAAATGTTCACGAAAATTGGACATCAGCCCTTTCATAAAGATCTTATGAAAAAAAAAGACTTACTAATCATATTTGCAAATACAGAGATTAAAAATGCAAACTTCCGACATCAGATCGATGCATTTCAATTAGCATTCATTTTGAATAAACAGCATTTGAGCTGCTTTTGATGAAAAATTAAAGGAATGTATTTTCAATTTGAATCTTTATTTACTTTTAAAAAAGAATACATAAGCATTCCTTTTAAATCTAAAAATTCATCATAAGCTTCCTAAGATAATCAAAGATATAAAGCAAAACTAAATTTAAAACATGAATTAAAGTCTTTTGTTGGTAAAATAATGTGCAGTTTTCGATTTGTTGTGGTCTGTGTTTAAGCTTAATTGAAAGTCGAATTTTCTACATAATAAAAAAAATAAATAAATAATAAAACAAAGATTAACGATACATCATTTACTGTAATAAATTATATTTTTTTTATGATTAGAAATATTTGTGATGATTGGTTTAATTTATAAATGTTCTGAAAGAAAATATTCAATCTGGAATTTCATCTGTTTTGTGTAATAATTAATAACTGCACCACATAAAGCTATCTTTAGAAATATTTACTTGACAAGCATTCTACATGTTGATATTAACATTATTTAATCATGGCCGCAAGATCATTTTTTTTTTACTTCTAACTATTTTGAATAAGAAAGTATGCTAAATTATCAAGATAACAAGAATAAAATATAAGGACAAGAGAGTATGCTAATTTATGTGATGTTAGATTCAGATAACGTATTATTGATAGTTTATGTGGTTTGGATTAATGAGATGCATATGCTAATATTTTACTGGATTCTCATTATTTTTTTTAGAGATAAAGTACTTCTTTTTTCTTTGTTTTATTAGTACTATTATTTATTATTTATTAGTGCTCTTTTGTAACAATTACGGTATTGTAAATTTATATTAACTAACTTTGCCATGAAGAAATTAGTATTATTTCGTATAATTTAAAAAAAAATATTATATTTTATTATTATTATAATACTCATTATACTTAACTATTGTTAAACTACAATGCAGTCTCGTTTGATATGAATTAGTGATATTCGGTTAAAAAAAAGAACTATTTCCATAAACTTACTGCTTTTGTTTTAAAGATTATCCAATTCAGCGACATCTTTTTCAATTGTGCCAACAGCTATCCAATGAAATCATTTAAATATATAAAAATTAATATCTTTTTTTAAAATTACGAATTCCTATGGTTGTGAAAAATATGATACAATTAATTATTTATATTCTGCTAGTGTAAACAATGTTAATTTTTTTAATGATTGTTGGTATTTGTATTACATTAAGATGGATTAACTTTGCCACGAAAAAATTAATTTCATGATGTATAATTTAACAAAACAACTGTTGTCACACCATAATACAATATTGTTAGACATGACTTATTAATATTTACTTAAAAATGTCTTTTAGAAAAAGAATAATGGAAATAATTGCAGAATTGTGCCACAATGGTAGAAATAACAAAATCATACCATAATAATAGCAATAGCATAATTAAAAAATTATTTCCGTAAACTTATTGCTTTTGTATTAAAAATTATTCTACTCAGCTACTTGCAAAGGATTAAACAGTCACTCTTTTCTAAGATTAGATGGTATGGCTTCAATATACTAATGTACGGAAGGAAGATTTCCGTTTATAAATTTTCAGGTTTTGACGTATGGTAAATGATTTAGTTTTCAATGCATCGACGCAATGTAGTTGGTCTGCAGGAAAAAAATACTATCAAGTTTTGTTCTGCTTCTAATTATTTCCTTTTTACCTCAGAATATAAGAATTGATATATTTTTGGCACCTTTTTAACTTACAATTTTAAGTTTTCGTTTTAAAATATTAAATTGCAACAGTAAAATTTTTTACTTCCTTTCGATAACGCAAAATGCAGAACAAATAGATTTAAATCCAACAAAAATTCTTTAAAACTTATCCAGCAAGAAAAAAAAAATATTTTAAATATTATAATTTTTGTTATTTATTGAGGCATTTAAATGTAAATCATCAACCGAATCGATCTTGGATAATTGCTTTTTGTAAACAAAGTAATTTTGTACAATTTTACTTAGCGTTTTATTTGTACAATGATAAAAACTTTTCTATTCATTTATCCTAAACAAATCATGAAATAAATAAATCTGAATGTGATAAAATCGTTTAAAACACCTGTAAATGTTACAGTGTAGACAATATTCTTGAAGTTATAAGCTCTTCAGCGATATTAATGTAAAACATCAACCGAATCAACCAGAGTGAGAGAAAACTCTCTGAAAGCATCTGAGATTGAGAGAGAAAATTGGTTCCCATTCAGAGAATCAGACAAAGAGAGAAACGGAATCTTTAAGTTTGATGAGAAACCTTCAATTAGATGCCTATGAATTTGGGGGGAAACGGGGATTTAGTCACCAGATCTAAAATGAGTTTTCACATTTTAATTAAAATGTTACATTTATCAACTGGCGCCCCGTCCGAAAGCACTGCCCTGTCGATGCTTTCTTGAGGCGCTCCGCTAATTACAGCCCCTGCACTACTTTCTGAGAGATGAATTCTTTCAAAGACTGAACCTCTTAAGAGGTAGACCGGAGTCCGTAATTGATTTGAATCGATTCTTAAAATCGCTTCCATAACAGAAGCTTCAGGAAGATTCAGATGCAAACACAGATGATTTGGAGAAGATCATTTCAAAGTTATATTTGAATATGCAATAATAGATTACATTTTTTCAGTTTATTATTAATGTATTTTCAATTTCTTATGTTGTAAATTTAAATCGTCATGGGCTTGATGTGAATTTTTTTAAGTCGCAAAAATTATTATTATTAATTTTTAACTTTTTTTTATTATATCATCCCAAATAATATATTAAAATATTTTAATGCGGTTTTTTTTTTTTGGAAGCCTTACAAATGAAAATAATGTTTCACTACAGCATACTGAGGATTTTTGTAAAGTGCAATACAAGAAGAGTAGTAGTAAACCTAATATTAAATGACAAAAGATCAAAAGTTTATAACGGCTATAGGAAAGTTAATGCTGTTAAATTTATTAAAGCGAATTTTCAACTTTTAACATTCCGCTTTAAACCGGTGGTCCCGGTCTAATATGAGTGTAGAGCGTTGCATATAAGGCTGACTTTTCAACAGCATATAACTCTTTCCCTTAAAAAAATCACATCTCTCGTCTCGAATTCTGCCAGTAGGCAGATGGCCTTCGGCCACAGTGGGTTTGTTGCTCCAATGGTGATCATGTAGATATATGTACATATATTGTAAGATAGTGTGATGTTAATATATATTAATAAATATTATAAAGTGTTTTTTATATTATAAAATAAAATTCAAAAAATCATTATTTTGTAAAAAGGAGTGATTATTCGAGTTCGATCAGTAGTTCGAGATTAAAAATGGATTCTCATTAGGTACTGATATAGAACCTTACAGTACGTCAGCCAATCAGAAGGCAAAGTCATCAGAAAATCAGGTTTTTCAATGACTGACATTGTGCGAAGTCAAAATTTAGTGTTTATTGAAAAAATAAAAATGTTAAAATTTATTTTAATTTATTTGTATATTGATCTTATCTTATTAAAAACTTACATTTCACATTTAATGTTGCACGTGCACACCATGAGTGGCCATCAGACCCCATAAAATATATTAAAAGAATTGCAAAAATATAAATTATTAAATAATATTAAATTTTTACTTAATAACAATAACTTTTTTACCGTAGGACTGGGTCTAATAAGGCTGTACGGTATAGGGTTGACAACCCTGAACCGTCAAAATCAAATAATCTCCTGTCTCGAAATCTACCAATCGGCAGACATCATCGGCTCACTATGGGGCTGTTGTCAAATGAAAAATGATGATATTCAATAACATCGTGAGCACATATTTTATATCTCAGCAGCATTCGTAGTATATTAAATACTTTCTTTTCTTTAATATAGCTTTTAATTTTTCGGTAGAGATTTTTAAATTAAAATTTTTCAGTAAAAGCAACTTTTCTAAAAATAAAAATATATGTTTATCAATAATCATAAAAACATAAAAATACTGTAATCAGATAAGTTATTAAATAACATTAAATTTACATGTAAAAAAGGACTAATAAAAAGGGAAAATCAAATACAAATATTCACGAAAATTGGACATCAGAAAAGTAATATCAAAGATCTTATGAAACAAAAAAAAGACTTACTTATGATGTTTGCAAATACAGATTAAAAATGCAAACTTCCGACATCAGATTGATGCATTTCAATTAGCATTCATTTTACATGAACAGCATTTCATCTGCTTTTGACGAAAAATTAAAGGAATGTAGTTTCAATTTGAATCTTTATTTATTTTCAAAAAATGATACAAGCGCATTTATTTTGAATCTGAAATTTTATCATACGTTTCCTAAGATAATCAAAGATATGAAGCAAAACTAAATTTAAAACATGAATGAAAGTCTTTCGTTGGTTAATTAATGCACAGTTTTAGATTTGTTGGGGTCTGTGTTTAAGCATAATTGAAAGTCGAATTTTCTAGATAATAAAAGAAATAATAAATAAAACAAAGATTAACGATATATCATATGCTGTAATAAATTATATTTTTTATGTTTGGAAATATTTCTGATGACTGGTTTAATTTATAAACTTTCAGACAGTAAATATTAAATCTGGAATTTCATCTGTTTTTCCCAATAATTAATAACTACACCACATCAATATATCTTCAGAAATATTTACTTGACAAGCATTCTACGTGTAGATATTAAAATAATGTAATCATGGCCGCAAGATCATTTTTTTTTTTTTTTTGCTACTTACTATTCTCAATAAGACAGTTTGCTAAATTATCAAGATAACAAGAATAAGAGGGTTGAACAAGAAAGCATGCTAATTTATGTGATGCTAGATTCAGGTAACGTATTATGAGTTTATGCGTTTTGGATTAATGACATACGTATGCTAATATTTTATTTGATTCTTATAGTTTTAATTAGAGATTGTTTTAATTTTAATTTTTCTGGCTTTGTATTATTGTTCTTACACTTTATAACAATTATAGGGTTGTAAGTTTCTATTAACTATGTCTGTCGTATTTGTAAGAATTTATATTAATATTTTTTCAATTGTGTTAACTACGATCAAATGAAATCATTTAAATATATAAAAAATTAATTCATTGTAAATTTTTCCTGTTTTGAATTGCGGTGGTTGTGAAAAATAAGATACTGAAAATTAATTATTTATATTTTATTAGTGTAAACAATGTTATTCTGTTAATGATTGATGATATATGTATTTGATTCACATGGATTAACTTCTCCACGAAGAAATTAATTTTCTTTTTTTATAATTTAAAAATAAATATTATATTATTATTATATTCATTTAGTTAACTATAGTTAAACTATCATAACAAACGATACTGGATTATCGTTTGGTATGACTTATTAATATTCCGTTAAAAATGTATTTCAGTATTTCAGTACGTTAAGAAGAATATGCTCATAGGAAACATAATTTCCTATGAGCATGCGCGATGAGAAAAAGCTAACGGAATCCTACGGTAACTAACGTACGGTATAAAACTAATGTTACCTAAAAATTGAAAATAATAATTAAAAGAACTATTTCCATAAACTTACTGTTTTTGTATTAAAGATTATCTTACTCAGCGGCAACTTTTTTAATTGAGCCAACTGCCATCCAATAAAAACATTTAAATATCTAAAAAATAATTCCTAAATAATAATAAAATATTATATTATGTTTATTTTTTAAATTATTGATGGTAAATGTATTTCACTCACATGTATTAAATTTGTCATGAAGAAAAAAATTTTATTATCTGTAATTTCAAAATAAACTATTATTAAAGTAAAATATAATATCGCTTAATATAACTTATTAATAATCTTTTAAAAATATCTTTTATTTGAAGAATAACTATGCAGCCTTTTTTCTCACGAGAAGAGTTTTGACTACATAACACTTCCACTATACTACTAAACTACGCTATACTACAATTTTCAAATTCAAAAAATAAAAGATAAGTGTTTTTTCGTAAAAAAAATTGTAAGTTTAAGATAATAACTAGCAAAATATTATAATTAAGATATTCTCAACGATTTGCATATCTTAAATTCGAAAAGGTGTTTTAGTAAATTTACTAAAGTTAATTTTATTAACTTTACTATAGTTGTAATAAGATAATGTAGCATTTATTATTTAATTTTAATAAAAAGTGAAAATACAATAATAATAAATATAAAAAATTTAATCTATCATTATATATTCAAATATAACTTTGAAATGATCTTCTCTAAATTATCTGTGTTTGCATCTGAATCTTTCAAAGACTTCTGTTTTGGAAACGATTTTAAGAATCGATTCAAATCTATTACAGACTCCGGTCCACCTCTTAAGAGGTTCAGCCTCTGAAAGAATTCATGTCTCAGAAAGTACAGCAGGGGCTGTAATTAGCGGAGCGCCCCAAGAAAGCATCGACGGGGCAGTGCTTTCGGATGGGGCCCCAGTTGATAAATGTAACATTTTAATTAAAATGTGAAAACTCATTTTAGATCTGGTGACTAAATCCCAGTTTCCCCCCAAATTCATAGGATTCTAATTGAAGGTTTCTCATCAAACTTAAAGATTCCGTTTCTCTCTGTGTCTGATTCTCCGAATGGGAACCAATTTTCTCTCTCAATCTCAGATACTTTCAGATGCTTTTGTCTGTGGTTGATTCGATTAATGTTTTGCATTAATATCGCTGAAGCGTTTAGAACTTCAAAAATATATTGTATACATTGTCACATTTGCAGGCTTTTTAAACCATATTATCTCATTCAGACTTATTTGTTTCATGATTTGTTTAGGATAAATGAATAGAAGGGTTTTTATCATTGCACGAATAAAAGACTAAGTAAAATTGTTCGAATTCTGTTGCTCATAGAAAAAATTAATCAAAGATTGATTTTGGTTGATGCTTTAAATTATGGATGGCTCAGGAAATATCAAAAACATTTTAAACTTTATACATAGAATTCTCTGGCCTCTGGGTTTGAAAAATTTCTGTTGGGTACAGTTATATTTGTTCTGGATTTGCATTGGAAAAAGAAAGTAAAATTTTTACTGCCGCAATTTAGTACTTGATAACGAACAATTAAAAGTGTAACTTAAAAAATTGTGTAAAAATTATATCATTTATTTTATTCAGAAGTAAAATAAAATAAAGAAAGCAGAAACAAACTCTATATTTGATAATTATTTTTTTCCTCCAGACCAACACACATTGCGTGTATCCATTTGAAAACTAGGTCATTTACGATACGCAAAAATCTAAGCATTCTTACCTGGAAAACTTTTTTCCGAACATTAGTAAATTGAAGTAATATCCTCTGATCGTAGAACAGTGTGACTGTGCAAACTCATGTAGATCATTGAGTAGGATAATCTTAATAGAAAAACAGTAAGTATATGGAAATAGTTCTTTTAATTATTCTATTGTAATTATTACGCTACAATTCTTCTCTTTCTATTGTAAGGTATCGGCCTATACTGGAGCTATAACTGCTTTAAGAAGAGGGCCGGGGCCAAATGAGAACACTAATTTTTATTTACAAGCACTAATACAAATACAGAATTCTGCAGACAAAAAATAAAAATTAAAGATATCCAGGGATGGAGATTTTCACAGTTATCCAGTCTACAACGAATTTAATAAACTGCTCTGCGACCGACCTTAACTATCGCACCAAACCGAAAGGACCTCACTTTGTAAACAGGCTTAAACTCCAACCTATTGAGTCACTTCAGAACAGCACTTCTGGTATACTCGTCTCTGAATCCTCTCCCTTTATCCCACCACCAATTCGTTTAGGGGGGGGAGGGGTCAGCTTCCTTCACTTCTCATTGGAGTAGGTAATTCTCAACTCCTGGTCTATCGCCAATTACGATGGAACAACTCATAATATTGTTCATATTCAATCTGTAATTGTTTCGACATGTGAATGTCGCAGAGATATTCGATAAATTCCTCATTATAGATGATACCGAATATCTGCAATACGATTTGTGTGGCAGCTTGTTCTCATTAGTACAAAACTCTGATAGCATGTAATATAATTACCCATAATATTTTTCATCTGATGTCAAATTTGAGTGATGAGCTTATAATTAACTTTATACTTGTCAAATAACAACATTCCACTCTCCTGGGAATGAAATGGCAAAATTCTTCTAAAAAAAAGCTACTGTGTATACCAAAAACAATTTCTACTAAAAAGTGAAAAAAAAAGCAATCAATCATCTTAAAAATATTAAAATGGTGATATGAGATATATCAACAAATAACATTAAATTTATCTGAAAAAAAGAACCAATAAAAAGTGGAAATCAAACGTGTTCACGAAAATTGGACATCTGTAAAATAATATTAAAAATCTTATGTTAAAAAAAAAGACTTACTTACCATGCTTGAAGTTACAGATTAAAAATGTTAACTTTCGACATCAGATCGATGTATTTCAATTAGCATTCAATTTGAATGAACAGCATTTGAGCTGCTTTTGATGAAAAATTAAAGGAATGTATTTCAATTTGAATCTTTATTTACTTTCAAAAAATGATACAAATGCATTCATTTTAAATCTGAAAATTCATCATACGCTTCCTATGATAATCAAAGATTTAAACCAAAAGTAAATTTAAAACATGAATTAAATTCTTTCGTTGGTTAATTAATGCACAGTCTTAGATTCGTTGTGGTCTGTGTTTAAGTTTAATTGAAAGTCGAATTTTCTAGATAAAAATAAAAAATAAATAAATAAAACAAAGATTAAAGATACATCATATGCTGTAATAAATTATATTTTTTTATGATTGGAAATATTTCTGATGACTGGTTTAATTTATAAACGTTCAGAAAGAAAATATTCAATCCGGAATTTCATCTGTTTTGCTGAATAATTAATAACTACACCACATAAAGCTATCTTTAGAAATATTTACTTGGCAAGCATTCTACATGTAGATATTAACAAAATTTAATCATGGCCACAAAATATTTTTATATTTTTTTTATTTCTAACTATTCTGAATAATAAAGTATGCTAAATTACCAAGATAACAAGAATAAAAGGAAAGAACAAGAAAGTATGCTAATTTATGTGATGTTAGATTCAGATAACTTATTATTAATAAATTATGTGGTTTGGATTAATGAAGTGCATATGCTAATATTTTACTGGATTCTTATTGTTTTAATTACAGATAAAAAATTTTTTTTTTGCTTTGGTTTATTATTCTAACTCTTTGTGTCAATTATGGCGTTGTTAGTTTATATTAACTATGTCTTTTGTAATTCAAAGAATTTATATTAATATTTTTTCAATTTTGTTAACGGCATCCAATGAAATCATTTAAATATATAAAAATTCATTTCTTGCATTAATTTTTTCTTGTATGAATTGCTATAGTTGTGAAAAAGTAATAGAATGAAGAATAATTATTTATATTTTGTAAAATAATGTTATTCTGTTAATGATTGATGATATATGTAATTCATTCATATGGATTAACTTTGCCACGAAGAAATTAGTTTTATTATGTATAATTTCAAAATAAACTATTATTAAACTATAATGTAGTATCGTTTGATATGCCTTATTAATAATCCGTTAAAAATGCCTTTTAGTAGATGAAGAATGAAAAGAAAAATATTGTAATATTGTAATACTAGTTCATTTACAGGGTTTACAGTTATGAAGAAATTAATTTTATTTTATATAAATTATAAAAAAAAAAAAAATATTTTAAGTTATTATTATGATTGGGGCCTGATAACATGAGTGACGGGCGCTCGGTGCCCCAGGTTTCGGCTTTGAGTCCCGATAGGGCCATGAATGTTTGTAGAGCTTCGTAACAGACTTTAAACAGTAAGTCTCTGTCTAATATGGCCATAGGGAGTAGGGTTTAAAACCCAATTCCTTAAAAAATAATATCTCTCGTTTAAAAATATGTCAGTAAGCAGACGGTCTCGGGTCACCATAGGGCTGTTGCGCCACTGATAATGTTGATTCACTAACGCAAGATGCAGAAAAATAAACCTGAATCCAACTAAATGCTTCAAAATCCTCTGTCTAGAAAAATTTATCTTTTAAGTTTGAAAATGTTTGTTATTTACTTAGCCTGTAAAACATCAACCGAATAAATCTTCGATAATTCGACAAAATTCGAACATTTTTACTTAGTATTTTACCTTTATAATGATAAAAACTCTTCTATTCATTTATCGTAAACAAATAATAAAATAAATAATTCTGAATGAAATAAAATAGTTTAAAAATCCTTTAAATTTAACAATGTATTCAATTTTTTCGAAGTTCTAAAGCTTATTAACGACATTAATTTAAGCTCTTCAGAGATATTAATGTAAAACATCAACTGAATCAATCTTTGATAATTTTTTTTTGTAAAGATAAGAATCGAACATTTTTACTTACTGTTGTGTCTGTACAATGATAAAAACTCTTCTATTCTTTTATCCTAATCAAATCAAAAAAGAAATAAGTCTGATTGAGATAAAATAGTTTAAAAAGCCTATATATTTGAGAACGTGTATCATATTTTTAAGTTCTAAATACTTCAGCGATATTAATGTAAAACATCAACCAAAATAATCTTTATGTAAAAAAAAAAAAAAAAAAAAAAAAAAAATTAATAAATAAAAAAAACTGGTAACTTTTTTTCCAGGTTTTTATCGGTACAATGACAAAAACTCTTCTATTCATTTATTCTAAGCATATCATGAAATAAAAAAATCTGAATGAAATAAAATAGTTAAAAGGCCTTCAAATGTGACAAAGTATACAATATTTTTTAATTTGTAAACGCTTTAGAGATATTAATGTAACACATCAACCGAATCAACCAGAGTGAGACAAAACTTTCTGAAAGCATCTGAGATTGAAAGAGAAAATTGGTTCCCATTCAGAGAATCAGACACAGAGAGAAACGGAATCTTTAAGTTTGATGAGAAACCTCCAAGTGGAATCCTATGAATTGGGGGGGGGAGTGAACGGGGATTTAGTCACCAGATCTAAAATGAGTTTTCACATTTTAATTAAAATGCTATATTTATCAACTGGCACCCCATCCGAAAGCCCTGCCCTGTCGATGCTTTCTTGGAGCGCTCCGCTAATTACTGCCCCTGCACTACTTTCTGAGAAGATCAATTCTTTCGAATGCTGAACCTTTTAAGAGGTGGACTGGAGTCTGTAATTGATTTGAATCGATTCTTAAAATCGTTTCCATAACAGAATCCTTAGAAAAATTCAGATACAAACACAGATAATTTGGAGAAGATCCTTTCAAAGTTATATTTGAATACACAGTGATGGATTACATTTTTTCCTTATCAATTATGTTAATAACTATACATTCTATAGTTTACTAACTAGTAAAAACTACATAAGCTTATAACAACTATAAGAAAGTTAATGCTGGTAAATTTTAACTAAACTAAACAAGCTTTCTATTTAACGGTGTGCAAAAGTGTAGAAAATGTATTATTCACAATTATTTTGTTAGTTATTATTTTTAGTGTTACATTGCTTTTAACGAAAGAAACTTGTCCTTTATTTTTTTGCATTTGAAAATTGTAGTAAAGTGGATAAAATTCTGCAAGTCTTTATAATGCTAGCGGAAAAACAAATCTACTAAAATGTAAATGGCACAATGCATACAAATTTTTGAAGTTCTAAACAGCTTGAGCGATATTAATGTAAAACATCAACCGAATCAACCAGATTGAGACAAAACTCTCTGATAGTATCTGAGATTGAGAGAGAAAATTGGTTCCAATTCAGAGAATCAGACAGAGAGTGAGGATAAACGGAATCTTTAAGTTTGATGAGAAACCTTCAATTAGAATCCAATGAATTTGGGGGAGAAACGGGTATTTAGTAACCAGATCTAAAATGAGTTTTCACATTTTAATTAAAATGTTACATTTATCAACTGGGGCCCTATCCCGAAAGCACTGCCCTGTCGATGGTTTCTTAGGGCGCTCCGCTAATTACAGCCCCTGCACTACTTTCTGAGAGATGAATTCTTTCAGAGGCTGAACCTCTTAAGAGAAGGACTGGAGTCCGTAATTGATTTGAATCGATTCTTAAAATCGTTTCCATAACAGAAGCTTTAGAGAGATTCAGATGCAAACACAGATAATTTAGAGAAGATCATTTCAAAGTTATATTTGAATACACAATGATCATTTACTTTTTTTTCCAGTTCATTATCATTGTGTTTTTAATTTTTATGTAAATGTAAATCGCGATGGGCTTTTCTAATTCACAAAAATTTATTATTAATTTTGAACTTTTTTAGTATATCACCACAAATAATGTATTCAATTATTTTATGCCGTTTTTTTTGTAAGGTTTAAAAATTAAAATGTTATTTCACAATAGCATGGTAAGGTTATTCATATAAAGAAAGTACAGGAAGTGTAGTATAGCTAAAATTAACTAATAAAAGCTACATTACCTTATTATAAATATAGGAAAGGCAATAGAAATAACTTAAGTAAATTTACCAAAACACATTTCCTGATTTTAGATATGCAAAATGCTGAGAATATAATAATTATTATATTTTGTTAGTTATTATCTTAAAGATTTAAGTTAGAATTTTTTTTAACGAAAAAACTTGTCCTTTATTTTTTGCATTTGAAAATAGTAGAATTTCTTGTTATAGTAAAAAATTGTAGTATAGTGAATATAAGTAATTAATAATCATTATCATATTTTTCACCACCATAGCAATTCATAATGTTAACACAAGGAATTAATTTTTATATATTTAAATGATTTCATTCGTTAACAGTCAACACAATTGAAAAAAAAATGCCAATATAAATTCTTTCAAATACGACAGTCATAGTTAATATAATCTTACAACGCCATAATTGTTACAAAATGTAAGAATAATAAAACAAAGGAAAAAAAAATTACTGTATCTCTATTTAAAACAATAAGAATGAAATAAAATATTAGCATATGTACGTCATTAATTCAAACCACATAAACTATTAATAATACGTTATCTGAATCTAACATCACATAAATTAGCATACTTTCTTGGTCTACCATTTTATTCTTGTTATCTTGATAATTTATCATACATTCTTATTGAGAATAGTTAGAAGTAAAAAAAAGAAGATTTTGTGGCCATGATTAAATAATGTTAATATCTACATGTAGAATGTTTGTCAAGTAAATATTTCTAAAGGTAGCTTTATGTGATGTAGTTATTAATTATTGAGCAAAACAGATGAAATTCCAGATTGAATATTTGCTTTCTGAACATTTATAAATTAAACCAGTCATCAGAAATATTTCCAACCATAAAAAAATAGAATTTATTACAGTATATGATGTATCATTAACCTTTGTATTAATTTTTAGTTTTTATTATTTTCTAGAAATTTGAACTTTCAATTATGCTTAAACAGGGGCCACAACAAATCGAAAACTGTGCATTAATTAAGCAACGAAAGACTTTAATTCATGTTTTAAATTTAGTTTTGCTTTCTGTCTTTGATTATCTTAGGAAGCGTATGATGAATTTTTAGATTTAAAGTGAATGCGTTTGTATCATTTTATAAAAATAAATAAAGATTTAAATTGAAAGTACATTCCTTTAATTTTTCATCAAAAGCAACCCAAATGCTGTTCATTCAAAGTGAATGCTAATTGAAATACATCGATCTGATGTCGGAAGTTAGCATTTTTAATCTCTATTTGCAAACATGATATGTTAGTATTTATTTCTTTTCATAAGATCTTTATTATTACTTTTAAGATGCCCAGTTTTGTATTTGATTTTCATTTTTGTTTTGTCTGTTTTTTACAAATACATTTAATGTTATTTAATAATTCATCTGATTAAATTTTTTATGATTGTTGATAAATATATATTTTTATTTTTAGAAAATTTGTTTTTAATGAAAAAATTTTTCCGCCGAAAAATTACAAAAAATCTATGAAAGAAAAGAAAGCCATATTATTGAATATTTTCATTTTTCACTTGGGTAACAGCCCCATTGTTAGCCGAGGATATCTGCCAACTGGTATATTTCAAGGCAGGAGATATTTGATTTTTAAGGGGCAGGATTCTCAGCCCTACACTCTACAGTCATATTAGACCCAGTCCTACGGGAAAAAGGGGATTCCGAACCACTGAAACATCTGTAGCTCCGGGGTTCCAACCCAAAGTATGTGGCATCGAGTGCCAGAGAGCTAGGCAATTGGCAATAAGATAGATATATATCTCCAAAGAATAATAATATTTTTTCGAATAGCTTACCTTAAAAAGCATTCTATGTAATTTATTAGTGCTTTTTTTTAGAAATTTGTTCTTGCTGTCAAAAGTCTTCACCACAAGTAAAAAAAAAAAATATAAATAAATAAAAAAAATAAGAAACCCTATGAAAAAGAAGAAAGTATTTAATATACTGATACTGCGAATATTGCGGATATAAAAAATATATAAACAGGATAGTTTTGAATCTCTTCTCCGTTTACATAAAACAATACTTTTTTTAAAGTAACTTACAGGAAAAAAGGTAGCCTGCATTAAATGGTATTTAAATATTAAGGAGGTTAATTAATTATCTTTACCATTTAATTATCTGTGTAAATTTAAAATCTAAAATGAATTTTAAACGGATCCATTCACAAGTATATTAAAAGAGATTTTTATTTCTTCAACAGGTACTAAATTCAGATGTCGCACAAAGTCATTTGTTCAAAGTCTGATTTCCTGCTGACTTCTGATTGACTGACATTCTGTAACATGCGATCTTAGTATCTGTTGAGAATACATACATAATCGTCAAATTTTGTAAGCGTAAATAATAATTTGTATAAGACTATAGTTTTGTTTTATTTTATCATGTTATATAAATTATAATATTTATAAATATATATTAGCCATATAATATTTTTATAAATTTAACATTATATTCACTTGCAAGTATTTTATACACTAAACTACAATTTTTCAAATGCAAAAATTAAAGGACAGGTATATTTCCTTAAACGCTTTGTAAGACTAAAAATAATAACTAACAAAATATTGTAAATATGATATTTTTAACCCTTACCATATTTTTAATTAGAAAATTTGTTTAGTAAATTTACCAGTATTAATTTTCTTATAGTTGTTATACGCTTATGTAGCTTTTATTAAACAGTATTATCTTTACTAAACTTCTATATATTTTCTTTTAAAAAGAAACCTCAGAATGCTAATGTGAAATATTATTTTCCTTTATGAGACTTAGAAAAAAATCCCTCTTTAAAATATTGTTGTTCTAATGCAACTGACAATAAAGAGACAGTTAATATTTATGCCATAAGCAATAGCCGCAGAGCTGTTACTCATGGGGGCACGTGTAACTTGAAGATCTACTCTGGATACGAGATTCGATACCCCCACAACGATCTGCGACCATATTAGACCAGGACCTACGGCTTAAAGTGGATTCCGAAAGACTGCATTTTCCATGGCACCGCCTGGATTCGAACACAAAACCCTTCGTACACTATAATTGTTACAAAGTGTAAGACTAATAAAACAAAGCAAATAAAAAAAATACGTTATCCCTAATTAAAACAATAAGAATCAAGTAAAATGTTAGCTATGTACGTCATTAATCCAAACCACATGAACTATCAATAGTACGTTATCTGAATCTAACATCACATAAATTAGCATACTTTCTTGCTCTTGCCTTTTATTCTTGTTATCTTGGTAATTTAGCATATTTTCTTATTCAGAATAGTTAGAAGTAACAAAAAATAATAATAAAATAAAAAGTATATTTTACGGCCATCATTAGATAAAGCTAATATCTACATGTAGAATGCTTGTCAAGTAAATATTTCTAAAGATGGCTTTATGTGGTGTAGTAATTAATTACTGAGGGAAACAGATGAAATTTCAGATTGAATATTTTCTTTCCGAACATTTATAAATTAAACCAGTCACTAGAAATATTTCCAGCCATAAAAAATATAATTTATTACAGTATATGACGTATCTTTAACCTTTGCTTTATTTATTTTTTGTTATTATCTAGGAAATTCGACTTTCAATTACCACAGACCACAACGAATCTAAGACTGTGCATTAATTAACCAACGAAAGACTTTAATTCATGTTTTAAATTTAGTTTTGCTTTCTATCTTTGATTATCTTAGGAAGCGTATGATGAATTCTTATATTCAAAATGAATGCTCATGTATTCTTTTTTAAAAATAAATAAAGATTCAAATTGAAAATACATTCCTTTAATTTTTCATCAAAAGCAACCCAAATGCTGTTCATTCAAAGTGAATGCTAATTAAGAAACATCGATCTAAATACATCATAGGAAGTTAGCATTTTTAATCTGTATTTGCAAACATGACACTTATTTTTTCTTTTTTTTTCTTTTCATAAGATCTTTAATATTACTTTTCAGATGTTCAATTTTCGTGAACATTTGTATTTGATTTTCACTTTTTATTAGTCCTTTTTTACATGCAAATTTAATGTAATTTAATAATTTATCTGATTTTACCATTTTTATGTTTCTTACGCTAATTTATAAATGTTGTTTTCTTTTTAAAAAATTTGTTTTTAGTGACACAAATCTTCACCAAAAGTAAAAATAAAATGTAGAAAAAAACGAATGCATTTAATGAGATAACATAGTTTAAAAAGCCTGTAAATCTGGCAATGCGTGCAATATTTTTGTGGTTCTAAATGCTTCATCGATATTAATGTTATATATCGATATTATTAAAACATCAACCGAATCAATCTTCTATAATTCGTTTTGTATTTTATCTGTACAGTGATAAAAAATTTTTCTATTCATTTATCCTAAACAAATCAACTAAGTAAGCGATAAATAGTTTCAAAAAACTTGTAAATGCGACAAAGTATAGAATATTTTTTAATTTGTAAACGTTTCAGCGATATTAATGTAACACATCAACCGAATCAACCAGAGTGAGACAAAACTCTTTGAAAGCATCTGAGATTGAGAGAGAAAATTGGTTCCCATTCAGAGAATCAGACACAGAGAGAAACGGAATCTTTAAGTTTGATGAGACACCTTCAATTAGAATCCAATGAATTTGGGGGAGAAACTGGGATTTAGCCACCAGATCTAAAATGAGTTTTCACATTTTAATTAAAATGTTACATTTATCAACTGGTGCCCCGACCGAAAGCACTGCCCTGTCGATGCTTTCTGGGGCGCTCCGCTAATTACACCCCTGCACTACTTTCTGAGAGATGAATTCTTTCAGAAACTGCACCTCTTAAGAGGTGGACCGGAGTCTGTAATTGATTCGAATCTATTCTTGGAATCGTTTCCATAACAGAAGCTTCAGAAAGATTCAGTTGCAAGCACAGATAATTTAAGAGAATATCATTTCAAAGTTATATTTGAATATACAATGATATATTACTTTTTATCCAGTTCATTATCATTGTGTTTTTAATTTTTATGTAAATGTAAATCGCGATGGGTTTTCTAATTCACAAAAAATTATTATTAATTTTGACCTTTTTTAGTATATTACCACAAATAATGTATTCAATTATTATGCCGTTTTTTTGTAACGTTTAAAAATTAAAATGTTATTTCACAATAGCATGATAAGGTTATTCATATAAAGAAAGTACAGGAAGTGTAGTATAGCTAAAATTAACTAATAAAAGCTACATTACCTTATTATAAATATAGGAAAGGCAATAGAAATAACTTAAGTAAATTTACCAAAACACATTTCCTGATTTTAGATATGCAAAATGCTGAGAATATAATAATTATTATATTTTGTTAGTTATTATCTTAAAGATTTAAGTTAGAATTTTTTTTAACGAAAAAACTTGTCCTTCATTTTTTGCGTTTGAAAATAGTAGAATTTCTTGTAATAGTAGAAAATTGTAGTATAGTGAATATAAGTAATTAATAATCATTATCATATTTTTCACCACCATAGCAATTCATAATTTTAACACAAGTAATTAATTTTTATATATTTAAATGATGTCATTCGTTAACAGTCAACACAATTGAAAAAAAATGCCAATATAAATTCTTTCAAATACGACAGTCACAGTTAATATAATCTTACAACGCCATAATTGTTACAAAATGTAAGAATAATAAAACAATTGAAACAAAAGTACTGTATCTCTATTTAAAACGATAAAAATGAAATAAAATATTAGCATATGTACGTCATTAATTCAAACCACATAAACTATTTATAATACGTTATCTGAATCTAAGATCACATAAATTAGCATACTTTCTTGTTCTACCATTTTATTCTTGTTATCTTGATCATTTATCATACATTCTTATTGAGAATAGTTATATGTAAAGAAAAGAAGATTTTGTGGCCATGATTAAATAACGTTAATATCTACATGTAGAATGCATGTCAAGTAAATATTTGTAAAGATGGCTTTATGTGGTGTAGTTATTAATTATTACACAAAACAGATGAAATTCCAGATTCAATATTTTCTTTCTGAACATTTATAAATTAAATCAGGCATCAGAAATATTTCCACCCGTAAAAAATTTAATTTATTACGGTATGTGATGTATCGTTAATCTATGCTGTTTTTTTTTTATCTAGAAAATACAACTTTCAATTACGCTTAAACACAGACCACAGCAAATTGAAAACTGCGCATTAATTAACTAACGAAAGAATTTATTTCTTGTTTAAATTTCGTTTTGCTTTATATCTTTGATTATCTTAGGAAGCGTATGATGAATTTTAAGATTCAAAATGAATGCGT
Organism: Caerostris darwini; assembly: GCA_021605075.1. Lineage (NCBI taxonomy): Eukaryota > Metazoa > Arthropoda > Arachnida > Araneae > Araneidae > Caerostris > Caerostris darwini. Next base: position 241,789 of record BPLQ01012467.1, on the reverse strand, counting down.
ATATATTCATTTTTAAAAATAAATAAAGATTCAAATTGAAAATACATTGCTTTAATTTTTCATCAAAAGCAACCCAAATGCTCTTCATTCAAAGCGAATGCTAATTGAAATATATCGATCTAATGTGGAATGTTAGCAGTTTTAATCTGTATTTGCAAACATGATAAGTGCTAAGTCTTTTTTTCATAAGATTTTTATTATAAATTTTAAGATGCCCAATTTTGTGCTTGATTTTCATTTTTTATTTGTCCTTTTTTACATTTAAGTTTAATGTTATTTAATAATGTATCTGATTAAATAGTTTTAATCTTTTTTTATGATAATTGATAAATATTTATTTTTATTTTTAGAACCGAAACTCCACCGAAAAATTAAAAGATTTATGAAAAAAAAAAAGCATTTAACATACTGCGCATGTTGCTGATATTTAAATTAGATGCTCTCGATATTATTGAATATCTTCATTTTTCATTTGCGCAACAGCCCCATTGTGAGCCGAGGATTCTGCCGAATGGTAGATTTCGAGAATTTTTTTTTTCTAATGCAGCTGGCAAACACTTAGACAGCTTGGTCTTGGATGCCTTAGGGCAAGCGCTGCACAGACGTTACTCACTTTGCATTACCCAGGGGGCTCGTGTAACTTAAGATAAGCCACGGATGCGGAGTAACAATGCCCCCGCAACGCTCTACGATCATAATAGATCGGGACCTACGGCTTAAAGTGGATTCCGAACCACTACAAATATCCATGGCACCGCCGGGACTCGAACCCTGTGGTATCGAGCGCCAGAGCGCTAGCCACTCGGCCATTCAGGCCCTGATTTCGAGACATTAGATGTTTGATATTTATGGGACAGGGGTGTGAGCCCTCCCCTCTACAGTCATATTAGTCCCAGTTCCCACCTAACAGAATATAAATAATTATTTTTCATTATCCTATTTTTCTTAATCATAGCAATTCATAATTTTAAGACAAGGAATTAATTTTTATATATTTAAATGATTTCATTGTTTGCTAATGCTAATTGACAAAAAAAAAATGCTAATAGAAATTCTTTGAAATACAAAAGATATAATTAATATAAGCTAACAATTGTTACAAATTGTAAGAATAACAAAACGAACAAAAAAAAGGTACTTTTATCTCTAATTAAAACAATAAGAATAAAAAAAAATATTAGCATACGTACGCCATTAATCAATAATACGTTATCTGAATTTAACATCACATAAATTAGCCTATTTTCATGTTCTTTTATTTTATTCTTGCTATCTTGATAATTTAGCATACTTTCTTATGGAAAATAGTTAAAAATAAAAAAAAAATTGTGGCCATGATTACATTATGTTAATAGCTACATGTAGAATGCTTGTCAAGTATATATTTCTAAAGATAGCTTTATGTGTAGTAGTTATTAATTATTGAGCAAAACAGATGAAATTTCAGATTGAATATTTTCTTTCTGAACATTTATAAATTAAACCAGTCACTAGAAATATTTCCACCATAAAAAATATAATTTATTACAGTATATGATGTATCTTTAACCTTTGCTTTATTTATTTTTTTATTATTATCTAGAAAATTCAACTTTCAATTAAACTTAAACACAAACCACAGCAAATCGAAAAATGTGCATTAATTAACCAACGAAAGACTTTAATTCATGTTTAAATTTGTTTTGTTTTATGTCTTTGATTATCTTAGGAAGCGTATGATGAATTTTTAGATTTAAAATGAATGCGTATGTATTCTTTTTTAAAAATAAGTAAAGATTCAAATTGAAAGTACATTCCTTTAACTTTTCATCAAAAGCAGCTGAAATCCTGTTCATTCAAAATGAATGATGATTGAAATACATCGATCTGATGTCAAAGTTGGCATTTTTAATCTGTATTTGCAAACATGATATGTATGTTGTTGTTTTTTTCATAAGATCTTTAATATTATTTTTAAGATACCCAATTTTGTATTTGATTTTTCCTCTTTTTTTTTTCTTTTTTACATATAAATTTAATGATATTTAATAATATATCTCGTATCACCATTTTAATATTTTTTCATGATTATTGATAAGTATTTTTTTCACTTTTTAGGAAAAAGGGTTTTGGGTATATGTATTGGTATTTTTTTTTTCATGGTAAGAGTTTTGGCATTTCTTTCCCAGGAGTGAAGAATGTAAGTTATTTGACAAGTATAAACTAATTTATAAATCTATCACTCAAATTTGACAGCAGATGAGCTATATTGTGGGTAATTATATTACATGCAATTTGAGTTTTGTTCTAATGAGAACATCCTGTCACTCAAATCTTATTGTAGATATTCGGTATCTCATATATAACTACAAATTAAATATGAGCTATGCCATGAGTTGTTCCATCGTGATTGGTGATTGATTACGAGCTGAATATTGTCTACTGCAGTGAGAATTGCGTACTCCAATGAGACTTTAAATGAATTGGTTTCAAGGGATTTTTTTTGGGGGGGAGGGGTGAAAGATAGTTCTACGACGAGTAAATATTCATGTTATTTCACAAGAATAAATTAGTTTATACTTGTCAAATAACATACATTTCTCTCTCCTTAGTAGGAAACGCCAAAACTCTTCTAGTAAAAAATAAACTGTTGCAGCATTGTTCTTCTACGAAAAGACATTTTTAAAAGATTATTAATAAGTTATATCAAAGAATACTATATTACAGTTATAAGTAGTTTATATTGAAATTATACATAAAAAAATTAATTTCTTCATGGCGAAGTTACTCCATGTGAATTAAATTAATATACAATCTATCATTAACACAAATAGCACAGTTTTCCCTAATAGAAAATAAATAATTAATAATCATTTTCTTATTTTTCACTACCAAACATATAAAAATTCATAATTTTATGACAAGGAATTAATTTTTATATATTTAAATGATTTCATTGGATAGCAGTTGGCACAATTGTAAAAGATGTCGCTGAGTAGGACAATCTTTAATACAAAAGCAGTAAGTTAATGTAAATAGTTACTTTAATTATTCTATTGCCCTTATTATGGTATCATTCTTTTCTTTACATTTTTCTTCTTCTAAAAGACATTTTAAAAACAATATTAATAAGTAATATAAAACGATACTGACTTACAGTTTAAAAATAGTTAACTGCAATGAGTATCATAATAATAATAATATATAATATTTTTTTATACATTATACAAAATAAAATTAATTTCTTCCAGGCAAAGTTAATCGATATGAATGAATTACATATATCATCAATCACTTATAAAATAACATTATTTTCACTAACAAAATATAAATAATTATTCTTCAGTATCTTATTTTTCACAGTCATAAAAATTAATGCTAGGAAAAATTAATACAAGGAATTAATTTTTATATAATTAAATGATTTCATTGGATAGTAGTTAACACAATAAAAAAAAATATTAATACAAATTTTTTTAAGTACTACAGTCATAGTTAATATAAACAGAACAATATATAGTTTATGGATATAGTTATTTTAATTAATCTATTTCCCTTATTATGGTACCATTATTTGCCTTCTATTCTTCTTCTTCTAAAAGACATTTTAAGTCAGTATTAATAAGTCATATCAAACGATACTACATTATAATTTAAAAATAATTAACTATATTTAGTATCATAATAATAATATATAATAACTTTTTTTTATAAATTATACAAAATAAAATTGATTTCTTCCAGGCAAAGTTAATCCATGGGAATGAAATACACATACCACCAATCATTAACTAAAATAACATTGTTTCCCCTAACAGAATATAAATAATTAATTTTCATTATCTTATTTTTCACAACCATAGCAATTCATGCAAGGAAAAATTAATACAAAGAATTCATTTTTATATATTTAAAAGATTTCACTGTACAGTATTTAACATAATTAGAAAAAAATATTAATATATAAATTCTTTCAAATACGACTGATATAGTTAATATAAACTTACATTAATTGTTACATATTGTAAAAATATTAAAACAAAGCAAAAAAAAGTAATCTATCTCTAATTGGAACAAGAATCAAATAAAATATTAGCATATGTACATCATTAATCCAAACCACATAAACTATTAATAATATGTTATCTGAATCTAACATCACATAAATTAGCATAATTTCTTGCTCTTTCATTTTCTATTCGTTATCTTGATAATTTTGCATACATTCTTTGAGAATAGTTAGATGTACAAAAAAATGATCTTACGTCCATGATTAAATAATGTTAATATCTACATGTAAAATGCTTGTCAAATAAATATTTCTAAAGATGGCCTTTATGTGGTGTAGTTATTAATTATTGAGGAAAAACAGATGGAATTCAGATTGAATATTTTCTTTCTGAACATTTATAAATTAAACCAGTCATCAGAAATATTTCCAACCATAAAAAAATATAATTTATTATAGTATAATGATGTATCATTAATCTTTGTTTTATTTATTAATTTTTTTATTATCTATGAAAATTCGACTTTCATTTAAACTTAAACACAGACCACAACGAATCTAAAACTGTGCATTAATTAACCAACGAAAGACTTTAATTCCTGTTTTTAATTTAATTTTGTTTTATATCTTTGATTATTTTAGGAAGCGTATGATGAATTTTTAGATTCAAATGAATGGGTATGTATAATTTTTTAAAAATAAATAAAGATTCAAATTGAAAATACATTCCTTTAATTTTCATCAAAAGCAACCCAAATGATGTTCATTCAAAATGAATGCTAATTGAAATACATCGATCTGATGTCGGAAGTTAGCATTTTTAATCTGTATTTTTCAAACATGATAAATAAGTCTTTTTTTTTTTTGTTTCATAAGATCTTTAATATTACTTTTCAGTTGTTTAGTTTTCGTGAACACGTTTGATTTTTACTTTTTATTGGTCCTTTTTTTACACCTAAATTTAATTTTATTTAATAATATATCTCGTATCTATCTATTTTTTATGATTATTTATAAGCCTTTTTTTGACATTTTAGAAAAAAAAATTCAATTGTTCGATTCATTTTTCCAACATTTGTGTGCAGTTGGGGACTTTGATTGGGATGATTATTCAAATAAAAGTTTATTGATGGACTGAGATAAATTATAATGTCATAAAATACAATTATTCTTACTTATACATTCTATAGTTATGCAATCTTTACACAATTTATACAATCATAAAATTTTAAAGTCAATTTTATGATTGTATAAATTGTGTAAAGATTGTATAAATATAGAATGTATATATATAGATTGTATAAATATAGAATGTATATATATAGATTGTATAAATATAGATTGTGTAAATATAGAATGTAATGTCCTGAATAATGTAAGAGGCCTGAATGGTCGTGGGGCAACCGCTCTGAAGCTCGGTGTTACAGGTTCCGGGTTCGAGTCCCGGCGGTACCGTGGATATTTGTAGTGGTTCGAAATCCACTTTAATCCACCAGTCCACTGATCGTAAAGCTTTGCGGAGGTATTTTTACTCCGCGCCGTAGCTTATCTTCAAGCTACACACACCTCCTGGATAGTGCTAAGTGAGTAACGTCTGTGCAGCGCTTGCCTTAAGGCATCAAATATAATTATCTAAGTGTTTGTCAGCTGCATTAGAAAAAAAAAATGATAATGAATTCTTAAACACCAACAAAGTTAAATATGTGCAAACAAGGTTCATGTTGAAGTATAAAAATAGAAAAACATAATATATTCTAAGCTGGTAGTTTAAAGCCATTATATTTAATTTTTTTGTAAATCCATGTTTGTAAATTAAATCGAAATTGTAGTATATAAATATTGCTGAGAGAACATGAAACATAATATAATTTACAATTCAGATACGAATTTACAATTTAGAAAACATTCTGCAGCTAGTCCAAAAATCTAACCATAATGTCAGCTATTATACCTTTATTTTTAATTTAAGCATCGCCATAGCATGATTGAAAATTCAAGACAAAGTGTAAAGCTTATAACACACTTTAAAAGCTTAATATACAATCACAAAATTGGCTTTAAATTCGGTTTATTTTTTGAATTGTTTAACAGTTTATTTTAACATTAATTAATAACACACCTTGAAAATGCCGAGTAGTACTATACAAAAGAAATAATTGACCTTTTCGATCATGATTATATTTAGTTAGAGAATGGAAATAAATTTATTTAAGTTTCTAGAATCTTTATTGAAAACTACAAAAGGAAAAAAGTGAAATAGTATGTTATACATATGTGTTCATAATATAAATATGCTCATGTGATTTTTAACAAAAATAATATACGAATGAAATAATTGCCTTTTTGAATAAAATTTTTATTTTATTTCGTTACAGAATGGAAAGAAATTTATTTAAGGTTCTAGAATCTTTCTTTGAAAACTACAAAAAAGAAAAACATGACATAAAATGTCATACATACTTGTTTACAATATAAATATGATTCTGTAATTTTTAACAATAACACTGTACAAAAGAAATAATTGTTATTTTCGATAAAATATTTATTTTATTTCGTTAGAGAATGGAAAGAAAATTTATTTAAGTTTCTAGAATCTTTCTTGAAAACTACAAAAGGAAAAAAGTGAAATAGTATGTTATACATACGTGTTCATAATATAAATATGCTCATGTGATTTTTAACAATAATAATATACGGATGAAATAATTGCCTTTTTGAATAAAATTTTTATTTTATTTCGTTAGAGAATGGAAAGAAAATTTATTTAAGGTTCTAAATCTTTTTTGAAAACTACAAAAGGAAAAAAATTAAATAGTATTTTATACATAACGTGTTCATAATATAAATATGCTCATGTGATTTTTAACAATAACACTGAACACTAATCTTTTTGAAAACTACAAATAGAAAAACGTGAAATAAAATGTCATACATACTTGTTTACAATATAAATATGGTTCTGTAATTTTTAACAATAACACTATACAAAAGAAATAATTTCCCTTTTCGATAAAATTTTTATTTTATTTCTCTACAGAATAAAAGGAAATTTATTTAAGGTTCCAGAATCTTTCTTTGAAACCTACAACATGCTTCAAAACCACCATCAACCCAAATCTCCAGATTCCTAATAACACACCTTGAAAATTCCGAGTGGGTAGTACTTATACAAAAGAAATAATTGACCTTTTCGATCATGATTTTATTTAGTTAGAGAATGGAAATATATTTATTTCCGTTTCTAGAATATTTCTTGAAAACTACAAAAAGAAAAAAGTGAAATAGTATGTTATACATACGTGTTCATAATATAAATATGCTCATGTGATTTTTAACAATAATAATATACGAATGAAATAATTGCCTTTTTGAATAAAAATTTTATTTTATTTCGTTAGAGAATGGAAAGAAAATTTATTTAAGGTTCTAGAATCTTTTTTTGAAAACTACAAAAAAAAAAACGTGAAATAAAATGTCATATATACTTGTTTACAATATAAATATGGTTCTGTAATTTTTAACAATAACACTGTACAAAAGAAGTAATTGCTATTTTCGATAAAATATTATTTTATTTCGTTACAGAATGAAAAGAAAATTTATTTAAGGTTCTAGAATCTTTCTTTGAAACCACAACATGCTTCAAAATCACCATCAACCCAAATCTCTAGATTCCTAAATCCATCTTTCCCTTGACCATCGTTTGACTTTAGAGTGAACTTACCCCCTCCACTCCCCAAACCTCTCTAACTATCCGGCCAACCCCGCCCTATCTGGCAAGTATCATCCATCCGGCAAGGACTACGCCCAAAACCACGATAATAAACCCTTTCCCCCCTTCCCGTGAACCCCCTACGTCATTGTAAATCCGGCCGTGATTGTCCGGGATGCAGAAAACAATTTAGAGAAGGTCCTGTTTTATTTATTTTATTTAGTTAGAGAATAGTTATTTAAAATGGAAGGCGATCGTCCACCTAATAGAGTTGCAATTGTGTTTTTAGACCCGGATACGCCTTAATGCGAGTCTATTATTTTGCCGGACGATGGTACTTTTCCGTGAGGTTGCGAGCGATGTCGGGAATTTCTGATCGAACAGAGATCCGATTAGGGGAACCTAGAGATAACATTCATGAGACGTGATTGAGTCGTGGTGGTGAAGAACCGTGTCACAGGGCGAATTGCCCCGCTTATAAATCCACCGCCAGTGACATTTATGCGGCAGTGCTTAAGTATTCACTGGCAGAGGCATAACATTATAACTTATCTCACTCCATCAATAAACTGTTATTTGAATAAACTGAATTTAAAGTCAATTTTATATTTGTATAAAAAAATAATTTCATAGAGCTTCCAAAGTGTGCTATTAATTAATGATATAATATACTGTTATTTGAATTAAACTAATTCTAATTACAATCACATAACTTAATTTCAATTATGTGATTGTATAAAAAGCATTTCATATAGCCTTCAAAGTGTGTTATTATGTAATGTTATAATAAACTATTATTTGAATATAAATTATTTAAAGTCAATTTTATGATTGTATAAATTGTATAAAAGTTGTATAAATATAGATTGTATAAGTCAATATGATTGTATTTTTATGACATTAAAACTTATCTCAGTCCAACAATAAACTGTTATTTGAATAAAGCGAATTTAAAGTCGATTTTGTGATTGTATAAAAAGCACTTCATAAAACATTTCCTTTCATTATCAAAATAAAATTAAAACTTTGACGAAAAGGACAATTATTTCTTTTATGTAACAACATAGTTAAAAATCACAGAAAGGAAATCATATTTAAGCAGCATAGTAATGTAAACAAGAATATATGACATTTTATTTCACGTTTTTCTTTCTGTATTTTTTAAAGTAAGATTCTAGAAACTTAAATAAATTTCCTTCCCTTCTGTAACAAAATAAAATAAAAAAATTATTCAAAAGGGCAATTATTTTTTTTTGTATAGTATTATTGTTAAAAATCACATAATCATATTTATATTGTAAACAAGAATATATGTATTTTTATTTCACGTTTTTCTTTTTATACAAATTATAAATAATTGTCTGGGATATTTTTGAAAACAATAATTGTCTTTAATATTTTTTATTTCACTTTTTTCTTTTTATGCTAATCGTAAATAATTGTCTGGGATATTTTTGAAAACAATAATTATCTTTAATATTTTTATTTCACTCTTTTCTTTTTATACCAATCGTAAATAATTGCGTGGAATATTTCTGAAAACAATAATTGTGTGGAATATTTTATAATAAACTATTATTTGAATATAAAATGTTTAAAGTCAATTTTGAAAACATAAAAAGTCTGGAATATTTTTGTATTTCACTGTTTTCTTTTGTATAAAAGTTGTAAATAAGATTGTATGGGATATTTTTAAAAGTTGTATAAGTATAGATTGTATAAGTCAATATGATTGTATTTTTATGACATTTTTTTTTTTTTTATACCAATCGTAAATAATTGTCTGGGATATTTTTGAAAACAAAAAATAACAATAATTTATTCAAATGGCTGCCCCCAACTATTTAGAATTTGTATTTATTTGATTTGAATTCAATATGATCTCGAGTTTTCAGTTGGCTATTATTAACAACAGGATCGCAAAACAAAATATTTGTATACCTGAAATCGAATAAATATGGGATTGAATACAAATTAAATTACTCAGTCCTTCCAAAATGAAGACCTGGATGGTCGAGTGTCTGGCGCTCTGTTTCGGGTTCGTGTATTTTTGTAGTGGTTCGGAATCTACTTTAGGCCTTTAGGTCCCGGTCTATGACTGTAGAGTGTCACGGAGTCAAGACAGACTTATACCTACTGCACTCCATCACAACCGAAGCTGTTCCCTTTCCCTTCAACCATGAGACCACACGATTTCGTAGGCTTGGTCTAGATGCTTACTTGTTTTGCTTTTTCAGGTAAGCTACTTGAAAAAATATTATTCGTTAGAAAAATATGTTCACCTGCCTGATGGCCGAGTGCCTGGAGCTCGATGCCATAGGTTTCGATTTCGAGTAACGGCGGTGCCATGGATGTTTGTAGTGGCTCTGAATCTAATTAAACCGTAGGTTCCGGTCCCATATGACTACAGATTTGGCAGTGAGACTAACAATCCTATCCCGTGGGCCTGAATCAGCCAGTCTCTAGCGCTCAGTCGGTGCCACATGTTTCCGATTCAAATCCCTGCTTTACCATGGATGATTGTAATGGTTCGGAATCCAATTTAAGCCGTAGGTCTCAGTCTCATATGAATGAAGAACATCACGGTGCCCAATCAGACTTCTCTCACCGCATCATTCCCAAACTCTACAGGAGCAACTTAGCTCTAGATACGATGTGGTGTGGTGTATCTGTCTTCCCAAAATAATTTTAATTTCAAAAGAATTCTAGTTCGCTATACTTGAAAACATTCTTTAGAAAGTTTTCAAAACTTTGCTCTAAGAGCATTTTTTTTATGGTTTCATGTTAAATGACTCAAAAGCTTCTAAACTCGCAAAATAAAACTCGCTAAGAGCAAAAATACTCTGAAAAGTTTTAAAATGGAAGTAAACATCTCATTTTTTATCATGTCTGAATATGATGTTATTCTTTACATGAGAAACACGAATAATTTTATTTTAAAAAAATTTCTAATTCCCTGCGTGATTTCAATTATTTAATTATAGAAACTTACATGCAATGCATGCTGCTAAAATTTAAAAAAATGTCTATACTCAAAATATCAAGTAATGCAATGTAATAAGAATGTAGTTTTTACTTGATTATGGGTATCTGGTAATTAAGCGACCGTGCCATGTATAAAGAATTAAAATGTAATATTTAGAATTTAATTAAAGTTTGAGAAAATATTTCTTGATACAGTTTACAGTTTAAACTCATCAAAATTAATAAACCCCTGCATAAATATAATAAAAATTTATATACGATAATTTAAAATATTTAATGAAATTTATGGATATGATATCAACTAAAACATGATTACAAAATTGCACATTGTTTAGGTAAAGTTCGTAATTAAAATTGTTGGGATGCCAATGACATCGTAAAAGATAGAAAAAAGTAATTATTATTTAGTGATTTAAATTCCAATATATTGTCTAAACTTCAACAATATCTCTATCAATTTGTTACCGAATGAATATGATTATAAAGTAATATTTATAAATTTGTATATATTAAATTATAAAGTTCGCTTAATTATTTATTTCAAGAATATGGTCAAGATCTGGCATTATTTTAAAATAAAACTGGTTAATTTTGAGAATTAACGGAGAATCATATTTACATATGATAATTAATAAACTTACGTTCATTGTTATTAGTTTTTTTAAAAAAATGATATCTTATAATTTTCTTTTATTATTCTTTCATGAAAATTTTAAAAAAGTTGATAGATTTTGAGAAGTAATTTCTAAAAATAAATAAATAAAACAATGGCAACAGAATTTTTTCTCTGTCCATTTTTAGGTTTGGACAACATCGAGAAACTTTTACAACATAAAAATAAGTACACTTTCATTGAAAAGTTTTAGAAAAAAATTTTTTTTTCTCAAATAGGATAATATCTAAATATATATTATTAATCTTATTTGATATATATATATATATATGTATACATATATATACATTCAAGAGCCAAAACATTATGACCACCTGTCAATAACGAGTTTGCCCACCTTTGGCGCGCAACACAGTACATATCATATTTTAATATGATTCTTCAGACTCTCCAGCAGCAGTTAAATGCCACTTCCACCTGATCACGTGCCTTCCACGTCATCCAGGCGAGTTCATTGCAAAATGTAGGGGTGGTCATAATGTTTTGGCTCTTGAGTGCATATATATGTATATATAAATCGATGGATGGGAGTGTGAATATGTATGTATGTCGTGCATAAATTAAGAACAGTAAATCTTGGAGTCATAATTTGTTTCCAAATTTTCTTCTTTTATATAAAATTTAGTCGAGAATCTCAGAAAATACCATTTATTTTATAAATTAACAATCATCGTTATTTTAAATTTATTGTGATTTAATCTTTAAACAATCAATTTCATTAACAATTAACTATCCTATAACTAAACCTTATTTGGTGTATATTGTCAGTTAATAGCCAGATCACTTCATCTTTAGTTTTTATTTGACGGCAGAATTTTCTTGAAATTAAAATAGTCAATTATTAAAGTTTATATGATGATATTGCATTTTTAATACATTTTTTACTACAAAATTCTTTTTATTTATTGATAAAATTACTTTTATAACTAATTAAAACGTTTTTATTCTAAAGTTTTGCAAATAATAATTTGCACTTTTAACAGATAAATTTTCAATAACTGTTTATATCATGACAACATCTCTCCTATAGGCATATAGACAGCTTTATTGGCAATTTTAAATATTTTTTTTTTAAATGTGAAGAACTGTATAGTCGTACTCCTTTTAAATATGCTTGCTGATAAATTTTCAATGTTTTTCAACGTTGTTCAAGAGCCGTCTATAAGTGAATTTTTGACTAACAGTTCCTAACTACGCAAAATCCATCGATCATTCCAAATAAAAATTCTTCAAATTTTCACGAATTAAAATCATTTTTGTGTCGTTTTCCGTCATTTTCAAAGTTTATGTGATAATATTGTATTTTTAATACATTTTTTGTTTGAACATTATTTTAATTTATTAAAATAATAATTCTTAATTATTATTATTATTTTTTAAATGTTTTTACATTATAGTTATAAATTTAATATAATATTAAAATTCATTATAAAATTTCAAATTAATGTTAATAATAATTAAAATAAGTAATAGTTATTATTTTTTAAAATTATTTAAAACAATTTTTCCTCTAAAGTTTTGCAAACGATAATTTGAACTTTGAACAGATCTTTTTTCAAACAAATATTTTATATCAAGCCGACATGTCTCCTAAAGGCATATAAATAGCTTTAGCAGCAATTTCAAAACTTTTCAAAAATATGAAGAACTATTTCGTGACCCTCCCTTTATTAGTAAGCATAGTTCATAAACAATCTTTATTATTTTATTTTTATTTTTATTTAATTATTAATTAATTAATTTTATTATCAATTAATCATCCCATAACTAAATTAAAGAAACTTTCAATGTTTTGCAGCGTTGTTCAAGAGACATCTATACGTGAATTCTTGACTAACTCTAGACTTAACAACACTATTACTATTTTGATTCTTACTTAACTATGCAAAATCCATAGATCATGCCGAATTAAAATTCTTCAAATTTTCATGAATTAAAGCTTTCTGTGACTATTCCCTCATATTATAGATCGAATATTAATAAACGAATTTATTTGTTGACTTAAATAAATGTAAACCATAGCGAATAATTAATTTAAAGAGAGGAGAATTTCATAAACTTGTGGAACTAAATTACTTTAACTATGATAAAAAAAAATAATACCTTCATAATAAAGGAAGTCTATTTATTTTTGAAAATTAATTTCTCTCTCTACGGATCTTTATAAAAATGGAATTCTTGTAATTAAAATGATGGGGGGAAAAAAAAGAAGAATTCCAAATTTAGTTGGATTTTAAATTCATGCGCATTGATCGAAAAAGTTTGTTTGTCTACGTAAATTAGTTTATCGATGAAATAGCTCGTTAATTAGGTAATTATTGAAGATCGGATGCTTTCCTAGATGATGAAATGACTTTCTGAGTATTTAACTTCCTAATGAGAATGGTTTCTTCTGATGATGATGGTAATGTTTGAAAAAAAAATGTGTGCGTGTAATTTATGATTACTGTCTCAGATTGGTTTTAGAATTATTTCTTTTTTTTTTTTTTAGTTAATTTCTATACAGTGGTAATTAAATTTATTGTGTAATGAATTTCGTGACATTTCCTAAATTTATAGTACGCAAGTCTAAATGATGTAATTTTTTTTTCTCTCAATGTATGTGAAAAGCATGGATGTAAACTTCTGTATTTATTTGTAACCTAAAAACTATAGTTTTGTCAAATTCGTTTTTTTTTCCTGTTTATTATTTCAGAAATTGTCAGTATTTATTTCATAAATAAACAATCATAATTATTTTAATTTTATGGTGACTTAATTATTAATTTAATTTTATTAACAATTACTTCTCCTAAACCGTATTTGATGGACAATGTCAACTAATGGCCAGATCACTTCATCCATAGCTTTTTATTTATCGGTAAAACTTTTCTTGAAATTAAAATGATCAATTTTTGTAATTTATATGATGGTATTTTTTAATGCAATGTTTATTTCAAAAATATTTTAATTCATACAAATAATTAATTAATTTTGAAATTTTAATTATAAATTTAATATAATGTTAAAATTAATTATAAAATTTATAAATATTAGTTTTATAATTAATTTTAATTATAATTAAAACAAAAAATAATATTTTTTTAAAAACTATTTAAAAGAATTTTTCTTTTAAAATTTTGCAGCTATAATTTGCACTTTTAACAAATACTTTTTTCAAATAAATGTTTTATATCATGCAAACATGTCAACTATAGACAGCTTCAACACCAAATTCATTACTATTTAAACATATGAAGAACTATTTAGTGATACTCACTTTATGAGTAGTTCATAAAGAACCATTATTATTTTAATTTTTTTTGATTTAACTATTAATTAATTAATTTTATTATCAATTAATTATAAGAAACTTTCAATGTTTTCCAGCATTGTTCAAGAGCCATCTAAAGATGAATTCATGACTATCATTTCTAACTATGCAAAGTCCATAGATTCTTTTGAATTAAAAATCTTAAAATTTTCACAAATTAAAATCTTTTTTATGCCTTTTCCCTCATATTGTAGTTGGAATATTAATAAACGAATTTATTTGTTGACTTAAATAAATGTAAACCATAGCGAATAATTAGTTTAAAGAGAGGAGAAATTCCTGGACTTGAGAAACCAAATTACTTCAACTATGATAAAAAAAATAGTACCTTCATAATAAAGGTAGTCTATTGATTTTTGAAAATTAATTTCTCTCTCTACGGATCTTTATAATAAGGAAATTCTTGTAATTAAAATGATGAAAAAAAAAAGAAGTATTCCAATATTAGTTGGACTTTAAATTCATGCGCATTGATCGAAAAAGTTTGTTTGTTTGCGTAAATTAGTTTATCGATGAAATAGCTCGTTAATTAGGTAATTATTGAAGATCGGATGTTTTCCTAGATGATGAAATGACTTTCTGAGTATTTAACTTCCTAATGAGAATGGTTTCTTCTGATGATGATGATGGAAATATTTGGAAAAAAAATGTCAGCGTATCATTTATGCTTACTAACTCAGATTGGTTTTATAATTTTTTTTTTTTTTTTTTTGCATAAATTTCTATACAGTGGTAATTAAATTGCTTGTGTATTGAATTTTGTGACATGCTCTAAAATTCATATTACCTCAGTCTAAATGATGTAGTTTCTTTTCTTTCTTCTTGTATGTGAAAATTGTATTTGTAAACTTCTGTATTTTTCTTTACCCTAAAATATATAATTTTATGAAATTCGTATTTTTCCTATTTATTATTTCAGAAATTGTTATTATTATTTTAATTTTGTTGCTACTTAATTATTAATTAAATTTTATTGGCAATTACTTATCCTAAACCTTATTTGATGGATAATGTCAATTAATGGCGAGATCACATTATCTATACCTTTTTAATTGATCGGCAAAAATTTTCTTGAAATTAAATGGTGAATTCTTGAAGTTCATATGATGGCATTGTATTTTTAATACGTTTTTTTACTTTAAAATTATTTTTATTCAAGGATTAAATTAATTTTATATCTAGTTAAAAGTTTTTCCTGTAAAGTTTTGCAAATGATAATTTGCACTTTTACAGACATTTTTTCAAAAAAGCGATTTCTATTATGCCAGCAAGTCACCTGTAGGCATATAGCAAGCTTTAGCAGCAGTTTCAAAACTTTTCTAAAATATAAAGTACTATTTAGTGACATTCACTTTAACAGTAAGCATATTTAATAAACAATCCTTATTATTTTAATTTTATTTTGACTTAAATATTAATTAATTTATTTATTATGAATAAATTTTTCTAAAACTAAATTGAAGTATTTCTATTCTAATTCGTGACTTAACTATGCAAAATCCATAGATCATGCCGAATTAAAATTCTTTAAATTTCCACGAATCAAAACTTTTTGTGCGTTTCGCTCATGTTATAGTTGGAATATTAATAAATGAATTTATTTGTTGACTTAAATAAATGAAAACCATAGCGAATAATTAGTTAAAAGAGATTAGAAGTTCCTAGACTGAGGAACCAATTTACTTGAATTATGGTGAAAAAAACTATTACCTTCATAATAAAGGAGTCTATTGATTTTTGAAAATTAATTTCTCTCTCTACGGATCTTTATAATAATGGAATTATAGTAATTAAAATGATGGCAAAAAAAGAAGAATTTCAATTTTATTTGGATTTTAAATTCATGCGCATTGATCGAAAAAGTTTGTTTGCTTACGTAAATTAGTTTATTGATGAAATAGCTCGTTAATTAGGTAATTATTGAAGATCGGATGCTTTCCTAGATGATGAAATGACTTTCTGAGTATTTAACTTCCTAATGAGAATGGTGTCTTCTCTTGATGATGATGGGAATATTTGGAAAAAAAATGTCAGCGTATCATTTATGTTTACTAATTATGATTGGTTTAATAATTATTTTTTTCTATAAATTTCTATACAGTGGTAATTAAATATCTCATGTATTGAATTATGTGACATTTTCTAAAATTCGTACTGCCTAATTCAAAGTAATACATGTTTTTTTTTTATCTGTCAATGCATTTGAAAAGCATGCATGTAAACTCCTGTATTTCTCTTTAATATAAAAACCACAGTTTAGTGAAATTCGTTTTTTTCCTCTTTATTATTTCAGAAATTGTCATTGTTTATTTTGCAAATAAACAATCATTATTATTTTAATTTTATTGTGACTTAATTATTAATTTAATTTTATTAACAAATACTTATTCTGAACCTTATTTCCTGGATAACAGTAATTAATAGCCAAATCACTTCATCTATAGCTTTTTATTTATCGGTAATAATTTCCTTCAAATTAAAATGGTCAATTCTTGAAGTTTATATGATGGTATTGTATATTTAGTACATTTTTTACTTCAAAATTACTTTAATTTAAGGATAAAATTAATTTATAACTAATTAAAAAAATTTTCCTCTTAAGTTTTGCAAATGATAATTTGTCCTTTTAATAGACATTTTTTTCAAACAAATGCTTTATATGTCAACAAGTCTGCTATAGGTATATAGACAGCTTTAGCAGCAGTTTTAAAACTTTTTAAAAATATGAAGAACTTTATAATCAGATTGATTTTAACTGTGCATAGTGATAAAAAAAAACTTTCAATGTTTTCCACCGTTGTACAAGAGTCATCTATAGGTGAATTATGACTAACAATTCCAAAACTATGCAAAATTCATAGATCGTTCCGAAATAAAATTCTTCAAATTTTTACGAATTAAAATCTTTTTTGTGTTTTTCTATTCTCATTTTTGAAGTTTAAGTGATAACAATGTATTTTTAATACGTTTTTTGTTTGTTTCAAAATTATTTTTAATTATTAAAATAAATAATTATTTTTATATTATAAATTTAAATTCTATATAATAATAAAATTAATTACAAAACTTAAAATTAATTTTATTAATAATTAAAATAAAAATTAATTTTTATTTTTTAAATGATTTAAAATAATTTTTCGTTTAAAATTTTGCAAACGATAATTTGCACTTTTAACCGATATTTTTTTTCAAACAAATGATTCATATCAAGTCGGCAAGTCTTCCATAGAACTATAGACACATTTTGCTGCAATTTTAAAACTTTTCAAAAATATGAAGAACTATTTAGTGACACTCACTTTATCAGTAAGCATAGTTAATAAACAATTATTATTATTTTAATTTTATTGTGATTTAATTATTAATTAATGTATTTTATTATCAATTAATTATCCTATAACTAAATTGATGGAACTTTCTATGTTTTTCAGCGTTGTTTAAGAATATTCTATAGGTGAATTCATGATTACCATTCCTAACCATGTGAAATCCATAGATTATTCTGAATTAAAATCTAAAACTATTCACGAATTAAAATCTTTTTGTGACTTTTCCCTCTTATTATAGTTGGAATATTAATAAACGAACTGATTTGTTGACTTAAATAAATGCAAACAATAGCGAATAATTAGTTTAGAGAGGAGAAATTCCTAGACTTAAAGAACTAAATTACTTCAACTATGATAAAAAAAAAAATTCACCTTCATAATAAAGGAAATCTATAGATTTTTGAAAATTAATTTCTCTCTACGAATCTTTATAAAAATGGAATTTTTGTAATTAAAATGATGAACTAAAAAAAGAAGAATTCCAAATTTAGTTTGATTTTAAATTCATGCGCATTGATCGTAAAAGTTTGTTTGTTTACGTAAATTAGTTTATCGATGAAATAGCTCGTTAATTAGGTAATTATTGAAGATCGGATGCTTTCCTAGATGATGAAATGACTTTCTGAGTATTTAACTTCCTAATGAGAATGGTTTCTTCTGATGATGATGAGGGGAATATTTGAAAATTAATATCGGTACATATCATTTATGTTAACTCAGATTGGTTTTATACTTATTTCTTTTTTCGGATAAATTTCTATATTGTAACTATATAAACATAAAAACTATATTTTTGTGAAATTCGTTTATTTCCTTTTTTATGATTTCAGAAATTGTCATTATTTATTTTATAAGTAAACAATCATTATCATTTTAATTTTATTGTGACTTAATTATTAATTTAATTTTATTGACAATTACTTATCCTAAACCTTATTTGATGGACAATGTCAATTAATAGCGATATCACTTCATCTATAGCATTTTATTGATCGGTAAAAATTTTCTTGAATTTAAAATGGTCAATTCTTGAAATTTGTATGATGGTATTGTATTTTTAAAACATTTTTTATTTATTTCAAAATTATTTTTATTTAAGGATAAAATAAATTTTATAATTAATTAAAAAGTTTTTCCTCTAAAGTTTTGCAAATGATAATTTGCACTTTAATAGATATTTTTTCAAATAAATGTTTTATATCATGCCAGCATGTCTCCACAGGCATATAGACAACTTTAGCAGCAATTTCAAAACTTTTTAAAAATATAAAGAATTATAAAATCACAGTCATTTTAAGTATGCTTACAGATAAAAAAAATTTTCAATGTTTTCCAACGTTGTTCAAGAGTCATCTATAGGTGAATTATGAATAACAATTCCAATACTATGCAAACTCCATAGATAATTCCAAATTGAAAATTTTCAATTTTTCACGAATTAAAATCGTTTTTGTGTATTTCTCTTCTCATTTTTGATGTATATGTGATAGTATTGAATAATACATTTTTTGGTTTGTTTCAAAACAATTTTTATTTATTAAAATAAATAATTCATTTTCAAATAATTATAACTTTAATATTTATATAAACTTCATTATAAAATTTATTTTAATAATAATTAATATAAAAATTAATTATCTTTTTAAATTATTTAAAATAATTTTTTGTTTAAAGTTTCACAAATCATAATTTGCACTATTAATAAATATTTTTTGTTATAAATTATTTATATCATACCAACATGTCTTCTATAAGCATATAGACAGCCTTAACAGCTATTTCAAAACTATTTAAGAATGTGTAAAACTATTTAGTGACACTCACATTATGAGCAACCATATTTAATAAGCAATCATCATTATCTTAATTTTATTTTGACTTAAATATTAATTAATTAATTTTATTATCAATTAATTATCCAATAACTAAATTTAAAAAAAACTGTGAATATTTCCCAGCGTTGTTAAAGAGTCATCTATAGGTGAATTCATGACTAACCATTCCTAACTATGGAAAATCGATATATCATACCCACTTAAAAAATTTAAATTTTCCGAATTAAAGCTTTTTGTGCCTTTACCCTCATATAAACGTTGGAATATTAATAAACGAATTTATTTGTTGATTTAAATAAATGTAAACCATAGCGAATAATTAGTTTAAAGAGAGGAGAAGTTCCTAGACTTGCTGAACTAAATTACTTGAACTTCCATAAAAAAAAATATTACTTTCATAATAAAGGAAGTATATAGATTTTTGAAAATTAATTTCTCTCTCTACGGATCTTTATAAAAATGGAATTCTTGTAATTAAAATGATGGAAAAAAAGAAGAATTCCACATTTAGTTGGATTTTAAATTCATGCGCATTGATAGAAAAAGTTTGTTTGTTAACGTAAATTAGTTTATCGATGAAATAGCTCGTTAATTAGGTAATTATTGAAGATCGGATGCTTTCCTAGATGATGAAATGACTTTCTGAGTATTTAACTTCCTAATGAGAATGGTTTCATTGGTGATGATGATGGGAATATTTGAACAAAAAAATGTCAGCGTATCATTTATGTTTACCAACTCAGATTGGTTTACTAATTATTTCTTTTTTTGGATAAATTTCTGTAGAGGGGTAATTAAATTCTTGTGTGTTGAATTTTGTGGTCTTTTTGTGAAAATTCATATTACGTACGTCAAAACGATGTAAATTTTTTTCTGTCTCTTTCTATGCGAAAAGCTTTCATGTAAACTTCTATTTTTCTATTTCCCATAAAATATATATTTTTGTAAAATTCATTTTTTTCCTCTTTATTATTTCAGAAATTGTCATTATTTATTTCTTAAATAAACAATCATTATTATTTTAATTTTATTCTGAGTTAATTATTAATTTTAGTTTATTGACAATTACTTATCCTAAATTGTATTTGATAGATAATGTCAATTAATGTCGAGATAACTTTATTTATAGTTTTTTAATGATCGGTGAAAATTTTCTTGGTATTAAAATGATCAATTCTTGCAGTTTATATGATGGTATTGTATTTTTAATATATTTTTTACTTAAAAATTATTTTTATTTAAGGACAAAATTAATTTTATAACAAATTAAAAAGTTGTTCCTCTAAAGTTTTGCAATTGATAATTTGCACTTTTAAACGATAAAATTTCAAATAAATTTTTTATATCCTGCCAACAAGTCTCC
This sequence comes from Caerostris darwini, assembly GCA_021605075.1. Lineage (NCBI taxonomy): Eukaryota > Metazoa > Arthropoda > Arachnida > Araneae > Araneidae > Caerostris > Caerostris darwini. Next base: position 220,591 of record BPLQ01012467.1, on the reverse strand, counting down.
TATAAGCATATAGACAGCTTTAGCAGCAATTTCAAAACTTTTCAAAATATGAAGAACTATATAATCATATTCATTTTAACTATGCTTACTAATATAGAAATTTTGAAGGTTTTCCAACGTTGTTCAAGTCATCTATAGGTGAGTTTTTGACTAACTGCTCAAAAACTATGCAAAATTCATAGATCAAGCAAATTAAAATTGAAAAAAATCTTTTTGAGTCTTTTCTCTTATATTATAGTAGGATTATGAATAAAAGAATATATTTGTTGGCTTAAATAAATGTAAACCATAACGAATAATTAGTTTAAAGAGAGGAGAAATTCCTAGACATGAGGAACTAAATTACTTGAACTATGATAAAAAATTTATTGCCTTCATAATAAAGGAAGTCTATTGATTTTTGAAAATTAATTTCTCTCTCTAGGGATCTTTATAAAAATGAAATTCTTGTAATTAAAATGATGGAAGAAAAAGAAAATTCCAACTTTAGTTGGATTTTAAATTCATGCCCATTGATCGAAAAAGTTTGTTTGTCTACGTAAATTAGTTTATCGATGAAATAGCTCTTTAATTAGTTAATTATTGAAGATCGGATGTTTTCCTAGATGATGAAATGACTTTCTGAGTATTTAACTTCCTAATGAGAATGGTTTCTTCTGATGATGATGGTAATGTTTGAAAAAAAAATGTGTGCGTGTAATTTATGATTACTGTCTCAGATTGGTTTTAGAATTATTTCTTTTTTTTTTTTAGTTAATTTCTATACAGTGGTAATTAAATTTATTGTGTATTGAATTTCATGACATTTCCTAAATTTATAGTACGCAAGTCTAAATGATGTAATTTTTTTTTCTCTCAATGTATGTGAAAAGCATGAATGTAAACTTCTGTATTTATTTGTAACCTAAAAACTATAGTTTTGTCAATTTCGTTTTTTTCCTGTTTATTATTTCAGAAATTGTCAGTATTTATTTTATTATTTAATTTAATTTTATTAACAATTACTTCTCCTAAACCGTATTTGATGGATAATGTCAATTAATGGCGAGATCACTTCATCTATGACTTTCTATTTATCGTAAAAATTTTTCTTGAAATTAAAATGCGCAATTCTTAATGCAATTTTTATTTTAAAAATATTTTAATTCATTAAAATAATTAATTAATTTTTAAATTTTAATTATAAATTTAATATAATGCTAAAATTAATTATAAAATTTATAAATATAAGTTTTATAATTAATTTTAATTACAATTAAAACAAAAAATAATATATTTTTTAAAAATTATTTAAAAGAATTTTTCGTTTAAAGTTTTGCAAACGATAATTTGCACTTTTAACAAATACTTTTTTCAAATAAATGATTTATATCATGCCAATATGTCTACTATAGACAGCTTCAACAGCAAATTCAAAACTATTTAAACATATGAAGAACTATTTATTGATACTCACTTTATGAGTAGTTAATAAAGAACCATTATTATTTTAATTTTATTTTGATTTAATTATTTATTGATTAATTTTAATATCAATTAATGATAAGAAACTTTCAATGTTTTCCAACATTACTCAAGAGCCTTCTATAGATGAATTTATGACTATCATTCCTAACTATGCAAAGCCCATAGATTCTTTTTAATTAAAAATCTTAAAATTTTCACAAATTAAAATTTTTTTTATGCCTTTTCCCTCATATTGTAGTTGGAATATTAATGAACGAATTTATTTATTGACTTAAATAAGTGTAAACCATAGCGAATAATTAGTTTAAGCAGAGGAGAATTTCCTAGACTTGTGGAACTAAATTACTTAAACTATGATAAATAAATATTACCTTCATAATAAAGGAAGTTTATTGATTTTTGAAAATTTATTTCTCTCTCTACGGATCTTTATAAAAATGGAATTCTAGTAATTAAAATGACGAGAAAAAAAAAGAAGAATTCCAAATATAGTAGGATTTTAAATTCATGTGCATTGATCGAAAAAGTTTGTTTGTTTACGTAAATTAGTTTATCGATGAAATAGCTTGTTAATTAGGTAATTATTGAAGATCGGATGCTTTCCTAGATGATGAAATGACTTTCTGAGTATTTAACTTCCTAATGAGAATGGTTTCTTCTGATGATGATGATGATGAGAATATTTGAAAAAAAAAATGTCAGCGTATCATTTATGTTTAGTAACTCGGATTGGTTTTATAATTAATTTTTTTTTTTTTGCCTAAATTTCTATACAGTGGTAATTAAATTTCTTGTGTACTGAGTGTTGTGACATTTTCTAAAATTTATATTACAAAAGTCAAAATGATATTTTTTTCTACCTCAATGTATGTGAAAAGCATGGTTGTAAACTTCTATATTTTTCTTTCACATAAAAAATCTGTTTTTGTGAAATAATTTTTTTTTTCCACTTTCTTATTTCAGAAATTGCCATTATTTATTTTATAAATAAACAATAATTATGTTTTTAATTTTATTTTGTGTTAATTATTAATTTAATTTTATTAACAATTATTTATCCTAAACCTTATTTGATGGATAATATCAATTAATATCGAGATCGATTTTTATTTATCGGTAAAAATTTTCTTGAAATTAAAAAAATCAATTCATGAAGTTTATATGATGGCATTGTATTTTTAATAAATTTTTTACATCAAAATTATTTTTATTTAAACATAAAATTAATTTTATAACTACTTAAAAAGTTTTTTCTCTAAATTTTTGCAAATTTTTGCCATTTTTTCAATAAAATGTTTTATATCATGCCAGCATGTCTCCTATAGGTCTTTTTATATGAAAAAAATTAATCTAATTTCAAAACTTTTTAAAAATTTGAAGAACTGTATAATAACACTCATTTTAATATGCTTACTGATAAAGAAATTTTCAGTGTTTTCCAAAGTTACTCAAGAATCATCTATAGATGAATTCTTGACTAACTCTTCCTAGTAACTATGCAGAATCCATAGATCATTCCGAATTAAAAATCTTTTAATTTTCACTAATTAAAATATTTTTGTGACTTTTCTCTCATATTATAGTTGGAATATTAATAAAAGAATTTATTTGTTGACTTAAATAAATGTAAACCATAGCGAATAATTAGTTTAAGCAGAGGAGAATTTCCTAGACTTATGGAACTAAATTACTTAAACTATGATAAATAAATATTGCCTTCATAATAAAGGAAGTTTATTGATTTTTGAAAATTAATTTCTCTCTCTACGGATCTTTATAAAAATGGAATTCTAGTAATTAAAATGACGAGAAAAAAAAAGAAGAATTCCAAATATTGTAGGATTTTAAATTCATGCGCATTGATCGAAAAAGTTTGTTTGTTTACGTAAATTAGTTTATCGATGAAATAGCTTGTTAATTAGGTAATTATTGAAGATGGGATGCTTTCCTAGATGATGAAATGACTTTCTGAGTATTTAACTTCCTAATGAGAATGGTTTCTTCTGATGATGATGATGGAAATATTTGGAAAAAAAAAATGTCTGCGTATCATTTATGTTTACTGATTCTGATTGGTTTAATATATTTTTTTTTATATATTTCTATAGAGTGGTAATTAAATTTCTTGTGCATTGAATTTTGTGATATTTTTAAAAAAGATATTACGCAGGTCAAAATGGTGTACATGTTTTTCTCTTTAAATGCATGCAAAAAGCATGCTTGTTAACTTCTGTGTATTTTTGTGAAATTTATTTTTTTTTCTTTAGTATTTTTCAAAAATTATTTTCGGAACCAAAAATTTAAAAAAAAATGTATTTTATCTAATTAAAAATGCAATAGTATTGTTTTCAAATCAAACTTACTGCAAACTAAAATTCATAAAATAATAGCAAATATTTTTCAATTAAAACCTTTTTCATGTGTTTTAATTTTTAAAAAAAATATTAATCGATTGAAAGAATATAACCGTTTAAATTTAATTTTACATTGTTATTTTAATTGGTTTTTAACCCAAATTCGTAAATGATATTGATGATATTTCTCTGTCGGGCGTAAAATTCTCTTTTGGCAGTTCATTTCTATTCTGTTTTTTCTGAATAATTACAATTTTAAGACTTAATCATAATTATGATTTTTTTTTAATTGTTGTCCATTAGATTTTCAGAATTCAGAGAAACGTGATATTTTCAGTGTTCCCGGAAAACAAACCTTAGCACACCCCTTGTAAGCATACCCTGCAGCAAACTTTAGCACACCACTGCAAGCAAAACCTGTAGTAAACCTTAGTACACCCCTGTAAACAAAGCCTGTAGCAAACCTTAGCACACATCATTAAGCAAATCCCGTCGCATAACTTAGCCCATTTCTGTAAGCAAACTGTGTAACAAACTTTAGCACACCCCTGTCAGCAAATCTTTTAGGAAACCTTAGCACACCCCTGTAAGCATACCCTGCAGCAAACTTTAGCACACCACTGCAAGCAAAACCTGTAGTAAACCTTAGTACATACCTGTAAACAAAGCCTGTAGCAAACCTTAGCACACATCATTAAGCAAAGCCCGTCGCATAACTTAGCCCATTTCTGTAAGCAAACCGTGTAACAAACTTTAGCACACACCTGCAAGCAAATCCTTTAGGAAACCTTAGCACACCCTGTAAGCATACCCTGCAGCAAACTTTAGCACACCTCTGCAAGCAAAACCTGTAGTAAACCTTAGTACACCCCTGTAAACAAAGCCTGTAGCAACATCATTAAGCAAAGGCCGTCGAATAACTTAGCCCATTTCTGTAAGCAAACCGTGTAACAAACTTTAGCACACACCTGCAAGCAAATCCTTTAGGAAACCTTAGCACACCCTGTAAGCATACCCTGCAGCAAACTTTAGCACACCACTGCAAGCAAAACCTGTAGTAAACCTTAGTACACCCCTGTAAACAAAGCCTGCAGCAAGTCTGTAGCACACATCATTAAGCAAAGGCCGTCGAATAACTTAGCCCATTTCTATAAGCAAACCGTGTAACAAACTTTAGCACACCCCTGTAAGCAAATCCTTTAGGAAACCTTATCACACTCCTGCAATCATACCGTGCAGCAAACTGTAGCGCATTACTGAAAGCAAAACCTGTAGTAAACCTTAGTACACCCCTGCAAACAAAGCATGTAGCGCACATCATTAAGCAAAGCCCGTCGCATAACTTAGACCATTTCTGTAAGCAAACCGTATAATAAACTTTAGCCCACTCTTGTAAGCAAATCCTTTAGGAAACCTTAGTACATACCTCTAGGAATATTCTGTAGCAAACCTTACTCAAACCTGTAAGCAGCGCCTGTAGCAAACTTTAGCATACCCCTGGTGTTTTAAAGTATACTCTTATAAAGGCCATCAAAAAGGTAGACTTTCCCTTTTCCTTCTTTTATCTGAAATACAGAAATCTGTATGAAACATATGCTGGTAAATACCCACATTCTTTTAAAGTTGAGAATGTTGTTGTTTTAAAATATTGGGGAAAGTGACCTGAGATATTTCTCTATTTGCACAGCAGAGTATGTACTAGATTTAATGTTATCCAATGTGCATCAAAGGAGTATTGATACATGGCCCCAATAAAAAATGCATAAAAAAACTCCCCCAAGGATGGTATCTGTGAATTTCGTGCATTTATTAATCCCTTAAGACCTTGACAACGACCAATCACTGTGAATGTGAGGTTTCTAGAAACTGCATAGTAGAGATAGATAGGCTGTTGGACACCCGGGATTTTTGTTTTGCAGTGAATTTCAAGCCATTGCGGGATATATGGAAATGAGCAGGCTGATATATTCCCAAGAGGGGACACAAATGATGCAACCTGATCCTCCTTTGCCTTTGCGTCATATAGGGTGGTATATATTTTTCTCTATAAAATTCTACCGTTTCAACTTGTACAGAGAGAAGTCTTCTGAAAAAAAGTGGAATTCCCTATTGAATAATGCAACAAAAGTTTCCAGTTCCTTGCCTAGAGTGGTCGGCGGGGCCTGCTTTTGATTGTCACGAGCCATGACTTTTTACAGATTCACCTGTGTAGAATAGGACTGGCTGATAAAGACATCTGCCCACTTTGCGACTATGGTGTGCATATGACTGGAGAGTGCCTCATCATATGCTCTAACGTTCTTAACTGTATCCCTTTTTATGCTACTGTCAATGCCTTTACTGGTTGCTGTTGTTTTTTTCGTTTTTTAATGTATTGGGCTACTCAACGATTAATGTCCGAGAGGTCGGAGGCAGACATAAGATAAAAAAAATAATGCTTCTATAGAAAAATAGAAGGTAGAAGGACATTCTGTTCTATTGATACACGATGATTATTCTAGCAATAAGCCAAAAAATTTTGATATGGGTATGATTCAAATCCTTATGGCACAGGTTGTAAACCCAACATGCTTTTCCCTAGACCAGGGGTCTCCAAATTACGGCCGCGGGACAAATCCGGCCCGCGAGTGTCATCAATCCGGCCCGCGACAGCGAATAGCTTATTGGTGCTGTAATAAGTTGGATAAAAAAAATGCAGAATGATAATAACTCGGTTTTATTGAATTGCTAGGTAAAGCTTAATGAGAAGCATAAAAAGCGGAAAATTTGACTTAAGCATAACAATTAACAAGTAATTGAAATGAATCCCACTAACATTATAAACTAGTGAACATTCCTCGGTAGTTATCTTGGGGTAAAGAATACCGCACATGCATGCATATCGATGTTTGGAATGTATATATCCTGAATCGAACATATGATTTTTATACAGAAAATCCCCCAGGAACGGAAAAGCTAAATTAACGCGAATGAAACCCCTTGTAAAAAAATACTAATGAGATTTGTGTAATTGTGGTTTTTCACTGACAATAGTTTGTAGTTAGCAAGTATATGCTCGCTCAAAGCGCGTACTTGGCGACTGGTCTAGAAATTATAGATTATGGCAGAAAAATTAAAACGGTTGGGCCCCTTGGTACTTACTGGAGTAAACAGTATGGCCCTAAGGCTGGAAAGTTTAGAGACTCCTGCCCTGGACCATCTTGGACTTCAAAATATGAAATAATACTGATTCCTCAGACTAAGTTAATGTGAAGTCCCAAACCGTTAAAGAAATATAAAAAGAAAAAAAACTACCATCTGTTCAGCAAACATCACATTGCTTTTCAACTGCACTCTAAAACGAAGATTTGTGCTACGTTACACCCCCATCACTTCAATTCAAGAAAAAAGAAAACGAACAAACAGATAAAGGAAAAGAAAAAAAAACTGTTGAATGCACACCGCAGTGGTATCTCTCTTCATATGCAAAACGGGAGACAGTTTCACTTGCGGAAGTTAAAGAGAAAGTAAACTCTGTTAATGGAAGGGCCTTCCGAGTAAAAAAAAGAGATTCATGGAATGGATTATTCATGATGCACTCGCTTCCACCACGAGCCATTGGGATGTAAAACAACTTTGAATACTTTTTTTTTCTTCCAACTAGAGTGAAGGTGACAGATGTTACTTTGAAGCACTTTTTATCTTTCAGACAAAATTTCCGAATTATTCGTTTACTCCAGAATGTACTAAGAATTGAAGAAGTTTGTAAATGTCTTGTCAGGCACTAACTTTTCTTGTAATTTTTTATAAATTTTATATAAATTCTCGATACATTTTATATTCAATATGTATTCATGACTTAATCAGAATTTTGTTATTTTGTATTTCACATGCCATTTTATTTTATTATTATTTTTTTTAGTTTTCTCCCTTTTCATTTGCTTAAATGAAAAAAAAAAAATGATTTATTAAAACGCGTAAAAATATAGACATGATCCTTTAAAATGCGTTTAAATTTATTTTATCCTCGATATTGATGTCAAAGAGTTATAAGGTAAAAAACAGAAAAGATAAAATAAGGTAAAAGTGGAAGGTAAAGTATGTAATATAAAATACCACGAAAAATAAAATAAAGAAAGAAATAATACTCCTCCATAAAAATAGAAACTCCTCCAAATGTGGTATCTGTAAAGTTCGCGCATTTATCTATCCTTCTATACCAAAACGGGAGGATGTTCCATTCTATTGATACACCATGATTACCTTGCTATAGATGTAACCTTTTGATTTGGCTATGTCTGTCAGGTTTCAAATCTGTATGACACAGGCCGAAAACTGAACGTGCTCTTCACTAGGCCATCCTGAATATCTGAAAATAGCATATTACTAATGACTTACACCAAGTTAATGTCAAGTCCCTGATGTTAAGAAATTATAAAATTGTAAAAAACTAAAAAAATTAAACTTTAAAACTACCATCTGTTCAGAAAACATCACATGAATCTTATCACACACATTGCATTTCAACTGCACCCAAAAATGAAGTGCTGTGCTACGTTACACCCTAAAGACTTCAATAGAAGAAAAAGAAAAACGAACAAACAGAAAAAAAAGAAAAGAAAAAAACTGTTGAATGCACACCGCAGCGGTGTCTCTCTTCATATGCAAAACGGGAGACAGTTTCACTTGCGGAAGTAAAAGAGAAGGTAAACTCTGTTAATGGAAGGGCCTTCCGAGTAAAAAAAAAAGATTCACGGAATGGATTATTCATGATGCACTCTCTTCCACCACGAGCCATTGGGATGTAAAACGACTTTGAACATTGGTTTTTTTTACTTTTCTTCCACCTAGAGTGAAGGTGACAGATGTTATTTTGAAGCACTTTTTATCTCTCAGTTAAAATTTTTCGAATTATTCCTGCAGAATGTACTAAGATTTGAAGAAATTTCTGAATACATTGTCAGACACTAACTTTCTATATAATTTTCCTATGAAGATTTATATAAATTCTCGATAATTTTATATTCAGTATTTATTCATGATTTAATCAGAATTTTGTTACTATGTAATTTATATGTTAGTTTATTTTATTATTATTTTATTTTTAGATTTCTCGCGCTTTATTGCTTAAATGAAAGAAATGGTTTATTAAAACGTATAAAAATATAGACATGATCTTTTAAAATGAGATTAATTTATTTGATCATCGATATTTATGTTAAAATGTTCTAAAGCAAAACCCGTTGAAGGTAAAATAAAGTTTAAGTAAAAGGCAAGGTATCTAAGGTAAATTACCACGAAAAATAAGATAAATCAGAGAAATAATATTCTACCATAAAAATAAAAACTTTTGCAAATGTGGTATCTGTAAAGTTCGCGCATTTATCAATCCCTCAATAGCAAATTTTAAGGATGTTCCATTCCATTGAATACCATCATGATTGTTCCTCCTATAAGTTTAAAAGCATTAGATTTGGCTACGATTGTCAGGTTTCAAACCGGTATGACACAGGTCAAAAACCTAACGTGATTTTCACTAGTCCATCCTGGATCTCACAACATGACATATTAATGATGAATTAGATCAAGTCAGTCCTAGACGTTAAAAAATTATAAAATTGCAAAAGAAAAAAAAAACATTTTAAACCTTAAAACTACCATCTGTTCAGCAAACATCACATGAACCCTTACCACACACATTGCTTTTCAACAGCACCCCTAAAACGAAGAGTTGTGCTACGTTACACCCCCATCACTTCAATGCAAGAAAAAGAAAACGAATAAAAAGGAAAAGGAAGAAAAAAAAACTGTTGAATGCCTACCGCAGCGGTATCTCTCTTCATATGCAAAACGGAAGACAGTCTCTCTTGCGGAAGTACAAGAGAAGGTAAACTCTGTTAATGGAAGGGCCTTCCGAGTAAAAAAAAAGAGATTAATGGAATGGATTATTCATGATGTACTCGCTTCCACCACGAGTCATTGGGATGTAAAACGACTTTGAAGACTGTTTTTTTTTCTTTACTTTTCTTCCATCAAGAGTGAAAGTGACAGATGTTACTTTGAAGCACTTTTCATTTCTCAGTTAAAATTTTTCGAATTATTCTTACAGAATTTACTAAGAATTGAACAAGTTTGCGAATATATTGTCAGGCCCTAACTTTCCATATAATTTTCCTATGGAGGTTTTTATAAAATCTCGATATATTTTATATTCATTATTTTGTTATATCTTATTTAAGACGGTATTTTATTCTTATTATTTATGCTTTTATTTTTAAATAAAATATAGTTCATTAAAAAATATAACGTATAAAAAAACTGGACATGATAACTTTTCCATAAATTATAATCATTTAAATTGAGATTGAATTTATTTCAGCTTTCACATTGATGTCAAAAATTGAAGCGAAATACCACAAAAAATAATATAAATCTTAGAAATAATAAGGTAATACAATCGATGTTTTTGAATTTCCAACAAACAATGAAGTATTGGATTAAAAATTAATAAGGTTTATTTTTCAACTATGATTATCAGACATAAATTAAGTCTCACATTCAAACATCTAATCCGATAAAAAAAAATGGTTTGTCGTTTGAAAAAATAATTTTTATATCTTCAGAATAAAATATTTTTATTAGAATGTGTAGCAGATACAATGTTATGCAATGTGCACCAAAGGAGTATTGACACATTCCATTCTATTGATAAATCATGATTACCCCTTCACCAAGTTTAATAGCTTTTAATCTGGGTATGTTTGTTACATGTAAAACCTATATGATTCAGTTCGAAAACCCAACATGCTTCACTTCGAAAACTCAGGATGCTTCGCAAACTAAGAAAAAAATGAATAAAAAGAAAAAGGAAAAATAAAAAAAAACTGTTGAATACACACTTCAGCGGTATCTCTCTTCATATGCAAAACGGGAGATAGTTTCACTTGTGGAAGTAAAAGAGAAGGTAAACTCTGTTAATGGAAGGACCTTCCTAGCAAAAAAAAAAAAAGATTCATGGAATGGATTATTCATGATTCACTCTCTTCCACCACGAGCCATTGGGATGTAAAACAACTTTGAATACTGTTTTTTTTTTTTACCTTTCTTCCACCTAGAGTGATGGTGACAGATGTTACTTCGAAGTACATTTTATCTTTCAGTTAAAATCTTTCGATTTATTCGTACAGAATGCACTAAGAATTGAAGAAGTATGTGAACGAATTGCCAGGCACTAACTTTCCATATAATTTCCCGGTGATAACTAATATGAAATTTTGATACGTTTTGCATTCAGTATATGTTCATGATTTTTGGTAATTGTAATTTTCTTATTTAGTATTTCAGATGTTATTTCATTTGTTTTTTTTAAAAGATTCCTTTCACTTTATCGCTTAAATAAAAAATGTTACATTGAAAAGTCTAAAAATATAGACATGTTAACTTTTATATAAATTATAATCCTTTAACATGAGGTTAAATTTACTTAAGCATCCCTATTGATTGCCAGACTTAAGTTGATGCATTGATTAATGTCATTTGTTTCAGTCTTGTTGCATGTATTTTTCTTTTTTATAATCCGTTGTCCTATAAATTTGCCACCAGAAAAAAAAATTATGTCAAAAATGTTCTATGGTAATTGTCATGAAAAATAAGATAAATCTCAGAATTAATAAGGTAATACAATTGATTTTAATGAATTTTTAACAAACAATGAAGTAGTGAATCGGAAATACATAAGGTTCCTTTTTCAAATACGGGTATCAGACAAAAATTAATTATCACAATGAGACATCTAATGAGATAAAAAATAGTCTGTTTGTCATAAAAGAAATTTATTTCGTCCAAATATATAATTTTTTTAGACATGTTATCTGCTCACATGATATGATTTCAAGAAACTCTTATCAATATATGTTTTAAATCTTTTAAAGCATGATGGTATAGATTTGAATTTTATGTATTTTTTGCATCTAACTAATATTTCTTATTTTAATAATAATATGTAATAATTTCTTATTTAAAGCATTTTTTTTTATTTTTAAGTATTACATTTGAAAATAATATACATTTTTATAATGAAAAAAATTTATTATTATATCCTTCTAAATTCTACAGATTTTAAGTAAGTTTTAAGTAAGTTTATTTTAAGACTTTATGTTGTGATCATACTGCCTACTTTTATGTTATCTGATAATACATTCCGCGGCATGATGGCCGAGAGACTAGTGCTCTGTCGCTCGCTGTTTTGGGATGCATGTCGCTGCATGTTTATATTAGTAATAAATTCACTTTAAACCGCAGGTCGCGTCTGATATGACTGTTGGGCGTAGTCTGACAACCCCGCTCCGAAAAAAGAAAAGCACCTTATGTTTCAGAATTTGCAGATAGACAAACGGTCTTGGCCCACCATGTGGCTGAAGAATATACATTCTGTAATGATCATTGATAGATATTCTGTGAAAAATGTCCTGAATTTGTAACTTTAAACACCCGTAAAGAAGTTTCTCTATAATTCTTTTTTTTTTTGGAAGTTGAGTTACCACGCAAAATGTGAGATTCATCTGTCACTGAGTGCGTTGACAGCAGCTGCTATTTTTGAAATCACCCCTTTTGTGTGCTTTGAAATTTTTACAGTGGAAAAATTAGTTGAACAAAGAGTTTTCCTCAAATTTTGTGTTCCAATCGAAAATTCGGGTACCGAAAGAAAGGTTTCAAAAGGCCTATAGAGAATCATGCATGTAAAAAAACAAGTTTATAAATGGTAAAAATATTTGACCCTGTTCAACCTTTAACTATTACGATAGACAAAAATATCAAGAAGTTGATGATCAAAAATCGTTATAGGAGTTTAAGAGGTGAACGTGTCTTTTAATACTGTACATAAAATTATGTTTCACGTATGGGCATGGGACGCATGGTTTCAGAAGAGCTCAATTTTGTCCAGAAGGAATATCGAAACCAGGTCGCAGAAGATATTATTTCCCAAATTCCTGTAGTCTTCCTCATCATAAAGTCATCGACCAATAATCGTATACATTTGATATGGCAACATGTGACTTTTTCCTCTTCCCAAAGTTAAAATTATCTCTTCGAGGAAGGTGATTTCATTCGATTGAGACCATAAAAAAAATTCGCCGAAGGAGTTGAAGAAATATTTCGATCAGCCTCTCAAATATTTGTGGAGCATTGGATCAAACGCTGCCATTATTATATACGATGGGGACTTTGGAAACGAAAAAGAAATTTTGATGAATAATTTGATTTTTGTATGTTTCATTCAATAATTCCGGATACTTTTTAAAAAGAACGTATATAGAAGAATATTCGTGTTTGTATGTATGTAAAATATAATATGTATGCCTATTCAAAAATGTATGTATATCATAAACAAAGGTTGAATAACTTGCACATTCAAAATTGAAATTAAATTAAAAATTTAAATTTTTAAATTTTCGAATTTTAATATTTCTAATAATAAACTAAAACTATTTTCTACACTTTCAGTTAAGCATTATTTCATTATTTAAAGAAGTACAAAATATATAAATAAATCCATAATCAACAATTTGTTATTTCACAGATTTTCTTATTTTTATTAAAATAAATTGAAACCGATATTTCATTAAATGTTTAAAACTCGTTCATAAAATTTAGATTTTAAAGCACCTGTTTTAGAAGGTAGAAATATTTTTTTTACGTTAAAATTGATATTTTTAATAAGATAGTATGTCACAAAAATTTAAATATAAATTTAAAAAAAATTCTGTAGAAACAATCAACTTTAATCCATATTGACACAAAAAATAAAATTACTTTTTTATTTAAAATTTAAATTAATTAATAGTTGTGTTTTCTTTTTTAACTTCGAACTAGATAAAAAAATAAATATATTTAGTGAAAATAATATATAGTTATCAATAATGTAGCTCATATAGTCATTACTAATATTGACAGATTCACATACTATTGTGTTTTTATTTTCATCAAACGAGAAAGTAATATATGTTATGATACATCCAATTATTAGAAATTTATAAAAGAGAAATAACCCAAAACTCTAGATATTCAGAATATCTATATATAGTTAAATATCACTGGTAGAATATTCCTAAATAGTTCCAGTTTAACAAATACTTCTGGCACAATTCATTTTTTAAGACCGAATACAAGATAAATCGTTTGAAGATTCTTCTAAAGCCTTACTATTTTTCGAAAAACTCGAGAAGGAATCAAACTGATGGAAGCAAATATTTTACAAAATGCAAACGACTATTCCGGAGTGTCTGCGGATCAGACGATCCGTCATTCGAAGACAAACGATCACTTCGAATGAAAGGGAAAAAGAAAGGTGTTCCAATATATGAAAGAGAAACCATCGCACACCAGAAAAAGCGTCATCTTATGAAAAAAAGAAAAAAATATAAAAAGAAAATGAAAGGAATAGGATAAGGCTTAAAAATCGCAGAAAGGAGGTATCATCGGACGTACGGAGGAAAAATGATCAAAGATTCTAGAACGTCTTTTGTTCGTCGTGTAAAAACGTTCCACAATAAATAAAGTAACGGAATGTTCCGAGTTTAGAAGAAACCTGATCTGAGTTTTGGTTGGTTTCTCAACACCATTTTTAAAATGGGTTGGAAAAATTAAAATAGTTTAGTTTTCAGAAAGAAGTTATGAGAAGGTATTAAATTGATTTAATTGTATAGTTTCAACAATTAAAATTTGTAGTGTGCAGATTGGGCAACTAGATTACAACTGGGTGTGGTTGGAATGAGATACTTGGGACATAGATTGGAAAATTCACAGCTCTATTTATTCATGCATAAACGCCACGCACACAATGTTAAGAGTACCTATTTTAACAAAATTATATCTTCTTATCGTTAATATTAATTGATATTGCCAATAAAGTAATATGTCACAAAAATTTCAATATAAATTGGAATTAAAAATTTACACAAAAACTATCAACTTTAATGCATATTGACAAGCAAAAAATGACTCTTTTATTTAATTAAAATTAATTAATAGTCATGTGTTCGATATTTTTAATTTTAAATTAGATAAAAAATAAATGTATTCAGTTGAAATAAATATATAGTTCTAAATATTGTCTTTATAAAGTCATTGCCAATATTGACAGATTTACATACTATTGTTTTTCATTTTCATTAAAAATTAAAGCAATATACTAAATATGCTGTATCCAACTATTAGAAATTGATAAAAAAGAAATAACACAAAATTCTAGAAACCCAGAATATATATATTTAAATATTACTCGTAGAATATTCCCAAATCGTTCCAGGTTAACAAATACTTCTGGCACAATTCAATTTTTAAGACTGAATACAAGATAAATCGTTTGAAGATTCTTCTAAAGCCTTACTATTTTTCGAAAAACTCGAGAAGGAATCAAACTGATGGAAGCAAATATTTTACAAAATGCAAACTACTATTCCGTAGTGTCTGCGGATCAAACGATCTGTCATTCGAAGACAAACGATCACTTCGAATGAAAGGGGAGAAAGAAAGGTGTTCCAATATATGAAAGGGAAACCATCGCACACAGGAAAAGGCGTCATCTTATCAAAAAAAGAAAGAATAAACTGAAAGGAATAGGATAAGGCAAAAAAATCGCAGAAAGGAGGTATCATCGGATGTATGGAGGAAAAATGATCAAAGATTTTAGAACGTCTTTTGTTCGCCGTATAAAAGCCTTCCAAAATAAATAAAGTGACGGAATGTTCCGAGTTTAGAAGACACCTGAACTGAGTTTTGGTTTTATTTATTTTTTTTTACATCACCTTTAAAATGAATTGGAAAAATTAATGTAGTTTACTTTTCAGAAAACTGTGCTGTTATTGTTTTTCTATTCTATGGCTTTATTAGAACTCAATCTACATATACTTGACTACTTATTGTAAAAACAAATAGAATATCTAAACTAATTAAAATTACAAAGGCAAAAGACAAAACATTCTTAACAAAAACGACCAAACGGTCTTAAATCAATTAGAATTATTTTCAGGAAAGATTTCGCCAAGGTATTTGAATCTGCAAGGGAAGCTGGAATGACAATCTGATCCAATCTTCTGGCATTCTTCCCCAAAGAATCTGCAATTTATTAAATTCCAAATCCCCATGAGAAGGGATTTATTGCAGGATACACATTCTGTGCAAGAAGTGTATTTATTCTAAGATAAGAGATGTAATGTTCAAAATCATACTAGCAAGACCTTCAATAAGAACCTGTAAGGCAAACCTTGAGCCAGTGCGGATAGTAATTCCATTCATTTATTGTGATTGAGGTAGACTCAGATTGGCCTCAAGAGCCTTTTGAATCGCCAGTAGTTCTATGAAATTTTTCCAGCAAAGGCAGCAATTTCAGTTCTTTAATTCTTTGGTCATTGAATTATTCGGGAGCACCACGATATTTGATTTACTTGAGATACGACAGCAACAACAACATAATAAGGAACTTAATCTCAAGTACTTATCTGGAACACTAAAACATTATTGCGAAGAGGTTCTTGTGTGTTTTTGAGGAAGAACGGCATTAGCAAGACTAAATAATTTGGTATTTACTGATACATAATCATATTTTTTTTAGTTAAATATTTAAAAAAACAATTTAAAATTATCTGCCTAAAATTTGGGTATTGAAAACAACTTCTTTTTTTATCTAGGTAATGGTTGACACACACTATTGTGAATGTTCACCTATAGTGACATTATAATTATCCATAAATTCTTAAAATTCCCATTCCAGATTAAAAATCATTGGAACACATTTGGAGAAAACTGGAGGTTAAATTACGAAGAAAAGACTTTAAAACCAAAACGAAACTAAAAAAATATAATGATCGAAGAATAGTATAACATTGACCAAGAAATTACGACAAAAAAGAGTGAATTTTATACTCAGACATTTTAAAGTTGTGGATGCTACTGAACATTCTTCTAAAGACTAATTGACTAAAATATTATAGTATTATTAGTATGTAGAGATTTTTTTTATTTATACGAAGCCTTTTGTGGAGTGCCCTTTGATAATCCTATCTCCCTTTATTTGTCAATTTTTCAAAAAAAAATTCTTTCGCTTTTTTCAAAATATTTTATGTCATTCTATTATGAAAAAGGTATACATATTATAAGAAATTCACATTCTTAAATTTTAATTTTTATTAATGGATAGATAAATATTTAGTCCATATTCATAAATGAACTAACAACTTTGTTGTGATTTTCCAGTGATAATACAATTTTTCTAGTTATATGAAAATGAAAGCAATTATATTTATAATTGAATATTATAAGAAATTCTCAATCTTATATATTAATTTTTGTTAAGGAATATAGCAATATTTAATTCAAATTCGTAAGTAAAGGAACAACTTTGTGAGTCAATGTATACTTTTTTCTCTTCGGGAACTTTGGTACATTTTTAGATTTCATCATTTATTTCACAATTACTTCTTATTAAAATACATAATTTGGTGATCGGTCAATTGATATGTGTAATAAAATATTTTATATTTCCATTGCTTTTTATGTAGTTATATGAAAATGAAAACAATTATGTTTGTATCTGAATATTATAAGAAATTCCCGTTTTCAAATATTAATTTTTATTAATGGATAGAACAATATTTAATTCATATTCATAAGTGAACGAACAATTTTGGGAGACACTGTATATTTTTCTATCTTCGAAAACTTTTGAAATTTTTTTGCATTTTATCAGTTATTTCACAATTATTTCTGATTAAGATACAGAATTTGGTGCCAGGGCAATTGATAAGTGTTTATCATTTCATTATTATTTTCCTTGTTATATGAAAATAAAAATAATTATGTTTGCAAACACATATTTAGAAAGTATTCTCACCAACCTTTTTAATTGAGCGTATACGATTATTTACATACTACCACAGAAACCTTTCTTCTGAACGCAGAGCAATATGTTCTTAACGCTCTAAAAATGCGCTTAACTCTCAAAGGGAAAATTGAAACAATCCAGATGTAAACATGGTAATTAATGATTTCAATATTCATGCTCATAGCCGCAAATTGGATTTCAGCATTCATATTTAGCGCAGCATGAAAAAAATAAGTTCATTAAGTTAAGCAGGTACATCAGTGGATCTTTCAAACATTTACTCGTGAATGCATCGTAATGGCAAGAAATAATTATGTTAAAATATATTTAAGTGTTTTTATTTACCAGTGCTTATGTAACATAATTATATTGAAAAATGAATAAATACATGAAATTCCGATTCGTTTTAAGTTAATTTGTGTGAAATATGTGCTTCTGCAATACAAATATGCCCTTCTTCCTCTTTATCTGATAATCCTATCTCCCTTTATAATATCATTTTTGGGAATTATGTTTTCTGTTACATATCAATATCAAAATTACTTACTTACTTTTTATATGAATTTAATTTCATTTTTTTCTGTACATAAAAAGAATGTTTATGAAGTAATGTAACCATGCTTCCTCCTACACATTGGTAATGTCCACCGTGGTGTTCAGGTGAAATGATTAATCAATCTCGAGATTTTCCCCTGAGAGGAAGTACGTGAAACCTAAACTCCTTCTGAGATACGTTTACTTTATAGTATTTTAACCAGACAGCAAATATATTTAGCGTGACTTGGCACATTAGTTGGCCTACAGACTCTCCCCCAGAGATGAAGTATATTTCGCGCACCTTGTGCGTAGCCAAGTTCCGGGTTTTCGGCTTAGAAGTGGAATTTTTCTACCAGTCTATAATTGTCTTTCTATAAATGCGTTGAGTATTGTACGTCTCTGATTGTTTGTGAATGTATAAGCAAGTAATGGAAAAAAAAAAATTTAAGGCCATTCCTACATTTTTTTCATTATATTGCAGAAAGTCCTTTATAAATAATTTTCATTCATTTTTTTAAGTTTATCTAGCGCCATCTATTGGTAGATATATGCAACCTAAATCTAAATAAAAATTAAAATTAATTAATTAAATTTAATTACAGAATTAATACTTGACTGTATACTTGAAATATATATTAATACTTGAAAACTGTATTAACATCCAGTGCCATTCACTATAAGTTCCAAAAAATGTATTTGATATTGAGTGGATGAATAAAAAGTATTTTATTAACGATTGAAAATTTGAACAAGATATATATATATAGGAGAGTGTGAGCTAATAGTTGGCATTGAATAAAGTTGTGAATTCTCCAATCCCTGAGCCAAGTATCTCAAACCAACCACACACTGTTATAATCTGATTGTCTAACTTGCACACTACAAATTAAAACTCTAAAATTATACAAATTTAATACCTTCTCATGGCTTTTTGAAAACTAAACTACTTTAATTTTTCCAACTCATTCTAAAAATGGCGCCGTGAAACAAAACGAAACTCAACTCAGCTGTCTTCTAAACTCGGAACATTCCGTAACTTTATTTATTTTGGAACGTTTTTATTCGGCTAACAAAAGATGTTCTAGAATCTTTGATCATTTTTCCTTCATATGTCCGATGATACCTCCTTTCTGCGATTTTTTAGCCTTATCCTATTCCTTTCTTTTTTTTTTTTTATTCTTTTTGATAAGATGACGCTTTTTCCAGTGTGCGATGGTTTCTCTTTCATATATTGGAACACCTTTCTTTCCTCCTTTCATTCAAAGTGATCGTTTGTCTTCGAATGACGGATCGTTTGATCCGCAGACACTCCGGAATAGTCGTTTGCATTTTGTAAAATATTTGCTTCCATCAGTTTGATTTCTTCTCGAGTTTTTCGGAAAATAGTAAGGCTTTAGAAGAATCTTCAAACGATTTATCTTGTATTCGGTCTTAAAAATTGAATTGAATTCCAGAAGTATTCCTTAAACTTGAACTATATAGGAATATTCTACGAGGGATGTTTAAATATATATATTCTGTATTTCAAGAATTTTGGGTTATGTTTTTTTTATAAATTTCTAATAATTGGATACAGCCTATTATAATGTATATTGTTTTCTTTTTTGATGGAAATAAAACACAACAGTATGTGAGCTGTCAATATTAGCAATGACTTTATTACTACAATATCTAGAACTATATTTCATTTTCACTGAATGCATTCATTTTTGTAATTTAGTACGAAGTTAAAAATAACGAAAACATGACTATTGAAAATTCACAATAAAGGATGTTGCCAGTTTTAGGGTAAGAATGGGGCACAACTGCCTGGCAGCACATCTGACCAAATTAGGGATTGTGAAATCTGATATAAGTGTTTTATTTAAGACAGAGAAAAGGAATAAGGCCCATTTACTTATTTACTTGGGATTGTACACTAATTGACAACAGAACGGTAATTTGTGTAATCTTTACTGGAGAGCCAGAGAAACCATGTTCTGACCACAACTGACTTTTATTACGATGCTTCTAGCTTTTTAAACTTTTACCCTTAGAACATTTAACATGTGTTTAATTGATTTAAAGGTGTTTTGTCGTTTTTGCTTAGAATGTTTTAGTCTTTCCCCTTTGTAATTTTGATTTGTTTATGTGCTTTTTGTTTTTACAGTAAGTGGCCACATTTGCATGTATTGAGTGCCAATAACGCCATAGGTAACAACAACAATAATATAGTTTTCTGAAAACTAATCTACATTAATTTTTCCAATCCATTCTAAAAGTAATGTCGTGAAACCAGGAAAAACTCAGCTCAGGTATTTTTTAAACTCGGAACATTTGCAGGATTCACTTCCAAAATGAATTGAAATGATGAGGGCCATTGAAAACATGTCCTGATCACACGGATCCTTATTATGGGGCTTAAAGCTTTTTAAATTATTATGCTTAGAACATTTAACTTGATTTTAACTGTTTGTAATGACTTTTGATCGTTTTTTAAAGAATGTGTCTTTTGCCTTTTTAATTTTAATTTGTTTATATGTCCTTTTTGTCTGTGCAGTAAGTAGCCATATTTGTATGGATTGAGTTTCAATAAAGCAATAGGTAACAATAACAACAACATAGTTTTCTGAAAACTAAACTGCTTTATTTTTTTCCATCTCTTTCTAAAAATGGTGTCGTGAAACCAAACAAAACTATTAAACTAGGAACATTCCGTCACTCTATTTATTTTGGAAAGTTTTTTTACGGCGAACAAAAGACGTTCTAGAATCTTTGATCATTTTTCCTCCGTACGTCTGATGATACCTCCTTTCTGCGATTTTTTAGCCGTATCCTATTCCCTTCAATTTTTTAATTCTTTTTTTTTTTTTTTTTTTTTGATAAGATGACGCCTTTTCTAGTGTGCGATGGTTTCTCTTTCATATATTGGAACACCTTTCTTTCTTCCCTTTCATTTGAAATGATCGTTTGTCTTCGAATGACGGATCGTTTTATATAGAATAGGCGTTTGCATTTTGTAAAATATTTGCTTCCATCAGTTTGATTCCTTCTTGAGTTTTGTGGAAAATAGTAAGGCTTTAGAAGAATCTTCAAACGATTTATCTTGTATTCAGTCTTAAAAATTGAATTGTGCCAGAAGTATTTGCTAACCTGGAACTATTTGGGAATATTCTACCAGTGATATTTAAATATATATTTTCTGAATTTCAAGAATTTTGGGTTATATCTTTTTTTCATAAATTCGTAATAGTTGGATATATATATTTAAATATCACTCGATATTTAAATATTACTTAAATACATATATTCTGGATTTCAAGAATTTTGGGTCGTTAGTTTTTAATAGTTATATACAACATGTTGCGTATATTGCTTTCGAATGAAATAAAAATATAATAAAATTTTTAATGAAATGAAATAATAATAAATTTTAATAAAATTAATTTTTTTTTTTAGAAATTTTAATGAATATTGAATAAAATCTAATGAAATAAAGAAATTTTAATGAAGCAAAATGAAATTTTAATGAAAATAAAACATAAGAATACAGTATGTGATTCTGTCAATATTAAGAATGGCTTTATAATTACAATATTTAGAACTACATTTTGTTTTCATTGATTCCATTTTTTTTTTTTATCTAGTTAAAAATTAAAAATAAGGAAACATGACTTTTAATTAAATAAAAGAGTAATTTTATTTTTTGTGTCAATATGCAATAAAGTTGATAGTTTTTGTATAAATTTTTATTTATTATTTATTTTTAAATTTTTGTGACATGTTTTCTTATTGATAAAATGAATTTTTAACGTTAATAATTATCTTTTATTTTTAAAGCAGGTGCTTTCAACTTTAAATGTTATGAACGAGTTTTAAAATAAAATTAATTAAATAATGATTTTAATATTTTTTTTTAAACTGAATTAAGAAACATTATGAAATCGAAAATTGTGGATTATGGATTTATTATAAATTTTGTATTTCCTTAAATACTAAAATAAGACTTAACGGAAAAGGATGAAATTTTTTTTTTGTTTATCATTAGAAAAATAAAATAAAATTTAAAAATTGGTCATTTTAAATTTTGAATTTTGAATGTGCAAGTCATTCATCATTAGCTTAGATTAGAAAATTTGTATAAATAATTTATTTTACTCACATCCACACATATATATATATATATATATATTCTTTTTGAAAAGTATCGTAATTATTATAACGTTGTTAAATGAAACACACAGAAATAGAATTATTAATCCAGAATTTCTTTATCTTTTTCAATTCCTTCTATTAGCACACTCTCCCTATTTATATATATATACACTCAAGAGGCAAAACATTATGACCACCCCTACATTTTGCAATGAACTCCGCCTGGATGACGTGGAAGGCACGTGATCAGGGGAAGTAGTATTTAACTGCTGCTGGAGAGTCTGAAGAATCATTCTTTCCCTTACTTCTGTATAAAAATTATTTTATTAACGATTGAAAATTTGAACAAGATTATATACCAATAGATGGCGCCAGATAAACTTAAAAAAAGAATGAAAATTATTTATACAGGACTTTCTGCAATATAGTGAAAAAAAATGTAGGAATGGACTTTATTTTTTTTTATATAATATTTGTTCAAAGTAGTAGCATGCAAGCAGTGTTTTAATCCAGTAATCCGTAATATTTGATAGGCTGACAGAGATATATCTTCTGTTCTTTCAGCGAATTTTTTATGGCCTCAATCGAATGAAACCACCTTCTTCGAAGAGGTAAGTTTAACTTTTTGAGGATAAAAAAAGTGTCTGCCATATCAGATGTATACGATTATTGGTCGATGACTTTATGATGATAGAGACCACAGAAATTTGAGAAATAACGTTTTCAGCGACCTGGTTTTGATATTCTTTTTGACGAATTGAGCTCTTCTGAAACCATGCTTCCCATGCCCATACGTGAATCACAATTTTATGAACAGTATTTAAAGACAAGTTCACCTCTTAAACACCTATGACGATTTTTTGATCATCAACTTCTTGATATTTTTCGATGTTTTTGTCTATCGTAATAGTTGAAGGTTGGCCAGCATCAAATCTTTATGCTGTGGCCAACCTTCATATTTTTCTTATTCATATGTTTTTCATATTCTATGCTCTTCATATTCATATTTGTATTCATATTCTTGTGTTTTAGGCATGCATCATTCACTATATGTCTTCTTCAACCTTTTAAAGGATTTTGCACACGAAATTTCGATTGAAACACAAAATGTAAAACAAACTATTTGTTCAACTAATTTTTAAATTGTAAAAATTACAGAATACCCAAAATGTTTGATTGCAAAACTACCAACTGCTATCAACACGCTGAGTGACAGATCACTCTAAACTTCTGCGTGGTACAAATTCAGGATATTTTCACAGAATGTATATAAATCTTTTGACGTTCATTATAGAATGTATAATTGTCTTCTTCAATGGCGCAACAATCCCATGGTGAACCCATGTTGTCTGTGTACTGGCAGATTTCGAAATGAGATGTTTTTTTTCTACGGGGTAATATTGTCAGCCTACACCCAATGCTGTGCAATCATATTAGACATTATTGTCCTCCGCCTCGGCCAGGAATGTGTATTAAGGTAACATAAAAATAGACTGTATGATCACCAACGCATTTATTTAAATACTTTAGAATTAAGGAAAAATAATAATATTTTTTTTTCATTAAAAATTTGTATTATTTTCAAAACCAAAGCTTAAGGTATGATACTTTAAATAAATGAAATTAATAAATGATAAAGTTAAGAATTGTTATGCAGATTTTTACATGACCTTGAATTACTAGTTAAAATGAAAAATACATAAATTTCAAACCCATAACATCATGTTTAAAATGATTAAAATATATTAAAAAGTGTTTAAAAAGTTTTTTAAATGTTAAAAGTGTTATATATTAAAAAGTGTTTCTTCTATTCATTTCATATGAACATATTATTCTAATACAAATATTTATTCTGACAAAATAAAATATTTTTTATAACATACAGATAATTTTTATGGCATTAGATGTTTGATTGTGAGGATTAATTTTTGTTTGCTACCCATAGCTGAAAAATAAACCTTATTTATATTTGTGTCACTGATTTATTTTTTGTTGGATACTTCCATTGTATAACTGAATTTTTCTGGGATTTATCTTAATTTTTCGTGGTATTTTACCTTAGATACATTACTGTTTAATTTTTTCTTATTTTACCTTGAATGGGTAAAGCATTTAAGCAATAAAACACTAGGAATCTAAATAATAATAAAAAATATCATCTCAAATACGAAATAACAAAATTCTGATTAGATTACGAACAAATACTGAATGCAAAATGTATCGAGAATTTATACCAGTCTTCAAAGAAAGATTATATGGAAAGTTTAGTACCTGATAAATACATTCACACACTCCTTCAATTCTTAGTACATTATGTACGAATAATTCGAAACATTTCAACTGAGAGATAAAAAGTGCTTCAAAGTGACATCTGTCACCTTCACTCTAGGTGGGAAAAAAAAAAAAAAAAAAAAAAACAGTATTCAATGTCGTTTTACATCCCAATGGCTCGTGGTGGAAGAGAGTTCATCATGAATAATCCATTCCGTGAATCTCTTTTTCTTACTCGGAAGGCCCTTCCATTAACAAAGTTTACCTTCTCTTTTACTTCCGCAAGTGAAACTGTCTCTCGTTTTGCATATGAAGAGAGATACCGCTGCGGTATGCAAACAGTTTTTTTTTGTTTGTTTTCATTTCCTGGCATTGAAGTGAAGGGGGTGTAACGTAGCCCAACTCTTCGTTTTAGACGTGCAGTTGAAAAGCAACGTGTGTGATAGGGGTTCATGTGATGCTTGCTGAACAGATGGTAGTTTTATAGTTTATTTATTTATCTACTTTTTTTTTTTAATTTTATAATTTTTTAATGTCAGCGACTTGACATATCTTGGACTAAGGCAACATTAATATGTCATATTTTGAGATCCGGGATAGGCTAGTAAAAAGCATGTTGGACTTTGAAACTGGGTCATACAGGTTTGGAACCTGGCAATATAGCCAAATTAAAAATTTTCGAGCATATAGTAGAAATAATAATGATGTATCAATAGAATTTGACATAAGTCCATTTTGCTATGAAGGATTCATAAATTCGCAGACTTTACAGATACCACCTTTAAAAGAGTTTTTTTATAGAGAATATTATTTCTGGGATTTATCTTATTTGTCGTGGTGTTATGCATTACATGCTTACTTTTATCTTATTTTAGCTTAGAACATTTTGATATCAATATCAATGATCAACCTTACCTTAGATAACTTACCTTTTATTTTTTCATTATTTCACATTTCGTGGATTTTACCTTAGAAATGTTTTGAATAAATATCGATGATCAAATAAATTTAATCTCATTTGTAGGATATGTCTATATTCTTACATGTTTTAATAAACATTTTTTTTTTCATTTAAGCAATAAAGCACGAGAACAAATAATATAATTAAATAATATCTGAAATTGGAAATAACAAAATTCTGATTTAATTATGAACAAATACTGAATATAAAATGTATCGAAATTTCATATTAATCTACAACGGAAAATTATACGGAAAGTTAGTGCCTGTAGTACATTCTTAGTACATTCTATAGGAATAAATCGCAAATTTTAACTGAAAGATAAAAAGTGCTTCGAAGTAACATCTGTCACCTTCACTCTAGATGGAAGAAAAGTGTAATAAAAAAACAGTATTCAATGTCGTTTTACATCCCAATGGCTCGTGGTGGAAGAGAGTGCATCAGGAATAATCCATTCCGTGAATCTTTTTTTTTCACTCGGAAGACCCTTCCATTAACAGAGTTTACCTTCTCTTTTACTTCCGCAAGTGAAACTGTCTCCCGTTTTGCATATGAAGAGAGATACCGCTGAGGTGTGCATTCAACACTTTTTTTGTTTTCTTTTTTTTTCTGTTTGTTCGTTTTCTTTTTTTCTTGCATTGAAGTGTTAGGGTGTAACGTGGCACAACTCTTCGTTTTAGCGGCGCAGTTGAAAAGCAACGTGTTTGATAAGGTTCATGTGATGTTTGCTGAACAGATGGTACCTTTAAAGTTTAAAATCTTTTTTTTTTTTCCGCAATTTTATAATTTTTTAACGTCAGCAACTTGACATGTCTTGGTCTACGGCATCATTGATATGTCAAATTTTGAGATCCGGGATGGCCAGGGAAGAGCATGTTGGATTTTCAACCTGGGGCATACAGGTTTGAAACCTGACAAATGTAGCCAAATTAAAAAGTTTTGAGAATATAGTAGGAATAATTATGTTGTACCAATATAATTTAATATCCGTCCATTTTGCTATGAAGGGTTGATAAATTCGCAAACTTTAGATACCACTTTTGAAAGATCTTTTTCTTTCATGGAGAATATTATTTCCTTGATTTATCTTATTTTTCGTGGTATTTTACCTTACATAACTTATCTTTTATTTTTACCTTATTTTATTTTTCGTGGTTTTTACCTTAGAACTTGTTTGACATAAATATTGATGATCAAATAAATTTAATCTCATGTCTATATTCTTACATGTTTTAATAAACATTTTTTTTTTTCATTAAAGCAATGAAACACGAGAAATTAAAAAAAAAAATAATAATATAATAAAATAACACTGTTTAAATAAACAGAAAAACATAAAAAAATCTATAATTAAAAAGTCTTTGCCATAATTCTATTTACAGTCATTTCAATTTGAAAACACTAAGGACTGGCCACATTAAGAGTTTGACCTTCAATGGAGACGAGAAGACATATGCCCTTTGTCATTGTTCGACCATCGCATCTCCCTCTCATCTCATAGATTGTATTGGTGCCTCTGTGAAGCAACTGTTGAATGAGGGGAGGACAGTTTACGATCTATTGATGCAGCATGATCTACTGGACTTGGTTTAGGATTCTAAATCAAGGGGATAAGCAACAACAACAACAACAACAATTTGAAAACAATACCCTCGCATTTTTAATAAGTCAAAATGAATTTTAAAAAGTTTTATTGTTCTTAAAATTATTACAAAAATAATAGAAATAAAATAAATTTCACAAAATTATAATTTATATAATAAAGAGAAATACAGAAGTTTACATGCATGTTTTCACATATATTGAGAGAGAAAAAACATACATCATTTTGATTTACATAATATGAATTTTAGAGCAGGCCACAAATTTCAATACACAAGAAATTTAATTATCTCTGTATAAAAATTTACCAACCAATCTGAGTTAGTAAACATAAATGATACCCATATATATATATTTTTATTCAAATATTCCCTTCATCATCATCAGAAGAAACCATTCTCATTAGGAAGTTAAATACTCAGAAAGTCATTTCATCATCTAGGAAAGCATCCGATCTTCAATAATTACCTAATTAATGAGCTATTTCATCGATAAACTAATTAACGTTAACAAACAAACTTTTTCGATCAATGCGCATGAATTTAAAATCCAACTTTTCTTTTTTTCCCCATCATTTTAATTACACGTATTCCATTTTTATAAAGATCCGTAGAGAGAGAAATTAATTTTCAAAAATCAATAAACTTGCTTTATTATGAAGGCAATATTTTTTTATCATAGTTCAAGTAATTTGGTTCTTCAAGTCTAGGAATTTCTTCTCTCTTTAAACTAATTATTCGCTATGGTTTACATTTATTTCATTCAACAAACAAAATCGTTAATTAATATTCCAACGATAGTACGACGGAAAACTCAGAAAAAGCTTTTAATTCGTGATAATTTAAAATTTTTAATTCATAATGATGTATGGATTTTGCACAGTTAGGAACTGTTAGTTAAGAATATAGCTATTGATGATTCTTAAACAACGTTGGAAAACATATAAAGTTTTTTTATCAGTAAGAATAGTTAAAATGAATGTGATAATATTGTTTTTCATATTTTTAAAAAAATTTTAAATTGCTGCTAAAGCTATCTATATGTCTTTAGGAGACTTGTTGGCGTGATATAAAACATTTATTTGAAAAGAGTGTATGTTAAAGTGGAAATTATCATTTGCAAAACTTAAAAGGAAACGTTTTTTAATTAGTTATAAAATTAATTTTGTCCTTAAATAAAAATAATTTTAAAGTCAAAAAAGAAATTAAAAATACAATATCATCACATAAGCCTCAAGAATTGATCATTTTAAGTTCAAGAAAATTTTTACCGATAAATAAAAAAACTATAGGTGAAGAGATATCGCCAATAATTATCCATCAAATAAGGTTTAGGATATATAATTGTTGATAAAATTAAATTAATATTTAACTCACAATAAAATTAAAATAATAATAATTTGTTTATGAAATAAATAATGATAATTTCTTAAATACTAAAGAGGAAAAAAAAAATTTCACAAAAATATACTTTTTTAGTTTAAATAAAAATACAGATGTTTACATGCATGCTTTTCACATACATTGAAAAAAATGTGCTTCATTTTTGACTTACGTAATATGAATTTTAGAAATGTCACAAAAATTTAATACAAAAAATTTTAATTACCACTGTATCGATAATTATAAAAAAAATAATAATTATAAAACCAATATGAGTAAGTAAACATAAATGATGCGCACATATTTTTCTTTCAAATATTCCCATCATCATCATCAGAAGAAACCATTCCCATTAGGAAGTTAAATACTCAGAAAGTCATTTCATCAGCTAGGAAAGCATCCGATCTTCAATAATTACCTAATTAACGAGCTATTTCATCGATAAACTAATTTACGTAAACAAACAAACTTTTTCGATCAATGAGCATGAATTTAAAATCCAACTAAATGTGGAATTTTTATTTTTTTTCTATCATTTTAATTACAAGAATTCCATTTTTATAAAGATCCGTAGGAGAGAAATAATCTTCAAAAATCAATAGAGTTCCTTTATTATGAAGGTAATATTATTTTCATCATAGTTGAAGTAAATTAGTTCCCAAGTCTAGGAATTTCTCCTCTCTTTAAATTAATTATTCGCTGTAGTTTACATTTATTTAAGTCAACAAATAAATTCGTTTATTAATATTTCAAATATAATAGGAACGAAAAATCACAAAAAACTTTAATTCGTGAAAATTAAAAGATTTTTAATTCAAAATGTTCTATGGACTTTGCATAGTTAGGAACGGTTAGTCAAGAATACAGCTATATATGTCTCTAGAACAACGCTGGAAAGCATTGAAAGTTTCATATAGTTATAGGATAATAAATTGATAATAAAATTAATTAATTAAAAATTTAATCAAAATATATTTAAAATAATAATGATTGTTTATTAAATATTTTTACTCATAAAGTGAGTGTCACTATATAGTTCTTTATATTTTTAAATACATTTTAAATTGCTGAAAATCCAACTAATTTGAAATTCTTTTTTTGTCATCATTTTAATTATAAGAATTCCCTTTATTATAAAGATCCGTAGAGAGAGAAATTAATTTTCAAAAATCAATAGACTTTCTTTAATATGAATGTAATAATTTTTTTTTAGCATAGTTCACGTAAGTTAGTTCCTTGAGTCCAGGAATTTATGTTCTGCTAAAATTAATTATTCGCTATGGTTTACATTTATTTAAGTCAATAAATAAAATCATTTATTAATATTCCAACTATATTAGGAGGGAAAAGTCACAAAAAATATTTAATTCGTGAAAATTTTAAGATATTTAACATGAAATGATCTACGGATTTTGCATAGTTAGGAAAGGGTAGTCAAGAATTCACCTATAGAAGGCTTTGAACAACGTTGGAAAACATAGAAAGTTCCATCAATTTAGTTATAGGTTAATTAATTGATAATAAAATTAATTAATTAATAATTAAATCACAATAAAATTAAAATAATAATAATTGAATATTAACTATGCTTACTGATAAAGTGAGTGTCACTAAATAGTTCTTCATACTTTTGAAAAGTTTTGAAATTGCAGCAAAAGCTGTCTATATTTCTGTGGAAGAGTTGTTGACATGATATGAATCATTTGTTTGAAAAAAATATTTGTTAAAAGTGCAAATTTTCGTTTTTCAAAATTTTAAACGAAAAATTATTTTAAATCATTTTAAAAAATAAAAATTATTTTTAATTTTAATTATTATTATAAAGTTTTTTTTATCTGTAAGCATATTTGAAATAAGTGTGATTATATATTCTTCATATTTTTAAAAAGTTTTGAAATTGCTGCTAAAGTTGTTTATATGCCTATGGAGACATGCTGGCATGATATAAAACATTTGCTTTGAAAACTATTGGTTAAAAGTGTAAATTATCTTTTGCATAACTTTAAATGAAAGGTTTTTTAAATAATATAAAACAATAAAAAGTAATTTTTATTTTAATTTTATCAATATATTAAATTCATAATTTTAATTTAAAAATTAATTATTTATTTTAATTAATAAAAATCACTTTGAAACAAACAAAAAAAAATCTATTAAAAATACAATACCATTACATAAACTTCAAAAATTGACCATTTTACTTTCAAGAAAATTTCTATCGAACAAATAAAGACTATAGATGAAATAATCTCGCCATAAACTGATAATGTCCATCAAATAATTATTACAGATACGCATATTTATAGGTCAATTAAATGACAAAATAAAAGTTATAGGTCAATTAAATGACAAGAAAATTAATTAACTAATAAATATTCACAATAAAATTTTAAAAAAATAATGATTACTTTATTATAAAATAAGTAATGATATTTTCTGTGATTTTCGAATATATTCCATATAAAAGCAGAAAATTGTGGAACAAATTAGAGCTATTAGAGAGTTATAGTTTTTAAATTATGCTGGAACGTACACATATATATGTACATATACTACTGTGCCCAAAACATAAGGCCAATTATTATTATTTTTTAAACTCTTTATTTATTCTTCCAAATTTATTTCATCGCCTTCAAAGTAATTCCCTCCGGACACATTGCACTTATACCAACTTTTTTTCCAATCCTCAATGCATGCTAAAAAGTCATCGGCAGGAGTGGCCATCAGAACGCGCGGCGATTAACGTTCAATCTCTTTCAGTCTACTCAAAACGGTGTCCCCGGCGTGGTCTTTTGAGCTTATAGAATAGCCAGAAGCGCACGATATAAATACGGTGATTGGGCATTTAAGTGACACAAAGACGTATTTTTAAGCTGTTATAATGCACCTAAATCCTCGTATACCTGTATGGTATTTTCAAAACATCATGTTTGTACAGGTTTATACTTTTCCACTGATATTCTGTCTTTTGCCACACAAAATAATCGAAACATAACTTGGTGCGAACCTAAATAAATGATTATTGGAATTAATTACCAAATTATACTGTTGCCGGTGTGTTGAACACCTAACCTATTTAATAAGCAAAATAACATTATAGTATATCATTTTCAAATTTCATGTTGATAATGATCCGTACTTTTAAAAAGTTAACTTGCCCTTTAGCACGTATAATAAGTGGCACCTATCTTGTTGCTGAAATTGAATAAAAGGAAATACAACGAACATATTTATAAAACATGTTGATTTCACAACTCATATTGTTTTACCTAATTATTTTCTTCTAAAATTTAAAAATCTACATTAATTCCACTAATAAATTGAAATTTCTCAATCAAAATATCTCAATCGTATTTGTTGAGGCAACTGAATAAATGCAAATTGTTTAATTTGGCATGCTTACAGCTCGCCTTTATAGATAACGGAAAGTTTCAAGAACCCAGTATAAATATTGGAACTTTATGCGTCTAATGATATAACAACATCTTTGTGTTACAAAGAAACCGTCGCATCTTGCAACGTATGGAATTTCCAAAATATTATGTTTGTACCTGCTTATATTTTTCCACTGATATCTTGACTTTTGGCGCACAAAATAACCGGAATAACTTGGTGATGAACTGGATTAAATGATTATTGGAATTAATTACCAAATTAAACTGTTGCCGGTGTGAGGAATTCCTAAGCTATGAAATACGCAAAAAAACATTAATAGTATGGAATTTTCAAATTTTATGTTGATAATTATCTACGCTATTCCACAGATCATTTTCCCGTTAGCACATAAACACCTAACTTAGGGATGGAGTTGTATAAATAGAAAAACGATAAATTGTATCTCCATATTGATAATGCATCTTATTTTAATAACACATATTGAATTACTTAATTATCCCTGGGATAAACAGCCTTTCTAATAATTACAAATCTACATTTTTCTCCTAATAAATTATATTTTCTCAACCAAAATACCTGAATCGTAACTTGTTGAAGCAAATGAATGAATGTAAATCCATGCATTATAATGAGAATTTCCAAATATCAGAATCAAGAAGAAATACTGATACTTTATGCTTCAAATACCAGTACGAAGAAGAAATATTGTAACGTTATGCATCAAATGATATGACAAAATTTGTGTGATACAAAGACACATTTTTAAGTTACTATAATACACCAAAACCAGTCTCATTGAAATATGTATGGCATTTTCAAAACATCATGTTCGTACAGGTTTATACTATTCCACTGATATCTTGCCTTTTAGCACCACAAAACAATTGAAGCATAACTTGGTGACGAACCTGAATAAATGAAAATCCATTAACACATATAACTGCTTCAGAAACCATTTCTTTGATATCTTTACGAAGGAAGGACAATGCCTTCCCATTCACGCTTTCCCGCACCAAAACGATTTTATGCAAACACACCCACCTCACCGCCCGGGCGGAAACAAACGACAGCCCCAGGGCGGCCGAAACACTCCCCAGTCGACCCCAGGGGTTGAAAATCGCTCGCATCTCCTTCCCAATCATTTGCTTGCAGCCAGGAGTTTTCAGAGAGGAATTGAAAGAAAAATCTTTATTTTCCGCTGCTCTGGGTTTCATTACACGACCTGCTTGCTTTCAATCCTTTCGCTTTAGAAAAGGAACGGGGTGGTGGCGGAAGAATCTCTTTAAAGAGCCCACCACTTTCTTACATTTTTTTTTCTTTACTTCTGTAGTATCCAAGCGAGAGTTTGGGAGAGAAAAGATATTTATCCCAGAGTGCGGTATAATATTTTGTATTGGATAATGCGGCGTGTAAAAAGAATAGGAAGAAAAAATAATGGGGAATATAAACAAGTTGGCATTTAAATTTCTATTTTATTGTTCGAGAAAGTTTGCCGATTTATTATCGTCTGCGCGAATCCTTGAGGGGAGGTGTAAGAGATTCTTTAGTAAGTAAGGCTTGAGATTTTTATCAGCCGTTTTGTAAATTTTCATCAAGAAATGAAAAAAAAAAAATCGAGAAACTTCATATTTCATAAGTTAAAATGGAATATTTTTTATTGGTTAGGTGATAGAAAGATTTCATAATTGCTTCATTAATTTTAAATGCTTGATCAAAAGGCACGAAATCATTATTGATAGAAATTATAAATTAATATTTTTCAATTACTCTTAGTATTAATATTTTTCAATTATATCAACATGAATTATTTATGTTTTCAAGTATTTTGAGATTCTTTAGTAAGTAAGACTTGATATTTTTATGTGCCGTTTGTAAACTTTCATTATGGAATGAAACAAAAATTGAAAAACGTCCTATTTCTTAATTTAAAATAGAATATTTTTGGATTGCCTAGGTGCTGGAGATTAATCATTATCAAGATTTAATAAATATTTTAATTAATTTTAAATTGTTGATTAAAATGCACAAAATCACTATCGATCGAAATTATAAATTAATGTTTTTCAATTAGTACTCTGAAAATTCATAATACATTTTCATTTTAAAACACATAATGAATTACCTAATTATTTCCGAAATGGAAAAAACTTTCTATTATTTACAAATCTGCATTTTTCCTCTAATAAGTATAATTTTCTCAATCAAAATACCTGAATCGAAACTTGTTGATGCAAGAGAATTAATGTCAATTTGTCATGTTTAGAACTATTATTTATTGACAATAGAAATATTCTAAATACCAGAACCAAGAAGAAATATTGAAGCTTTATGCTTCAAATGATATGACAATATTTGTGTGACACAAAGGCGTATTTTTATATTAAAAAACCTTCAAAAATAATCTTAACAAACTTCAATCGTAAAAATTCTAAGTCAAACCTTCGCCTCGTATTATGTGTGATATTTCAAAACATCGATTTTATAATTTTTTACTAATATTTTGGCTTTTAGCATGCAAAATTACCGAAGCATTACTTGATGACGAACTTGAATAAATGATTATTGGAATTAATCACCAAATTAAACTGTTTTCGATGTCTGGAAAACACCTAAGCTATATAATGCGCAAAATCGCATCAATAGCATGAAATTTTCAATTTTCATGTTGATAATGATCTATACTTTTCCGAAGATAATTTGCTCTTTAGCACATAAAAAACCCTCATCTTACTTTTTGATGTAATTGAATAAATGGAAATACAATAAATAAATTTATAATGCATATTCAATCCACAACACATATTAAATTACCTAATTATTTCTGAGATGCAAAACTTCCTAATATTTACAAATCTACATTTTTAACTTGTAATAACTTGAATTAATAACTTGAATTTTCTCAATCAAATACCTGAATCGTAACTTGTTGTTGCAACCGAATATAATTTGAAGAATTTGGCATGTTTCCATTTATTGATAATACCAAATACCATAGAGAACGTACCAAGAAGAAATATTGGAATTTTATGCTTAAAATGATATGATAACATTTGAATTAAATAGATGTATTTTTAAGATGTTACAATGTATCAAAACCTTCACAACTTATTATTATTATTGGCATTTTCAGAACATACTGTTTAAAGAGGTTTATACTTTCCCACTGATATCTTGCCTTTCGGCACACAAAACAACCGAAGAATAACTTGGGGACGAACCTGAATAAATGAAAATCCATTAACACATATAACTGTTTCAGAAAACCATTTCTTTGATATCATTACGCAGGAAGGACAATGCCTTCCCATTCTCGCTTTCCCGCGCCCAAAACGATTTTATGCAAACACGCCCCACCTCACCGCCCGGGCGCAACAAACGACAGCCCCACGGCGGCCGCAAAACTCCCCAGTCGACCGCAGGGGCTGAAAATCACTCGCATCTCCTTCCCACTCATTTGTTCGCAGCCAGGAGGAGGTTTTCAGAAAGGAATTGAAAGAAAAATCTCCATTTTCCGCTGCTCTGGGTTTCATTACACGGCCTGCTTGCTTTCAATCCTTTCGCTTTAGAAAAGGGGGGTGGAAGAATCTCTTTAAACAGGTCCCCCCCCCTCTCCTGACTTTTCTGAAGACAAACAGTAAAGCGTGCTTCGCGAGTTTTGAAATTAACTCCCCACCACTTTCTTACATTTTTTTCTTCTTCTTCTGTAGTATCCAAGCGCGAGTTTGGGAGAGAAAAGGTATTTATCCAAGAGTGTGGTATAATATTTTGTATTGGATAATGCGGCGTGTAAAAAGAATAGGAATGGGAAGTAAAAAAAAAAAAAAAAAAAAAAAATAAAGGAAATATAAAACAAGTTGGCATTTAAATTTCTATGTTATTGTTCGAGAAAGTTTGTCGATTTATTATCGTCTGCGTGAATCCTTGAGGGAAGGTGTAAGAGATTCTTTAGTAAATAAGATTTGAGATTTTTATGTGTCGCTTTGTACATTTTCATTAAGGGATGAGACATTTGTGAAATGTCAATTATTTTATTTTTTAAGTTAAAAATGGTAAATCTCTTGATTCTTTAGTTGCCGGAGGTTGAAAAGTATGAAAATTTAATATTTGTTTGATTAATTCTATATGTTTGATTAAAAATCCTGAAATCCCTATTGATCGATATTATAAATTAATGTTTTTCAATTACCGATTGCGAATTACATATATTTACTATTATTTTGACAAAAATTCTCATTCTATAGGGGGCACATATATTTTAATGAAAAATTAATATGGCAGATATTATATTTATTAAAATTTATTAATATTTTACAAGTTCCAGACATTGGCGTCTAAGCCATTAGTTCGCGGGTTTTGCAATACTTTTTGATCATGTCTTCATATCGAGATAGGCCATTAGAATGATTTAAATGCTCAACAGTCATCGGCCGAATAGAGTCGCAGAAAACACAGTTTAGGGAATCCACCACTCCAATTCTATAGAGTTGGTCACGTAAACAGTCACGACCAGTCAAACGTCTAAATAGAGCCAGCGCTGTCTTTCTTGGAAAACTGGCAATAGTCTGTGAATTTCACTGGCCCCAGAATTCTCAGTCTCTTAACTATAGCTTGCTGAATCATGTCTTGTTTAAGAATTTCCTTAAGTTAACAAACAATTTAGTCGTACGAAATGAAAGCGATTAATGCGATCGATACGATTAAGCGATTAATGCGTTGCTCTATCAAAGTTCCTTTCTCAGCCAGTATATCAGCTTTTTTGTTGCCCATAATTCCACAGTGGGCTGGATTCCATTGGAAAGAAATTCTATGTACCAGTGTCTTAAGCAAACATCTACAATAAAAGTAGAAAATAAGGATCTTGAAACAAGAAAATAATGATGTTGATTACACATTATACAAAAGGGATGCAAAAATTCAAAATTTAAAAAACATTATTATAATATACCATATTATTAGAATAGATACAAAATTATAGAATTATACAGAATTCAAAATTTCTGATAGTGAACTTCTTACTGCGCATTTCATTTTTTTACTTTTGCATTGCAAAATGCAACATATATAAAAACTGAATATTAAATTTTAATTTTTTTAAATTGGTTAAAACATAAAATCAAATGTACCATTAAAATTAAAAATTCATACTTAATAATATTATACTTAACATATTTAATAATATTTTGAAAATTTCATCAATAAATAATTTGATGACCAACTATTTGAGTTTGTATTTCAAAAAAATAGTTGGGACTTGAAAAAAAGACTTTACATCTTTGTTCTGAAATTTTTCGAGGTAATTAACATCACTAGCATAACTCCATATTCTACACAATAATATTAAGACACCATAATCATAAAATCTTTATTCATTTCATATTTTCCAAACCCAACATTTCATAAAATAATAAATCGTTTACATTTTTTTCTCTCTCTAACCTTAAATTCTTGACGGATAATCCTAAATAAAATGTTCCTTAATCACTATTTCCAAAAACAATAAAAGGTCTGGCAGCGAGGAAATCCGTCGCATTCATATGCAAATGGAGGACGGAGACTGTTAAAGCGAAAATTAATGGCTCGTCTCGATTTGTTGGTTTTGTGAGACGTGAGTTGGCGTTTTCTGTGGACCGAATTTCAATAACCGTTTTGGAGACTCCTGGTAGTTATGGGGAAGATAGACACACATGGTTGGCATCTCATTTTTAAATAACATGGTGAATGTTGGTATACTTCGCAGCAGTATTTGTGAATGAATTGGTGGTGAATGTGGTTAATTTCCACTAAATCATAAAGACGGCTTTATAGCAAAATGTAGTATATTAATTCACAAGCATATATTCATTGTTGGATCAAAGTTCAAATTATTTAGTAAAAACAGGAATCTCCTAATATGAAGCTAAAAAGAAGCTAAAAATTAATACACAAGCAAAATTTCTTGTTGGAAATTAAGTTTAGATTATTATCCTGTATAAAAATATGATGTCACCATGTGAAGTTAATGAATAAAACTGATATATGTCAGATGGGAAAATACCCTGTATCCTTAAGAGTTTTTAACCACAGAAATAAAGACTGAATTCTTCTAAATCATAAAGACAGCTTTATAACAAAATCTATATTAATTCCTTGTTGTATCTTAAGTTCAGATTATTATAGTGTATGGACATGGATGTTCTGATATGAAGTTAAGAAATAAATTTGATAAACGTAAAACGTGGGAAATTATCCTGAATATCTCGAAGGTACCTTGTATCTTTTGGAGTTTTTAACCACTGAAATAAAGAATGCATTCTAATTTATAAGGTAGCTATATAAAATGTATATTAACGCAAAAATAGAAATTTAATGTTGGGACCTAAGTTCAGATTATTGCCCTGTATAAATATGATGTCCTGATAAGAAGCTAAAAGATAAAACTGATATGCATAAAACGTGGAACAATATTCTATATAATCGAAAATATCCTGCATCTTTAAGAGCATTTAATTACTGAAATGAGGACTACATTCAAAATCATAAAGACAGCTTTCATAGCAAAATGTAGATTAATTAACAAATATAAATTCTTTGTTGTGTCTAAAGTTCAGATTATTATCCTGTACAAATATGATGTCCTGATATGAAACAAAAAAATAAAATTGATAAACGTAAAGCGTTTAAAACTATCCTGTATATCCAAAAATACCTGTATCCTAAGGAGATTTTAACCACTGAACTAAATATTTCACAATTATATTGATGCATTTGTCTTGAATTTTTTCAAGGTAATAAACGTCACTATCATAACCCCATATTAGACATAATAGTGTTATTAAGGCACTATAATCACAAAACCTTTATTCATTTTATATTTTCTAAGCCCAACATTGCATAAAATAAAAAAAAAGGTTTTCCAATTTTTATTCTCTAACCTTAAACTCTTCACGGATAATCCTAAATAAAATGTCCTTAACCACAATTTCCAAAAACAATAAAAGGTCTGGCAGCGAGGAAATCCGTCGCATTCATATGCAAATGGCGGATGAAGACTGTTAAAGCGAAAATTAATGGCTCGTCTCGATTTGTTGGTTTTGTGAGACGTGAGTGGGAAGTGGCGCTGACTTTGGCGACGGGTTTCTTTCTGCGGACCGAATTTTAATAACCCTTTTGGCGACTCCTGGGAGTTATGGGGGATAGACACACATGGTTGACATATCATTTTTAAATGGCATGGTGGATGTTGGTATACTTCGCAGCAGTACTTGTGAATGAATTGGTAGTGAATGTGGTTAATTTCCTCTAAATGATAAAAACGACTTTAAAACAAAATTTATATTAATTCACAAGCATAAATTCATTGTTGGATCTAAGTTCAGATTATTGTCCTGTGTAAATACGATGACCTGATATGAAGCTAATGAATAAAACTGATGTACGTCAAAATATGGCAAAATATCCTGTATCCTTAGGAGTTTTTAACCACTGAAATAAATACTGCATTCAAAATTATAAAGATAGCTTTATAACAGAATGTATAATAATTCAGAAATATAAATTTCTTGTTGGATCTTGAGATCATATTATTATCATGTATAAACATAAATACCCTGATATGATGCTAAGTATTAAAAATTGATAAACACAAAAAAATGGAAAAATATCTTACAGATAGGAAAATAAAGATTCGTATCTATCAATTATTTATTTGACCAGCCGAAAAACTATTTAAATTATTTATTTTATTTCAATTTTTTTTCCTTTCTCACGTTTGTTGGATATTTTAAACAATTAAATAAATTAAAATCAGAATTATGGAACACTACTTTGATAATACTTAATGTATGTACACTATAGGCTAATTAAATCGCGACCTACAGTGCAACGTGGATTCTGAATGACTAAAAAAAAACTATGTCACCGCTTTGATTCGAACAAGAGACCTGTGATACGAAGGCCCAACATGAAATGGAATCCACTTTAAAATGTAGGCCCCGGTCTGTTTAGCCCTCATGCAAGAGGATGAAGGGGATACGGTCATGCATGACCGTAGAGCGACAAACGAAACCGAGCCTGCATCATCTGGTACCAAAGGCATGTGGTAACAATGGCCACCAGGCAGCTTAAAGTTTTGGAGTTCCAACCTATATTTTTAGTTCTGACATCTATAAATGAACGTTAAAGCCCAAAATATTGATATAGTTTACAAACACCAACACAAATCTCAAATCGATTAACAGTAGTCTTTAAAAAGTTCCTTGAAGTAAATTTTTTTCCATTCAGCAATGACAAATAAATACTTTTATTTACTCCAGATTCATAGTAAAAGCATTCTTTGCCAGGAAAAAAAGGAAAACCGGGCGCTTTTCACCTGCAAATAACATAGCAGGATTCTCCCCAAAGGCGAAAACACATCAAAACAAAAGCGCATTAAAGTGTACAAAATCGTTTTCCTTTTACCACCCCCTGCATCGATCGATTTTACTCAACCCCCCACCCCTTTTCTTTCCTGATCCTCTGGAACCTTTTAGAACACGGGCACCTCCTGCATTAACAGGAATCGCAGACGGCTCCTTTGTCATTAAGGGGCAGTTGTCTGCAACACAGACAGCAAAACCCCTTAAACGCCTTCGTTTGAAAAATGCATTTGTTCCATTTAGAACAAAGTGAGAACTATTCATAACTGACACGGGGTGGTGCGTGGGTGTATGAAAGGGGTGCTAAAAGCTTCTCCCGCATGAAAAGTGCAAACAATTGAAAGTGAAACTCAGGATAAAAAGAAGGAAAAATGGAAAAAAAGGGAAAATGTGGGAAAGAAGAGGATTTGTAATAGGAAAAAGGGGATTTTTTTTATTGATTCTTTTAGCAGTTATTTGTCTCGCGGTTAAGGTGGAACGGGAATTCCACCTCAAGCGGCGGACAGTTTTGAATACTGATGTTTATAAAAATGCTATTATATTACGTAAACTGTGGAAGGAGAAAAATGATTTTGACATCGATTTAAAATATTTAAATGAATAGTGAGCTTATTATAAATTATATTAAAAATATTTTGGTTTTTGTTTCGTTTCTCCGAATGATTTATTTGGATGGATATTTTTATGCGACTATTTAATATATTTTATTTATGAAAATTGGAACATTATGGATAACTCCACACCACATCGCTGTGTCTAGAGCTGAGTTGCACCTTTACAGTTTTGGAACAATGTGTGTCAGAAAAAGCGGACTGGGATTTGTGACGCTCTACGGTCATAGGAGACAGGGACCTAGGCGCTTAAATTGGATTCCGAACTACTATAAATATAGCACCGCCGGAATTAGAACCCGAAACCTGTGTTATCGAGAGCCAGAGCGCTAACCACTCGACCATCTTGACAACCCTAACTCTTAAAAAACATGTCCTCTCTCGAAATCTGCTAGTAGGCGAACGGAGCCCTTATAGATACAAAAACCAAGTATAAATATTGGAACTTTATGCGTCAAATGTTATGACAACCTCTTTTTGTTACAAAGAAACCGTCGCATCTTGCAATGATTGGCATTTTCAAAACATCATGTTTGTACAGGTTTATCTTTTCCATTGATAGTTTGCCTTTTGGCACACAAAACAACCGAAGCATAACTCGGTGACGAACCTGAATGAATGAAAATCTATTAACGCATATAACTGTTTCAGAAAACCATTTCTTTGATATGTTTACGAAGGAAGGGCAATGCCTTCCCATTCTCGCTTTCCCGCACCCAAAGCGATTTTATGCAAACACACCCCGCCTCACCGCCCGGGCGCAAACAAACGACAGCCACAGGGCGGATGCAAAACTCCCCGGTCGACCGCAGATACTGAAAATCGCTCGCATCTTCCTCGCACTCATTTGTTTGCAGCCAGGAGGTTTTCAGAAAGGAATTGAAAGAAAAATCTCTATTTTCCGCTGCTCTGGGTTTCATTAGACGGCCTGCTTGCTTTCAATCCTTTCGCTTTAGGAAAGGAAGGGAGGGAGGGTGGAAGAATCTCTTTAAAGAGGTTCCCCCCTCTCCTGACTTATCTCAAGACAAACAGTAAAGCGTGCTTCAGGAGTTTTGAAATTAACTCACCCCCACCCCCCACCACTTTCTTACATTTTTTTCTTCTTCTGTAGTATCCAAGCGAGAGTTTGGGTGAGAAAAGATATTTATCCAAGAGTGTGGTATAATATTTTGTATTTTATAAGGCGGCGTGTAAAAAGAATAGGAGTAGGAAGTACAAAGAAAAAAAAAAAATGGGACTATAAGCGAGATGTCATTTAAATTTCTATTTTATTGTCCGAGAAAATTTGTCGATTTATTATCGTCTGCGCGAATCCATGAGGGGAGGTGTAAGAGATTTTTTAGTAAGCGAGACTTAAGACTCGTATGCGTCGTTTGTAAATTTTCATTATGGAATGAAAATATTTTGTAATATCATTGAAGCAAAAAATGGAACATTTCTTGATTGTTTAGGTGATAAACATTAAGCATTATCAAGATTTAATAATTGCTTTATTAATTGTGTTGTTGTTTCTTATCCCACTTGGCTGGCCAAGCCCACGAGCCCATACGTACTCATGATTGAAGGGGAAGGAAGCAGCTTTTGTTGTGATGGAGCACCCGTAGGTAGAAGCCTGACTTTTGCTCCGTGACGCTCTTACAGTCATAGGAGACCGGGACCTACGGCTTAAAAGTGGATTCCGAAGACTGTAACATCCATGGCACCGCCGGGATTCGAACCCGAAACCTGTGGCACTGA
The DNA here is from genome assembly GCA_021605075.1 of Caerostris darwini. Lineage (NCBI taxonomy): Eukaryota > Metazoa > Arthropoda > Arachnida > Araneae > Araneidae > Caerostris > Caerostris darwini. Next base: position 177,885 of record BPLQ01012467.1, on the reverse strand, counting down.
GCGCCAGAGCGCTAGACACTCGGCCATTCAGGTCCCAAATTTGCCAACGGCACGCGGTGTTCCCAGGTGGTCACCCACCCAAGTACTGACCGCGCCCAATGATGCTTGACTTCGGTGATCTAACGAGAACCGGTATATTCAGCATGGTACGGCCGTTGGCCTTATTAATTGTAAATGTGTGAATAAAAAGCACGAAATCACTAATGATCGAAATTATGAATTAATATTTTTCAAATAGTACTCTTCAAATTCATAATACATTTTCATTTCAAAGCACATATAGAATTACCTAATTATTTCCGACATGGAAAAAATTTCTAATATTTACAAATCTATATTTTTCCCCCTAATAAATAGAATTTTCTCACTCAAAATACCTGATACGTAACTTGTTGATGCAGTCGAATAAATGAAAATTGTTGAATTTGGCATCGTATTCGGAATTTAGAAATCGTATTTGCTGATGATAGAAAGCTTCCAAATACCAGTACCAAGAAGAAGTAGTAGAACATTATGCGTCAAATGATATGACAACATTTGTGTGATACAAAGACGAATTTTTAAGTTATTATAATGCCAAAATAATAATGTAATTCGATGAATTTGTCTTGTTTAGAACTATCATTTATTGATAATGCGAACTTTCCAAACACCAGAAGTAGGAAGAGGTATTGGAACCTTATGCATCAAATGATATGACAATATTTGGATTAAATAGATGTATTTTTAAGATGCTACAATGCATCAAAACTTTCATATCGTATTTTGTATAGCATTCTCAAAACATCATGTTTGTACAAGTTTATACTTTTCCACTGATATCTTGCCTTTTGGCACACAAAACAACCGAATCATAACTCGGTGACAAACCTGAAGCGATAAAAATCCATTAACACATACAACTGTTTCAGAAACCATTTCTTTGATATGTTTACGAAGGAAGGACGATGACTTCCCATTCTCGCTTACCCATGCCCAAAACGATTTTATGCAAACACACCACCACACCGCCCGGGCGGAAACAAACGACAGCCCCAGGGCGGCCGCACAACTCCCCAGTCGACCGCAGGGGCTGAAAATCACTCGCATCTCCTTCCCACTCATTTGTTTGCAGCCAGGAGCTTTTCAGAAATTAATTGAAAGAAAAATCTCCATTTTCCGCGGCTCTGGGTTACATTACACGGCCTGCTTGCTTTCAATCCTTTCACTTTAAAGAAAAGGAACAGAATGAGGAGGAGGGGGCGGGGAAAGAATCTCTTTAAAGCGGTTCCGCGACCCCCACACCCCTCTTTCCTGACTTTTCTTAAGGCAAACAGTTAAGCGTTTTTCGCGAGTTTTGAAAATAACTCCACCTCCACCCCCCAGCGCCACTTTGTTACATTTTTTTTTCTTCTACTGTAGTATCCAAGCTAGAGTTTGGGAGAGAAAAGGTATTTATCCAAGAGTGTGGTATAATATTTTGTATTGGATAATGCGCCGTGTAAAAAGAATAGGAATAGGAAGTAAAAAAAAAGAAAAATAATTGGAATATAAACAAGTTGGCATTTAAATTTCTATTTTATTATTCGAGAAAAGTTTGTCGTTTTATTATCGTCTGCGCGAATCCTTGAGGGGAGATGCTTTCGTAAATAAAACTTGAGATTTTTATGTGTCGTTTTGTAAATCTTCATTAAGAAATGAAAAACAAATTTTAAATGTGATTGAAATAAAAAATGTAATATTTCTTGATTTTTTATGTGCTAGAAATTAAACATTATCACGATTTAATAATTGATTCATTAATTTTAAATGTTTGATTAAAAGATGAAATCACTATTGATCGCAACCATAAATTAATATTTTTCAATTACCATTAATATTAATTTTTTTTAATTATTTCATCATGAATTACGTATAAGATAATAAGGTAAATAAGACTTGAGTTTCTTACGTGCCGTTTGTAATTTTTCATTAAAGAATGAAAATAATCAAGAATTGTTATATTTTATACCTAAACTGTCAAGAAGTATTCCATTTTAACTTCGAAAGGACTTTCGGATTGTTTAACTAACTTTTCCGGATTGTTTAAGTGCTAGAAATTAAACATTATCAAGATTTAATAAATGCTTTATTAATTTTAACTGTTTGATTAAAAAACACGAAATCACTATTGATCGAAATCATTAATTAATATTTTTAAATTACCATTGTAATTAATATTTTTCAATTATTTCATTATGAATTAATTAAATTTTGAAAGAATTTGTCAAAATTTCTCATGAAAATAGAGACAAATATATTATAATGCTAAGTATGACTTCTTATATTTTAATGTTGGCTAGGTATAATAATGATATATGCCAAATGACTAATATGACTAGGTATATTTAATGATATATGACTAATGACTAAAATGACTAAGTATATTTTAATGATATATGACTAATAACTAATATGACTAGGTATATTATAATGATATATGACTAATGACTAATATGGCTAGGTATATTTTAATGCTAATATGACCGATATTTATTAAAAATTAATTATTTTATTTATTATTTTACAAATTTCAACTCCACGCCAAAAATTTTAAATTTCATGTTGATAACGATCTACTCTTTTCTGCAGGTAATTTGCCCTTTAACACTAAGGAGATTAAATTAAATAAATTACATTTATATTGATTTGTTTTTACATATTAATAATGCATCTTCCTTCCGTAACACATATTAATTTATCTAATTATTTTGGGTGTAGAAAATCTTTCTGATATTTACAAAACTACATTATTCCACTAATCACTCGTATTTTCTCAATCAAAATACCTGAATCGTATCTTGTTGATGAAACCGAATAAATACGAATTAATTAATTTGGCATGCTTAGATATCGTATTTATTGATGATAGGAGGTTTCCAAATACCAGAATCAAGCAGAAATATTGTACCGTTATGCATCAAATGATATGACAAAATTTGTATTAAATAGACCTATTTTTAAAATGTTACAATGTACCAAAACTGTCGCATCGTATTATGTATGACATTTTCAAAACATCATGTTTGTACAGGTTTATACTTTCCCACGGATATCTTGCCTTTTGGCACCCAAAGCAACCGAAGCATAACTCGGTGACGAACCAGAATAAATGAAAATCCATTAACACATACAACTGTTTCAGAAACCAATTCTTTGATATCTTTACGAAGGAAGGACAATGCCTTCCATTCTCGCTTTCCTGCTCCCAAAACGATTTTATGCAGACACACCCCGCCTCACCGCCCGGGCGGAAACAAACGACAGCCCCAGGGCGGCCGCAAAACTCCCAAGTCGACCGCAGGGGCTGAAAAATCACTCGCATCTCCTTCCCACTCATTTGTTTGCAGCAGCCAGGAGGTTTTCAGAAAGGAATTGAAAGAAAAATCTCCATTTTCCGCTGCTCTGGGTTTCATTACACGGCCTGCTTCCTTTCAGTCCTTTCGCTTTAGAAAAGGAAAGAGAAAGGGAGTGGGTGTAGAAGAATCACTTTAAAGAGCCCCCCTCCCTTATTGACTTTTCTCAAGGCAAACACTAGAGCGCGCTATGCGAATTTTGAAATTAACTCCACCAATCCCACTTTCTTACAATTTTTTTTTCTTCTACTTCTGTAGTATCCAAGCGAGAGTTTGGGAGAGAAAAGATATTTATCCAAGACTGTGGTATAATATTTTGTATTGGATAATGCGGCGTGTTAAATGAATTGGAATAGGAAGTTAAAAAGAAAAAAAAAATGGGAATATAAACAAGTTGGCATTTATATTTCTATTATATTGTTGAAGAAAGTTTGTCGATTTATTATCGTCTGCGCGAATCCTTGAGTTGAGATGTAAGAGGTTCTTTAGTAAGCACGACTTGTGATTGTTATGTGTCGTTCATTAAGGAATAAAAAAAATCGAGAAACGTCATATTTCATAAATTAAAATGGAATATTTTTTATTTGTTGGTTAATGATTAAACATTATCAAATTTTAATGAATGTTTAAGTAATTCTAAATGTTTAATTAAAAGCAGGAAATCACTATGGATCGAAATTATAAATTAATATTTTTCATTTACCATTAATTTTAATATTTTACAATTATACTTAATATTATTATCTTTGAATTATTTCATCATGAACTGAATATATTTTGAAATATTTTGTCAAAATTTCTCATGCTTTAAGATAGAAATGTATTTTAATGATGATAGACTAATGATATATAATATATTTATTAAAATTTATTTGATTTTACAAATGACAAACATTGGGGCTTAACCCATTATTTCCTGGTCTCTCCAGTACTTTTTGACCATGTTATTTTACCGAGAAATTGCATTACAATTATTCAAGTCTTCAAAATTCATAGGTCTACTAAAGTCTTATGAATCACAGTTTGGGGAATCCACCTCTCCAGTTCTATAGATAACAGTCACGTAAACAGTGGTCACGTAAACAGTCGTGACCAGTCAAACGTCTGAATAAAGCAGCCGCTGTCTTGAAAATCTGGTAATAGTTCTATTTTCCACTGGAATTCTCCAACTCTTATCTATAGCGTGTTGAATTATATCTTGTTCAAGAATTTTCTTAAGAGCAAAGTTAACAAACAATTTAGTCGTATGAAATAAAAGCGATTGATTAATGAGTTGCTCTATCAAAATTCCATTTTTAGCCAATATATGAGCTTTTTCGTTGCCCATAATTATACAGTAGGCTGGAATCAATTAAAGTAATTATGCGTGCCAGTGTCTTAAACTGTCAAAGTGTCCAAGTGTCCAAGTGACAGTGTCCAAGATTCTTTAGGAACTCTTTTGTTCATTCAAAATCATTTGAAATGCCCTCCTGGAGTCAGACAGTAATTTATGAAGGAGTGGCTACAAATTGACAGTTGTTGGATAGTACAGCAAAATAGCAAATAGCTTAGATAGATAGTAGTAAGGGTAACAGGTAAATAGAAACTCAAACGCTTACTGTGAACAACAGCTCCAGTAAACATAAAGCTGTCAGTGTAGACATGCATACATTCACTCTGGGGATAACGAATCTCAATAGCCCCCATTCAAACAGATCTTAATTGTGAATCACTCATTCCGCTTCTAACAACTCATACTTATTAAAATCAAAGAAGAATAAAGCACCATTTTATAATTTAGTTAACTAAAAACAGTAATTGAGCTTTTCTAATTTAATTAATGTTTTGAAAAATATTGTTGGTAAGATACTAAACCAAGGGAGAACCTAGATTCTGCAAGGTATTTTATGTAAGTATATTATTTTTCTTGATTTCGTTTTTGAAAAGACATTTTTAACTAAATATTCGAAGGATAATTTTGACGTATATGCTTCACTTTGATAGATGATTAAAATAACATGGATTTATCAAGATTTTACAATTAATTTTGTCCAAAAAGTATTGCTATTAAGATACTGCACCAAGTAAACCCTCTAAGTGTCTTAAACTACTTTATTATAATTTATGAATGAGATTTTCCCTTTTATTTAGATGTACCACAATATTATACTTGATATGCATATCTGTGTACGAGATAAAAATAATCGTACATTTGGCAATTGTTTTTGTTCGGGGAATACCAAACTTGTTATTGTGCTTTTCATCTTTATTATTTTTTTTCTCTTTGGATTGCAAAATACAAAGCCTATAGTTGTTATATATAGCATAGTTATATTGCAAAATACAAAACATATAAAATTAAACCCTCACTTTTTGTAGCATATACAGAGAATGGGGATATAAGTTTCATTTTCTAAAATCAGTTTATACATAAAATCAAATTAATCCTTAAAATAAAAATAAAAGACTTTCTTATATATATTTAAAAATACTTTTAAAATTCCATCAATAAATTATTTTATAACACACTATTTAAATTTACGTTTTAAAAATTGGTTGGCTATTGAAAAAGTCATGACATTGTTGCCATTAATTATTTCAAAGTAAATCAAATCACTATCACAACACCATATTTGGCACAAAAACGATATTAAGACACTATAATTATAAAACATTTATTCATTTTAGGTTTCCCAAACACAACACTATATAAAATAAAAAATGGTTTCCAATTTTTCTTCTCTAACCTTAAATTCTTCATGGATGTTTCTTAACAACAATTTCCAAAAACAATAAAAGGTCTGGCAGCGAGGAAACCCGTCGCATTCATATGAAAATGGAGGACGAAGACTGTTAAAGCGAAAATTAATGACTCGTCTCGATTTGTTGGTTTTGCGAAACGTGAGTGGGAAGTGGCGCTGACTTTGCCGACGAGTTTCTTTCTGTGAGCCGAATTTTAATGAGCGTTTTGACGACTCCTGGGAGTTATGGGGAAGATAGACACACACGGTTGACATCTCATTTTTAAACGGCATGGTGGATGTTGGTATACTTCTCAGCTGTATTTGTGAATGAATTGGTGGTTATATGGTTAATTTTCTCTAATCATAAAGTTATCATTATAACAAAATATATATTAATTTAAAAGCATAAATTCCTTGTGTGATATTAAAGTTCATATTATGTGATGTATAAATATGATGTCCTGATATGAAGCTAATAAATAAAACTGACATACGTAAAACGTGAGAAAATATCATGCATATCCGAAACTATCCTGTATCCTTACGATTTTTTACCACTAAATAAAAACTGCATCCTAAACCATAAAGACAGCTTTATAACAAAACATATATTAAGTCAAAAATATAAATTACTTGTTTTATCTTAAGTTTAGATTTTATCATGTATAAACATGATATCCTGATATGAAGCTAAAAAATAAAACTGATATACGTAAAACGTATCCTGAAACGGATAATCCTGAATGAAATGTTTCTTAACCACAATTTCCAAAAAACAATAAAAGGTCTGGCAGCGAGGAAATCCGTCGCATTCATATGCAAATGGCGGACGAAGACTGTTAAAGCGAAAATTAATGGCTCGTCTCGATTTGTTGGTTTTGCGAGACGTGAGTGGGAAGTGGCGCTCACTTTGGCGACGACTTTCTTTCTGTGGACCGAATTTTAATAAGCGATTTGGCGACTCCTGGGAGTTATGGGGAAGGTAGACAGACATGGTTGACATCTCATTTTTAAATGGCATGGTGGATGTTGGTATATTTTGCAGCTGTATTTGTGAATGATTTGGTGGTGAATGTAGTTAATTTCCACTAAATCATGAAGTCAGCTTGAAAAGTACATGTATATTAATTCATAACAATAAATTCATTGTCAGATATTAAGTTCAGATTATTATCCTGTATAATGATGTTCTCATATAAAGCTAATGGATAAAACTGATATACGTAAAACGTGGAAAAATAACTTGCAGAGAAAAAAATCAAGATTCGTATATCTCAATTATTTATTTGACCAAACGGAAAACTGGTTGATTTATTTATTTTATTTCGAGTTTTTCACTTCTTACGTTTGTTTGATATTTTAAAAATAAAATAAAATTTAAAAAAATCAGAATTATGGTACACAACACTGATGAAATTAATCATACAGCTTTTAAATAATGCTTACTCTTATGAAAGTGTACATCTCGTTTGAAAGACATATTTTAATAATAATGCAGGAATATTAAAAAAATTTTAAATTATTAAACATTGCCAGTTCGCACAATATGACCAATTTTCATAGTTTTCCCAGAAAAATCTAGAAAAAAAACACAGTTTTTGTTGACAGCTAACATTTTTAAATTTCCGATAAGTTCCAACTTCAACATCTGCAAATAAAGGTGACTCAGAAAATATTGGTCTGCAATACAATAATTTCGAGTTTTGAGATAGATAAGCAGTCAATAATCAAGAAGTATGCAAAAATATAACAATATCATTTGCTTTCACAGTTTGACCGATTTTCACAATTTTCTCAGAAAGTTTTGAAACTAAGCAATGCTTATCGTCAGCTTACTTTTCTGAAATCCCAGCTTATATTTAAAGTTCTGACATCTATAAACATACGTTAACGCACAAAATATTGATATCATTTGCATAATACACCGACACAAACGTCAAATCGATATACAGTAGTCTTTAAAACGTTGCTTGAAGCAAATTGTTTCCTTTCAGCAATGACAACTAAATAAATACCTTTATTTACTATAGATTCTTCGTAAAAGCATTAAAGAAATTAAAGTTAACTCAGAAAATTTTTATCTGTATTATAGTAGCTTCAAGTTTTGTGAGACAACCAATAATCAAGAAGTATGCAAAAATATAACGGTATCATTTGTCCTCACAATTTTACCGATTTTCACAATTTTCGCAGAAAGTTCAAGAAAATAAGCATTATTACATTTTAGGCATCTTATAATAACATTAAAGCACAAAACTTCCAACTTATATTTCCAGTTTAGCATCTATAAATAAACGTTAACGCACAAAATATTGATATAATTTGCAAACACCAACACAAATCTCAAATCGATAAACAGTAGTCTTTAAAACGTTACTTGAAGCAAATTTTTCCCATTCAGCAATGACGACTAAATACTTTTATTTACTCCAGATTCATCGTAAAAGCATTATTTGCCGGGAAAAAAAGAAAAACCTGGATCTTTTCACCTGCAAATAATAGAGCAGGATTCTTCTCAAAGGCATAAAACACATCAAAACAAAAGCGCCTTAAAGTGTACAAAAGCGTTTTCCTTTTACCACCCCTTGCATCGTTCGATTTTACTCAACCTCTCATCCCCCTTATTCTATCCTGATCCTCAGGAACTTTTCAGAGCACGGGCACTTCCTGCATTAACAGGAATCGCAGACGACTCCCTTGTCATTTAGGGCCAGCTGTCTGGAAACACAGACAGCACAACCCCTTAAACGCCTTCGATTCAAAAACGTATTTGTTTCATTTGGGACAGAGTGAGGACTATTCATAACTGACACGAGGGGCTGCGGGAGTGTATAGAAGGGGTGCTAAAAGCTTCTCCCGTATGAAAAGTGCAAACAATCGAAAGTGAAACACGGGATAAAAAGAAGGAAAAATGGAAAAAAGGTGGCAAGGAAGAGAGATTTGTAATAGGAAAAAGGGGATTATTCATACATTCTTTTAGCAGTTATTTGTCTGGCGGTTAGGGCGGAACAGGAATTTCACTTCCAGCGATGGACAGTATCATTGCCGTTGTTTATATAAATGCTATTACATTATGTAAATTTTAGAGGTAAAATTGAATATTATATTGGTTTTGAAATACTTAAATGAATATTGTTTTTATTATGAATAATATTAAACGTATTATATTTACCGAATGATTTATTTGGATATAATTTTTTTATGCGACCATTTAATGAAATTTATGGACGAAAATTGAAACGGAAGGATCTATTTTTACTGCTGCGCTACAGCAGAACAGATCTAAAGCAGAGTTTCCCCTATACAATGTTTTGTATGATGTGAGTAAGATTAAGTCTCATTAGACTCTGTGTGTGACGCTCTACGGTCATATGAGACCGGGAACTATGGTTTAAAATATATTCCGAACCACTACAAACATTCATACCACCTCCACGATTCAAACATGAAACATGTGGTACCAAAGACCAAATGGAACATGAAGAAAACCAAAAGACCTGAAATTGAATCCGCTTTAAACTGTAGGTCTGTTTAGCCATCGTGCTCACAAGTTATCCGTAGAGCCCTAAACCAAATCGAACCTGAATCATCTGATACCAAAGGCCTGTGGTACCATGGGGCCACTTCGCAACTTACAGTTTTGGAGTCGCATTGACAAAGGTAAAATTATCTCATAATGTATTGATCTGCATTACAACAGTTTCGAGTTTTGAGATACATACTTAACCAATGAACAAGAAGCATGCAAAAATATAGCAGTACCATTCGTCCTCACAAAGTGACTGATTTTCACACTTTACTCAGAAAGTTCTAGAAAATAAGCAATGCTTGTTAATCGTCAGCTTACATTTTTGACATCTTAAACTAAAGGTAAAGCACAAAACTTCCAACTTATATTTCCAGTTTTGAAATCTATAAATAAACGTTAATGCGCAAAATATTGATATAATTTGCAAACACCAAACATAAATCTCAAATCGATAAACAGTAGCCTTTAAAACTTTCCTTGAAGCAAATTCTTTTCCTTTCAGCAATGACGACTAAATAATTTTATTTACTCCAGATTCATTTTAAAAGCATTCTTTGCGAGGAAAAAAAAGGAAGACCTGGAACTTTTCACCTGCAAATAATAGAGCAGGATTCTCCCTAAAGGCGTAAAACACATCAAAACAAAAGCGCCTTAAAGTGTATAAAAGCTTTTTCCTTTTACTACCCCTTGCATTGTTCGATTTTACTCAACTCCCCCTTTTCTATCCTGATCCACTGGAACCTTTCAGAACACGGGCACCTCCTGCATTAACAGGAATCGCAGACGACTCCCTTGTCATTAAGCGGCAGTTGTCTGGCAAGACAGACAGCACAACCCCTTAAACGTCTTCGATTCAAAAATGCATTTGTTCCATTTAGGACAGAGTGAGAACCCTTCATAACTGACACAGGGTGCTGCGGGGGTGTATGAAAAGTGAAAACAATCGAAAGTGAAGCACGGGATAAAAAGAAGGAAAAATAGGAAAAAAAGGAAAATAGTGGAAAAGAAGAGGATTTGTAATAGGAAAAAGGGGATTATTTATAGATTATTTTAGCACTTATTTGTCTGGCGGTTTAGGTGGAACGGGAATTTCACGTCAAGCGATGGACAGTTTTGAATGCTCTTGTTTAGAAAATGCTATTCTATTATAGAAATTGGGGAAGGAGAAAAATCAACTTGATATCGGTTTTACATTATTTAAAAGAATATTGGGTTTATTATAAATTATGTTAAAAATATTTTGGTTTTGTTTCTCCGAATGATTTATTTGGATGTAATTTTTTTATGCAGCTGTTTAATAAATTTTATTTAAGAACAATTGAACGAAAGGGTCACGTGGATAGCCGAGATTCGACCATATCTTGAGAGATATGGTCGATATACCCCCGAGAGAGATACCCCCCTCTTGTTCCATATCTTGAAGTACATCAGTTTTATTCACTAGCTTCATATCCGTTCATCATATTTATACAGGACAATAATCTTAACTTAATATCCAACAAGGAATTTTTGCTTGTGACTTAATATACATTTTGTTATAAAGCTGTCTTTATGATTTAGAGAAAATAACTACATTCCAAATACAGCTTCGAAGTATACCAACAACCACTGTGTCATTTAAAAATGAGACGTCAACCATGTGTGTCTATCTTCCCCATAGCTCCCAGGAGTCGCCAAACTGCTTATTAAAATTCGGTCCACAGAAAGAAACTCGTCGCCAAATTCAGCGCCACTTCTCACCCACGTCTCACAAAACCAACAAATCGAGACGAGCCATTAAATTTCGCTTTAACAGTCTTCATCCGCCATTTGCATATGAATGCGATGGATTTCCTCGTTGCCAGACCCCTTTTATTGTTTTTGGAAATTGTGGTTAAGAAACATTTTATTTAGGGTTATCAGAGAAGAATTTAAGGTTAGAGAGGAAAAAAGCATGGAAAATGTTTTTTACTTTATGCAATCTTGATTTTGTAAAATGTGAAATGAATAAATGTTTTATAATTACAATGTCTTAATATTATACTACTGTGTCCAATACATAAGACCAATTTTCAATTTAAAATTCCCAGGGCTTATGGACATTCATTTTTTTTTCTTTTTTAGGTGGTCGGCACTGTCCTTGACATCTGTATGAAATTTGACGTCAAAATATTCATTAGTGTTTTTAGTTACTCTTGGCTTTGTGAGAAGCTAAAAATTATTCTGGCGATTTTTGAAATGTCTGAATTAATTGAGCAAAGAACATGCATTAAATTTTGTTTGCGGAAACGTATAGAATATTGCAGAAGGCATTCAGTGAGCATTCATGTATCGGAAAAAAATGTTTAGAAGTGGTATAAACAGTTCAAAGAAAGCGGAGAACGCGTTGAAGACGAAGAGCCGTTTGGTCCACCATCAACCTAAACCGACAAAACTCACGTCCAAAAATTTAAAGATTTAGTATTTGCAAACCGTCGAATTACAACCATAAGCCTTCCTGATGATGTTGAAATTTCAAAAGGATCGGTCAATTCAATTTTGGGGTTCAAACGCGTCAAATCTTGATTGGTACCGTAAATTTTGAATTTCGGTATCCCTTTTTTATAATCCAGATCATTATTTTCCTAAAAATGAATAAAATATTATTAATAAATTGGATGAATGAATAAATTATAATGAATATAATACACGCCATATTAAGTTTGCATTAAAATATATTTGTCTCTTATAACATGAGAAATTTTGACAAATATTTAAAAATCTATGTAATTTAGGAGGCGTAATTGAAGAACATTAATTTCTAATTTCGATCGATAGTGAATTCGTGATTTTAAACAAACATTCTCGCAATCTTTAATCAAACCTCTTGATAGTTTTTAATTTCCAGCAGCTAACCAACCAAGAAAAATTCCATTTTAACTTATGAAATATGAAGTTTCTCAATTTTTATTTTCATTCCTTATTGAAAATTTACAAACAACACATAAAAAATCTTAAGTCTTATTTACGAAAGAATTTCTTACATGTCCCCTCAAGGATTCACGCAGACGATAATAAATCGACAAACTTTCTCGAACAATCAAATAGAAATTTAAATGCCAACTTGTTTATATTCCGATCTTTTCTTTTTTTACTTCCTATTACTATTCTTTCTACAAGCCGCATTATCCAATACAAAATATTATACAGCACTCTTGGATAAATATCTTTTCTCTCCCAAACTCTAGCTTGGATACAGAGGAAAAAAAAGAGGGGGCATGGGGAGTTAATTTTAAAACTCTCGAAGCCTGCTTTACTATTTGTCTTGAGAAAAGTCAGGAGAGGGTGGTAGTGGTGGGGGACCTCTTTAAAGAGATTCTTCTACCCCCTCCCCCCTCTGTCCTTTTTCTAAAGTGAAAGGATTGAAAGGAAGCAGGCCGTGTAATGAAACCCAGAGCAGCGGAAAATGGAGATTTTTCTTTCAATTCCTTTCTGAAAACCTCCTCATGGCTGCGAACAAATGAGTGGGAAGGAGATGCGAGTGATTTTCAGCCCCTGCGGTCGACTGGGGAGTTTTGAGGTTGCCCTTGGGATGTCGTTTGTTTTGTTTTTGTGTTTGCATAAAATCCTTTTGGGCACGGGAAAGCGAGAATGGAAAGGCATTGTCCTTACTTCGTAAAGATATCAAACAAATGGTTTCTGAAACAGTTATATGTGCTAATGTATTTTCATTTATTCAGGTTCGTCACCGAGTTATGCTCCGATTATTTTGTGCGCCAAAGGCCAAAATATCAGTGGGAAAAGTATAAACGTGTACAAACATAATACGGTGCAATGGTTTTGGTAAATTGTAACATCGTCAAAGTACGTGTATTTAATACAAATAATATCATATCATTTTAAGGTATAAAGTTACAATATTTCTTCTTGGTATATTCTCTAAGGTATTTGGTATTATCAATATCTGCAAAGCATGCCAAATTCTTGAAATTACGTTTATTCGGTTGACCAACAAGTTATGATTCAGGTATTTTGATTGAGAAAATTCAATTTATAAGGGGAAAATGGAATGTATCCATCCCGGAAATAATTAGGTATCTCAATATATGCTATGGATTGAACATGCATTATGAATATGTTTATTGTATTTGATTTTATTCAATTTATCAATAAGATAGGCGTCGGTTTTTCACTGTGCTAATTGGAAAAATAACTGCTGGAAAATGTAGAAGCCTGAAGTTTTAAAATGGTATTAGTATAATTTAAAAACATCAATATAATTTTGGAGCAAAGTTTTTTTCCTTTCAGCAATGACAACTAAATACTTTTGTTTACTCCAGATTCATCGTAAAAGCTATAACGAAGTTAAAGTTAACTTAGAAAATATTGATCTGCATTGCAATAGTTTTGAGATACACACTTAACCAATAATCAAGATGCAAAAATATAACAGTATCATTTGTCCTCACTTTAATTATAAATCATAATAAACATACTATTCATTTAAATATTTTGAAACCGACATCAAATTCTTTTTTTCCCTCCACAATTAACATAACATAACAGCATTTTTATAAGCAACGGTATTCAAAACTGTCCATCGCTTGAGGTGAAATTCCTGTTCCTCCATAACCGCCAGACAAAAAACTGCAAAAAGAATCTATAAATAATCCCTTTTTCCTATTACAAATCCTCTTCTTTTCCACTTTTTTCCTTTTTTTTCCCCATTTTTCGTTCTTTTTATCCCGTGTTTCACTTTCGATTGTTTGCACTTTTCACACGGGAGCAGCTCTTAGCACCCCTTTCATACACCCCCGCAGCACCCTGCATCAGATATGAATATTTCTCACTCTGTCCTAAATGGAACAAATGCATTTTTTAAGCGAAGGCGTTTAAGGGGTTGTCCTGCCTGTGTTGCCAGACAACTATCCCTTAATGACCAGGGAGTCGTCTGCGATTCTTGGTAATGCAGGAGGTACAAGAAAGGTTCTGAAAGGTTCCAGAGGATCAGGATAGAAAAGGGGGTTGAGTAAAATCGCACGATGCAGGGGTGGTAAAAGGAAAACGCTTTTGTACACTTTAAGGCGCTTTTGTTTTGATGTGTTTTACGCCTTTGGGGAGAATCCTGCTCTGTTATTTGCAGGTGAAAAGCTCCAGGTTTTCCTTTTTTGCTGGCAAAGAATGCTTTTACGAGAAATCTGGAGTAAATAAAAGTATTTAGTCGTCATTGCTGAAAGGAAAAAAAAAATTGCTTTAAAGAACGTTTTAAAGACTACTGTTTATCGATTTGAGATTTGAGTTGGTGTTTGCAAATTATATGAATATTTTGTGCGTTAAAGTTTATTTATAGATGTCAGAAATGGAAATATAAGTTGGAAGTTATGTGCTTTAGCGTTATTATACGATGCCAAAAATGTAAGTAATGCTTATTTTCTAGAACTTTCTGAGAAACTTTTGAAAATCGATAAAATTGTGAGGACAAATGATATCTGATGATTCTCAGTTTATCGATTTGACTTTTGTGTTGGTGTATGCAAATTATATCAATATTATTATCAAAAAATTATATCAATTTTATTAAAAAAATTATATCAATATTATTAAAAAAATTATATCAATTGTATTAAAAAAATTATATCAATTATATTAAAAAAAATATATCAATTATATTCAAAAAATTATATCAAAATTATTATATTATCAATATTAATATCAAATTATATTAATATTTTGTGCGTTAACGTATATTTATAGATGTCAGAACTTTAAATATAAGCTGGGTTTTCAAAACACTAAGCTGACGATAAGCATTGCTTATTTTCAAAAACTTTCTGAGAAAATTCAGAAAATCGGAGAAATTGTGAGAGCAAAGGATACTGTTATACTTTTGAATACTTCTTGATTATTGATTAAGTATGTATCTCAAAACTCAAAACTATTGTATTGTAGATCAATATTTTCTGAATCACCTTTATTTGCAGATGATGAAGTTGGAACTTATCCGAAATTTTATAAATGTTAGCTGTCAACTGCGTTTTTTTCTGGAATTTTCTGGGGAAACTATGAAAATGGGTCAAATTGTACAAACTCACAATGCTTAATAATTTAAAATTTTTTGGATATTTCTGCATTATTATTAAAATATATCTTTCAGACAGGTTGTAAACTTTTTTATGAGTAAGCATTAATTAAAAGCTGTATGATTAATGTCAACAGTGTTGTGTACCATAATTCTGATTTTATTTTATTTTATTTTTAAAATATCAAACAAACGTAAGAAGGGAAAAATCGAAATAAAATAAATAAATCAACCAGTTTGCCGTCTGGTCAAAAAATAATTGAGGAATACGAATCTTGATTTTCTTCTCTGTAAGATATTTTTTAACGTTTTACGAATATCAGTTTTATTTTTTAACTACATATCAGGACATTCATGTTTATATATGATAAAAATCTGAACTTAATATACAACAAGGAGTGTATGCTTGTGAATTAATATACATTTAGTTATAAAGCTGCCTTTATGATTTAGAGGAAATTAACTACATTCCAAATACAGCTTCGAAGTATACCAACAACCACTGTGTCATTTAAAAATGAGATGTCAACTATGTGTGTCTATCTTCCCCATAATTCCCAGAAGTCGCCAAACTGCTTATTAAAATTCGGCCCACAGAAAGAAACTCGTCGCCAAAGTCAGCGCCACTTCCCACTCACGTCTCACAAAACCAATAAATCGTGACGAGCCATTAATTTTCGCTTTAACAGTCTTCGTCCGCCATTTGAATATGAATGCGACGGATTTCCTCGCTGCCAGACCCCTTTATTGTTTTTGGAAATTGTGGTTAAGAAACATTTTATTTAGGATTATCAGAGAAGAATTTAAGGGTAGAGAGAAAAAATGGAAGCCATCTTTTTATTATGCAGTGTTGGGTTTAGAAAATCTGAAAGGAATAAAGCTTTTATGATTATAGTGTCTTAATATCTTTTTTGTGTCCAATATGTGGTTATACTAGTGATATTAAATATCGTAATAAAATTCAAGACAAAAGCATCAAGACTTTTGTCAAGGGCCAAACAATTTTTGAAATATAAATTCAAAGTGTTGGTTCAAAAATAAATTTTGCCAAAATTTTCAATATATTTTTAATTATCTAAATATAAATATTTAATTTTAAGGATAAATTTTATTTCATGTATAAACTAATTTTAGAAAATTAAAATTAAACTCTCACTCTTTGTATATATTGCATTTTGCAAAGAAAAGACAAAAAAAAAAAAAATAATAAAGGTAAATAAATTTCTTCTTCAATAAATTGTTGTTGCGAGAGAAAAAAATTGAAGAATTTTTTTTTGTGGGCCAAGGCCGTCTGTCAAATGCCGGATTTTGAAATAGGAGATGGTTTCTTCTTTTAAAGGATAGGATTGCCAGTATTGTAATTTCAAGATGCTTAAGCATCCAATTCAAGATGCTTAATTAAAAAATAATCAATAGTAATTTCGTGCTTTTTAATTAAACCTTAATTAAATCTTGAAAATATCTAATTTCCAGCACCTAAAAGAAATATTCTATTTTTAACTTTAAAAAAAAAAAAAAATAGTGAAGCAATTTCACAATTTTTTTCATTCCTTAATGAAAATTTACAAAACGGCATATAAAATTCTCAAGTCTTACTTACTAAATAATCTCTTACACCTCCCCTCAAGGATTCGCACAGACGATAAAAAATCGACAAACTTTCTTGAACAATAAAATGGAAATTTAAATGCCAACTCGTTTATATTCCCTTTTTTACTTCATATTCCTATTCTTTTTACACGCCGCGTTATCCAATACAGAATATTATACCACACTCTTGGATAAATATATTTTCTCTTCCAAACTCTCGCTTGGATACTGCAGAAGAAAGAAAAAAAAATGTAAAAAATTGGGGGGAGGGGAGTTAATTTCTAAACTTGCGAATCACGCTTTACTGTTTGTCTTGAGAAAAGTCAGGAGAGGGGAGGGGGGGACCTCTTTAAAGAGATTCTTCCATCCCCACCTCCCCTCTGTTCCTTTTCTAAAGCGAAAGGATTGAAAGCAAGCAGGCCGTGTAATGAAACCCAGAGCAGCGGAAAATGGAGATTTTTCTTTCAATTCCTCTCTGAAAACCTCCTCCTGGCTGCAAACAAATGAGTGGGAAGGAGATGCGAGTGATTTTCAGCCCTGCGGTCGACTGGGGTGTTTTGCGGCCGCCCTGGGGCTGTCATTTGTTTCCGCCCGGGCGGTGTTTGCATAAAATCGTTTTGGGCGCTTGAAAGCTAGAATGGGAAGCGCATTGTCCTCCCTTCGTAAAGATATCAAAGAAATGGTTTTCTGAAACAGTTATGTGTGTTAATGGATTTTCATTTATTCAGGTTCGTCACGAAGTTATGCTTCGGTTAGCTTGTGTGCCAAAAGGCACTTTATCAGTGGAAAAGTATAAACCTGTACAAACATGGTGTTTTGAAAATGCCGTACATTGCAAGATGCAACGGTTTCTTTGTAACACAAAGATGTTGTCATAACAATTGACGCATAAAGTTCCAGTATTTATATTTGGTTTCTTGAAACTTTATGTTATCTATATAAGCTAGCTGTAGGCATGTGAAATTCACCAATTTGCATTTATTCAGTTGCATCAGCAAATACGATTGAGATATTTTGATGGAGAAAAATCAATTTATTAGTGGTGAAATGTAAAATTGTAAATTTTAGAAGGAAATAACTATGTAAATCAATGAGTTTGTGAAATAAACAATCCTTATGAATAGGTTTGTTGTATTTATATTTATTCAATTTCATCACCAAATTAGGTGTTTATGTGGTGCAAATTAGCTGCGGTAAAGTGTAGATCATTATCAACATGAAATCAGAAAATGTCATATTATTAATGTTATTTTGCGCATTAAATAGCTTAGGTGTTCAACACACCGGCAACAGTTTAATTTGGTAATTAATTCCTATAATGGAAATGCAATATATTGTATTCCCATTTATTCAGTTTCATTACCAAGTTAGGTGCCGGTATTTTGCGTACTAACGGAGAAATTATTTTCGGAATGTGTAGAACAATACCAAAATGAAATTTTATAATTTCATACCATTGTTAGCCACGTGACCATTACGTTCAAACGTTCGTAAATAAAATTTATTACAAAGTTGCATAAAAAAATTCCATTCAAATAAATCTTTCAGAGAAAAAAAACGAAAATAAAATATATTTAATATAATTTTTAACAAGCTCAGTATTCATTTAAATATTTTAAAACCGATATCAACATTCAGTTTTTCCTTCCACACATTAACATTATTCAAAAACGTCCACCGCTTGAAGTAAAATTCCTGTTCCACCCTAACCGCCAGAAAAATAACTGCTAAAAGAATCTATATATAATCCCCTTTTTCCTATTACAAATCCTCTTCTTTCCCACCATTTTCCTTTTTTTTCCCATTTCTCCTTCTTTTTATCCCCTGTTTCACTTTCGATTGTTTGCACTTTTCAAACGGGAGGAGCTTTTAGCATCCCTTCTATACACCCCCGCAGCACCCCGCGTCGGTTATGAATAGTTCTCACTCTGTCCTACATGGAACAAATTCATTTTTGAATCGAAGGCGTTTAAGGGGTTGTGCTGTCTGTGTTGCCAGACAACCGCCACTTAATGACAAGGGAGTCGTCTGCGATTCCTGTTAATGCAGGAGGTGTCCGTGTTCTGAAAGGTTCCACAGGATCAGGATAGAATATGAGAGGAGGGGGGTATTGAGTAAAATCGAACGATGCAGGGGGTAGTAAAAGGAAAACGTTTTTGTACACTTTAAGGCACTTTTGTTTTGATGTGTTTTACGCCTTTGGGTAGAAACCTGCTCTGTTATTTGCAGGTGAAAAGCTCCAGGGTTTCCTTTTTTTACGGCAAAGAATGCTTTTACTATGAATCTGGAGTAAATAAAAGAATTTAGTCGTCTTTGCTTCAAGGAATGTTTTAAAGACTACTGTTTTTCGATTTGAGATTTGAGTTGATGTTTGTAAATTATATCAATATTTTGCGCTTTAACGTTTATTTATAGATGTCAGAACTGGAGATATAAGTTGTTATTTTAAAAATGCAAGCTGACGATCAGCATTGCTTAGTTAATTTCTAGAACTTTCTGAGGAAATTGTGAAATTCGGTGACATTGTGTGAACAAATTATACTGATATAATTTTGCATAATTCTTTATTATTGGTTAAATACGTCTCTCAAAACTCGAAACTAGTATAATTTAGATTAAGTTAAAATGTATTCGCAAATGCCGAAATGAAAAATTCTTATCGTAATTTTAAATATACTGCTCTCAGTAAGAACTGACTTTTCGTCCTAGAACTTTTTGGAAAACGGTGAAAATGTGTCATATTATACGAACTCGGAATGTTTAATAATTTCAAAGTTTTGTGAATTATTATTAAAATTAGTCTTTTAAACTAGATGAAAGTTTTTTTAAAGTATATGTGAGAATAATGCTAAAGTATCAGTTAAAATCTGTAATTAATTTCATCTCGGTTGTGTACCATAATTCTGATTTTATTTCATTTTATTTTATAAAATATCATACAAGCGTAACAAGTGAAAAAACTCGAAATAAAATGAATAATTTAAACAGCATTCCAGCTGGTCAAAAAAATAATTTAGACAAACGAATCTTGATTTTTTTCTCCGTAAGATATTTTTTAACGTTTTACGGATATCAGTTTTATTTTTTTAGCTACATATCAGGACATTCAGGTTTATACAGGACAATAATCTGAACTGAATATCCAACAAGGAGTGTATGCTTGTAAATTAATATACATTTAGTTATAAAGCTGTCTTTATGATTTAGAGGAAATTAACCACATTCACCAACAATTCACTCACAAATGCAGTTGCGAAGTCCACCAACATCCACCATGCCATTTAAAAATGAGACGTCAACCATGTGTGTGTATCTTCCCCATAACTCCCAGGAGTCTCCAAAATGCTTATTAAAATTCGGTCCACAGAAAGAAACTCGTCGCCAAAGTCAGCGCCACTTCCCACTCACGTCTCACAAAACCAACAAATCGAGACGAGCCATTAATTTTCGCTTTAACAGTCTCCATCCGCAATTTGCATATGAATGCGACGGATTTCCTCGCTGCCAGACCCCTTATTGTTTTTGGAAATTGTGGTTAAGAAACATTTTATTGAGGATTATCCGTGAAGAATTTAAGGTTAGAGAAGAAAATTTAAAGCCATTTTTTTATTTTTATTTTGTTTACGGTTGGGCTTGGAATATATGAAATGAATAAAGTTTTTGTGATTCTGGTGTCTTATTATCACTATTATATCCAATATGGAATTATGATAGTGATGAGAGTTACCTTGAAAAAATTTAACACAAAAATATCAAGACTTTTTTCACGGGCTATCTAATGTTTTTAAACCTATATTCAGATAGGTGGTTCTAAAGTAATTTGTTGCTGAATTTTTTCAAAATATTTTTAAATATGTAAGCACGAATTTTTAATTTTAAGAATAAAATTGATGTTATGTATAAACTAATTTTAGAAAATTAGAATTAAATTCTCTCTCTCTGTATATGTTCTCTGTATGTATTCTCTATCTCTGTATAAGACAAAAAAAAATAAAGCTATACACAATAAGAAATTCTTCATTTTCTTCTGCATTATAGCAACAACCCTATGGTGGGTCAAGGCTGTCTGTAAAATGGCGGATTTTGAGACAAGAGATGTTCTCTTTTTTTATAGGGTAGGATTCTCAGTCTTATATATGTAATTCACGATGATTAATTGAAAAAATATTAAGTTACAATTACACCTATTTCAATAGTAATTTCTTGCTTTTTAATTAAATATTTATTAAATATTAATAATGTTTAATTTCCAGCACCTAAAACAAATATTCCATTTTTAACTTAAGAAATAAAATTAACGACGTTTCACAATTCTTTTCATTCCTTAATAAAAATTTACTAAGTGCCACATTAAAATTCTCAACTCTTACTTACTAAAGAATCTCTTGCATCTCCGATCAAGGATTCGCGCAGAGGATAATAAATCGACAAACTTCTTCGAACAATAAAATAGAAATTTAAATGCCAACTTGTTTATATTCCCAGTTTTTTTTCCTTTTTTTACTTCAAATCCCTATTCTTTTATACAGGCCGCATTATCCAATACAAAATATTATACCACACTCTTGGATAAATATCTTTTCTCTCCCAAACTTTCACTTGGATACTACAGAAGAAAAAAATGTAAGAAAGTGGTGGGGGGACGGGGGATTAATTTCAAAACTCGCGAAGCACGCTTTACTGTTTGTCTAGAGAAAAGTCAGGAGAGGGGAAGGGAACCTTTTTAAAGAGATTCTCCCCCCCTTTTTTTTTCCTTTTCTTTAAAGCGAAAGGGCTGAAAGCAAGCAGGCCGTGTAATGAAATCCAGTGCAGCGGAAAATGGAGATTTTTCTTTCAATTCCTTTCTGAAAACCTGCTGGCTGCAAACAAATGAGTGGGAAGGAGATGCGAGGGATTTTCAGCTCCTGTGGTCGACTGGGGAGTTTTGCGGCTGCCCTGGGGCTGTCGTCTGTTTCCGCCCAGGTGGTGAGGTGGGGTGTGTTTGCATAAAATCGAGAATGGGAGGCATACTCCTTCCTTCGTAAAGATATCAAAGAAATGGTTTCTGAAACAGTTATACGTGTTAATGGATTTTCATTTATTCAGGTTCGTCTCCGAGTTATGCTTCAATTTTTTTTGTGTGCCAGAAGCAAAAATATCAGTGGAAAAGTATTAACTCGATGTTTTGAAAATGTCACATAGTAAGATGCTACGCTGTAGGCGCATTATAAAAATATGATTTTGTAACAAACAGTTGTTGTCATATCATTTGACGCATAAAATTCCAATATTTATTCTTGGTTCTTGAAAGTCTCTGTTATCAATAAAGGCGAATTGAAAACGTGCTAAATTCATCAATTTACATTCCTTCGGTTGATCAGCAAGTTACGAATCAGGTACTTTGAATAAGAAAATTCAATTTATTATTGGAAAATGTAGATTTGTAAATATTAGGAAGCTTATCAATCCCAAAATTAATTAGGTATCTCAATATGTGCTAAAGAATCAACATGCATTATGAATATGTTTAGTGTATTTCCATTTATTCAATTTCAACACCAAGATAGGTGTCCGTTATTATGTGCGCTAATGGATAAATTAACTGCGGAAAAAATGAAATTGAAAATTTCATATTATTAATGTTATTTTACTTATTAAATAACTTATGTATTCTACACACCAGCAAAAGTTTAATTTGGTGATTAATTCCAATAATGGAAATACAATATATTGTATTCCCATTTATTCAGTTTCATCACCAAGTTAGGTGACGGTTCTTTTATGTGATAACGGGCAAATGATTTACGGAAAGTGTAGAATAATACCAACATGAAATTTTATAATTTCATACCATTGCCATCTACGTTACCATTTCGTTCAAGTGTTCGTAAATAAAATTTATTAAATAGTTGCATAAAATAGTTGGATTCCATCCAAATAAATCTTTCGGAGAAAGAAACGAAAATCAAATATATTTAATATACTTTATAATAAACACAGTGTTCATTTAAATATTTTAAAACCGATTTCACATTCATTTTTTTTCCTCCACAATTTACATAATTTAACAGTATTTTTTAAAACAACATTATTCAAACACGTCCATCGCTTGAAGTGAAATTCCTATTCTACCCTAATCGTCAGCCAAATAACTGCTGAAAAAATCTATAAATAATCCCCTTTTTCCTATTACAAATCCTCTTCTTTCTCCACCATTTTCCCTTTTTTCCCTCTTTTTATCCCGTTCTTTTATCTCTTTTTATCCCGTTTGCACTTTTCATGTGGGAGAGGCTTTTAGCACCCCTTCTATACACCCCCCCCGCAGCACCCCATGTCAGTTACGAATAGTTCTCACTCTGTCCTAAATGGAACAAATGCATTTTTGAATCGAAGGCGTTTAAGGGGTTGTGCTGTCTGTGTTGCCTGACAACTGCCTCTTAATGACAAGGGAGTCGTCTACGAATCCTGTTAATGCAGGAGGTGCCCCTGTTCTGAAAGGTTCCAGAGGAACAGGATAGAACAGGGGGTAAAAGGTTCAGTAAAATCGAACGATTCAGGGGTGGTAAAAGGAAAACGCTTTTGTACTCTTTAAGGCGCTTTTATTTTGATTTGTTTTCCGCCTTTGGAGTGAATCCTGCTCTGTTATTTGCAGGTGAAATGCTCCAGGTTTGCCTTTTTTTCCGGCAAAGAATGCTTCTACGAGGAATCTGGAGTAAATAAAAGTATTTAGTCGTCATTGCTGAAAGGAAAAAAAATTGCTCCAAGGAACGTTTTAAAGACAACTGTTTATCGATTTGAGATTTGTGCTGGTGTTGGTGGCAAATTATATCAATATTTTGTGCGTTAACTGTTATTTATACATGTCAAAACTAGAAATAGAAAATGAGATTTTAAAAATGCAAGCTGACGATAAGATATTGTTCATTTTCTACAACTGTGTCCGAAAAGTAAGTCCATTTTTAATTTAACATTCCCGGGGCTTATGGAATTTCATTTTTTTTTCTTTTTTAGGTTGCTGGCACTGGTCTGGCGATCCGTGCGAAATTTGACATCAAAATATTCATTAGCGTTTCAGTTACGTTTGGCTTTATAAACGTTTGTTTTTACGTTTATCTAAAAGTGATTCCGGCGATTTTTTAAATGTCTGAATGAATTGAGCAAAACACTTGCATTACAATTTGCTTGAGGAAATATATAGCGTTTCGCAGAAGGCATTCGGAGATCAATCCGATATCGGAAGGAAATGTTTAGAAGTGGTATAAATAGTGCAAAGAAGACAGAGAACGCGTTGAAAACGAAGAGCCCTCTGGTCGACCATCAACCTAAACCGACAAAGTTCAAGTCCAAAAAATTATTATTTGGTGCTTGCAAACCATCGATTTACAATTAGAGACTTCGCTGATGATGTTGGAATTTCAAAAGTGATAGGTCAATTCAATTTTGGGCCTCAAACGCGTCAAATCTCGATTGGTACTAAAAACACTGAATGCGCCAGCTCACACTGAATTGATTCTTCGTGACATTTTCGCCAAAAATGAAACCTATATCGTTCCAAAACAACCGTATTCCCCCGCGCGACTTCTAGTTATTCCTAATCTCAAATGACCACACTGGGGGGCACCGTTTCGAGTCGATTGAAGAAATTCAACGTGAACGATTCGTCGCAGGGGTATTGAAGATTAACCCTGCAACGACTTTTTAGCATGTATCGCAGATTTGAAAAATATTAATATTAAAGTAATTAAAATGTATTAATATTAAGCTTAATCGAAGTATATTAATATTAATGCTAATTAAAAAATATTAATTTCCAATTTCAATCAATAGTGATGTCGTGCATTTTAATCAAACATTTAATAATTTCTATCACCTAAACAATGAAAAAAATTTTCCATTTTAAAATAAATATATTTCATTTTTAAATAAATATGACGTTTCTCGATTTTTTTTCATTACTTAATGAAAATTTACAAACAACACGAAAAATTCTCAAGTCTTATTTACTAAAGAATCTCTTACACCTCCCCTCAAGGATTCTCGCAGACGATAATAAATCGACAAACTTTCTTGAACAATAAAATAGAAATTTAAATGCCAACTTGTTTATAATTTCCCATTTTCTTCCCTTCCTTTTTTTACTTCCTCTTCCTATTATTCTTACATGTCGCATTATCCAATACATAATATTATACCACATACTCTCGGCTAAATATCTTTTCTCTCCCAAACTCTCGTTTGGATACTACAGAAGTAAAAGAAAAAAAATTAAGAAAATGGTGGGAGGTGGGGAGTTAATTTGAAAACTCGCGAATCACGCTTTACTTTTTGTCTTGAGAAAAGTCAGAAAATAGAGGGTGGGATGTGTCGGGGAACCTCTTTAAAGAGATTCTTCCCTTCCTTTTCTTTAAAGCGAAAGGTTGAAAGCAAGCAGGCCGTGTAATGAAACCCAGAGCAGCGGAAAATGGAGATTTTTCTTTCAATTCCTTTCTGAAAACCTCCTGTCTGCAAACAAATGAGTGGGAAGGAGATGCGAGTGATTTTCAGCCCCTGCGGTCGACTGGGGAGTTTTGAGGCCGCCCTGGGGCTGTCGTTTGTTTCCGCCCGGGCGGTGAGGTGGGTGTGTTTGCATAAAATCATTTTGGCGCGGGAAATCGAGAATGGAAGACATTGTCCTTCCTTTGTAAAGATATCAAAGAAATGGTTTCTGAAACAGTTATATGTGTTAATGGATTTTCATTTATTCAGATTCGTCGCCAGGTTATGCCTGGGTTGTTTTGTGTTTGCCAAAAGGCAAGATATCAGTGGAAAAGTATAAACCTGTACAAACATGATGTTTTGAAAATGCCGTACATAGCAAGATGCGACGGTTTCTTTGTAACACAACGATGTTGTCATATTATTTGACGCATAAAGTTCCAATTTTTATGCTTGGTTCTTGAAACTTTCTGTTATCTATAAAGGCGAGCTGTAAGCATGCCAAATTCAGCATTTTGAGTTTATTCAATTACTTCAACAAGTACGATTCAGGTATTTTGATTGAGGAATTTCAATTTATTAGTGGGATTAATGTAGATTTGTAAATTTTGAAAGGAAATAATTAGGAAAATCAATATGTGTTATGGAATCAACATAATTTATTTATATGGAATCTTACCATTATCAATAAAGGCGAGTTCTACGTATGCCAAATACATAAAATTACATCTTTTTTTGGCGATCAACAGAATACGAGTCACGCACTTCGAATAAGAAAATTTAGTTTATTTGGGGAAAATGTAGGTTTGTAAATATTAGGAAGTTTTTCCCTCCCGGAATTAATTAGGTATCGCAAAATTTATTATGGTATCAAGGTGCATTCTATCTATATTTATTGCATTTCCATTTATTCAATTTCCTCGCCAAGTTAGGTGTCTGTTATTCTATGTACTAAAATTCCACCGCCATGATTCCAACATGAAACTTGTGGTACCAAAGGCAAAATTTGAAATAGAATCCGATGTAAACTGTAGGTCCCTGTCTGTTTAGCCCTCGTGTGCACAAGATGACCGTAGACCGACAAAACCAAAAACCTATCTCAATGGAAGGGCGACATCTATTTTAAACTGTAGGTGCCTGTCTCACATGACCGTAGAACGTCACAGAACCAAACAGTCTTCACACCCACATCATTCCTAAACTGTAAAAGGGGCAATTTAGCTCTAAGGCACATTGATGTGGTGTGGTGTAGTTGTAGTAGTAGTCCGATTAACGAGGCAAGATGCTGATATCACGAAAGTTCATCGAGTACCTTCCTTTTTTTGAATTAGTGTCGATGCCACCAGCAGATTGAACCTACGCCCTAACGTTCATGAGTGACACGGGCAAAAGTTACATGCATTATAATTTGTGACCTACGACATGCGACTGTGGAGCGTCACAGATGTAGTGCTCCTAATCTGAATTCTTCTCCCCCACAACGTTACGAAACTATAAAGGGGCAACTCAAATATAGGCATAGTGATGTGGTGTGGTGTGGCGTAATAGTAGACTATTTCGTTCCAATTTTCGAAAATAAAATTTATTAAATATTCGCATAAAAAGAATTCCATCCAAAGAAATGAATTCGCAGTAACAAAACAATAATCAAATATTTATAATAAACACACTATTCATTTAAATAATTTAAACCCGATATCAAATTCATTTTTCTCCTTCCACAATTTACATACTATAATAGCATTTTTATAAACAACAGTATTCAAAACTTTCCATCGCTTGAGGTGAAATTCTGGTTCAACCCTAACCCGCCAGACAAATAACTGCTAAAAGAATCTATAAATAAACCCCTTAGTCGCCCAAAAAATTTACCGTTCCTTTTTCAGGAGTTAGCAAGGCAGACATTCAGTTTTCGATTCTCAGTTATCAGCATAACCCTCCAATTCTAATAGATGTAAATAAAATTATTAAATCATCATCATCAGGGGCGCACCAGCCTCATGGTAGCCCAAGACATCCGCCTACTGACAGATTTCCGGACAAATGACGTTACTTTGTAAGGAGTAGGATTGTCAGTCCAATATTCAAATCTCTACAGTCATTTTAGACTGTTAACTACTTTTTAAGGTGGTTTCGGAATCACTACAAACGTCCATGATACCGCCAGGAGTCAGCCCCGAAACCTGTGGCACCGAGCGCCAGAACTCTAGTTACACGGCCAACAGGCCCCATTTTTTAAATAGTTGCAAAAAAAGTTTCCATCAATGAATCATTAGGAGAAAGAAAATAAAAATAATTTAATATAATTTATAATAAACACGCCATTCATTTAAATATTTTAAAACCGATATCAAATTCCTTTTTTTCTTCCACAATTTACATACTATAATAGCATTTTTATAAACAACAGTATTCAAAACTGTCCATCGCTTGAGGTGAAATTCTTGCTCAACCCTAACCGCCGGAAAAATAACTGCTAAAAGAATCTATAAATAATCCCCTTTTTCCTATTACAAATCCTCTTCTTTCCCGCCATTTTCCTTTTTTTCCCGTTTCTCCTTCATTTTATCCCGTGTTTCACTTTCGATTGCTTGCACTTTTCATGCGGGAGAAGCTTTTAGCACCCCTTCTATACACCCCCGCAACACCCTGTGTCAGTTATGAATAGTTCTCATTCTGTCCTAAATGGAACAAATGCATTTTTGAATCGAAGGCGTTTAAGGGGTTGTGCTGTCCGTGTTGCCAGACAACTGTCCCTTAATGACAAGGGAGTCGTCTGCGATTCCTGTTAATGCAGGAGGTGCCCGTGTTCTGAAAGGTTCCACAGGATCAGGATAGAATGGGGGGGGGTGAGTAAAATCGAACGATGCAGGAAAACGCTTTTGTGCACTTTAAGGCGCTTCTGTTTTGATGTGTTTTACGCCTTTGGTTAGACTCCTGCTCTGTTATTTGCTGGTGAAAAGCTTCAGGTTTTCCTTTTTTTCCCGGAAAAGATTACTTTTACGATGAATCTGGTGTAAATAAAAGTATTTAGTCGTCATTTCTGAAAGGAAAAAATTTGCTTCAAGGAATGTTTTAAATCTACTGTTTGTCGATTTGAGATTCGTGTTTGGTGTTTGCAAATTATATCAATATTTTGTGCGTTAACATATTTTTATAGATGTCAGAATTGAAAATATAATATCAGAGATATAAGCTGACGATAAGCATTGCTTCCTTTCTAATACTGTGCCCAAAAATTAAGAAAAATTTTCAATTTAAAATTCCCGGTGCCTATGGAATTTCAATATATATATCTTTTTTAGGTTGCTGGCACTGTCCTTGAAACACGGCTTAGTTTTGAATCCTGGCGGTGACATGGATGTTTGTCAGTGGTTCGAATTGATGTTAATCTGTATGTACCTGTCTCATATGTGTTTGGTTATATGCACAAACTGCCCGTAAATAACTGTACAGCAAGAAAACCAACCAAACCTACTGAATGGAAGACCGACATACCGCATAACAAATTTATCGTTCCTTTTTCAGGCATAAACAAGACAACTTTCGATTTTCGATTCTAGGTTATCAGCGTGACCCTTCAGTTTCTAATTGCTGTAAAAAAAATTATTAAATCATTATCATCAGGGGCTGACCAGCCCCATGGTAGGCCAAGACCGTCCGCCTACTGGCAGATTTCCATACAGAAAGCGTTTTACTTTTAAGGTGTAGTCCTATACCCAAAACTCTACAATCTTATTAGAATGGCACCTAAGTGGTTTCCAAACGACTACAACATTCATGGCACCGCCGGAACTGAGACACGAAACCTATGGTACCGAACGCCAGAGCTCTTGTTACTCGGCCATCAGGCCCCATTTATTAAATAGCTACATAAATAAATTTCCATCAATAAATCAATCGGAGAAACGAAACAAAAATAAAAACTATTCATTATAATTTATAATAAAGAAAATAATAATTTAAATATTTCAAAACCGATATCAAATTCATTTTTCTTTTTCCACCATTTGCATAATATAATAGCATTTTTATAAACAACTGTATTCAAAACTGTTCATCGCTTGAGGTGAAACTCCTGTTTCACCCTAACTGCCAGACAAATAACTGCTAAAAGAATCTATAAATGATCCCTTTTTTCCTATTGCAAATCCTCTTCCTTCCCACCATTTTCCTTTTTTTCCCCATTTTTCCTTCTTTTTATCCCGTGTTTCACTTGCGATTGTTCGCACTTTTCATGCGGAAGAAGCTTTTAGCACCCTGTGTCAGTTATGAATAGTTCTCCCTCTGTCCTAAATGGAACAAATGCATTTTTGAATCGAAGTCGTTTAAGGGGTTGTGCTTTCTGTGTTGCCAGACAACTGCTCCTTGATGACAAGGGAGTCGTCTGCGATTCCTGTTAATGCAGGAGGTGCCTGTGTTCTGAAAGGTTTCAGGGGATCGGGATAGAATAAGGGTGCGGGGAGGTCAGTAAAATCAAACGATGCAGGGGTGGTAAAAGGAAAACGCTTTTGTACACTTTAAGGCGCTTTTGTTTTGATGTGTTTTACGCCTTTGGGGAGAATCCTGCTCTGTTATTTGCAGGTGAAAAGCTCCAGGTTTTCCTTTTTTTTCCGGCAAATAATGCTTTTACGATGAATCTGGTGTAATTAAAAGTATTTAGTCGTCATTGCTGAAAGGAAAAAATTTGCTTCAAGGAACGTTTTAAAGACTACTGCTTATCGATTTGAGATTTGTGTTGGTGTTTGCAAATTATATCAATATTTTGTGCGTTAACGTTTATTTATAGATGTCAGAACTGGAAATATAAGTTTGAATTTCAGAGATACAAGCTGACGATAAGCGTTGATTATTTTCTACTGCTGTGTCCCAAAAGTAAGACCTATTTTTAATTTAAGACTCCCGGGGCTTATGGAATTCCTTTTTCTTTCTTTTTTTAGGTTGCTGGCACTGTCCTGATGTTTGTGTGAAATTTCACGTCTAAATATTCATTAGTGTTTGTGTTATCCTTGACTTTGTGAGGCCTAAAACTGATTCCGGTGATTTTTGAAATGTCTGTATTAATTGAGCTGAGAACTTGCATTAAATTTTGTTCGCGGAAACTTATAGAATGTTACAGAAGACATTCGGGGAGCATTCCTATATCGGAAAGAAATGTTTAGAAGTGGTATAAACAGTTCAAAAATGCAGAGAACGCGATGAAGACGAACAGCCCTCTGGCCAACCATCAACCTGAACCGCCGAAGCTCACGTCCAAAAAATTAAAGATTTGTTGTTTGCAAATCATCAATTTACAAATAGAGACCTTTTATCGATAGTTTATCGATTTGACATTTGTGCTGGTGTTTGCAAATTATATCAATATTTTGTGCATTAATGTTTATTTATAGATGTCAGAACTGTAATATAATATAAGTTGGGACACCAAAACTGTAAACTGCCTGGTGGCCAATGGTGCCAGATGTTTCAGACGATCGACAGACGATTTGATTTGTAGCTCTACGGTCATCTTGTGCACACGAGGACTAAACAGACTGGGACCTACAGTTTAAAGCGCATTTCATTTCAGATTTGGCCTTTGGTACCACAGGTGTTATGTTGGTACTCGTTGTTGTTGTGTTTATTTCTCGGTGTTCCGGACATACATCCCATGAGTAGTCCATTCATGGATGCAGGGAAAGGGGCAGCTTCTGTTGCAATGGCGCACCCGTGGGTAGAAGTCTGACTTAGCTCCGTGTCGTTGAAGAAGGAGGGTAGTGCCTTCCGGAAGGAATTTAGAGGGAGAAAATCCGGAAAACTCCTACCAAGTAGTATGACTAACAAGGGGAGAGGCTGAACATCACAAACACCATCGAGGCTAATAGTTTTTTTTTAAACAGGGCCTATAACAAAGACGTCAGTGGATTGAATCTCAGCCTTAATGCTCACCAGCGGTGCAGGCTGATTTATATGCCAGGTTATAGGTTATTTTATAGGTTATATGAAAGATTATTTTTGAAAGTTGTGCAGTGAGATTTATTGATACAAAATACTAAACCTATGCCATAGCATTTAAATGTTTTAAAACCGACATCAATTTCAATTTTCTCCTTCCGCAATTTACATAATATAATAGCGTTTTTATAAACAAGGGTATTCAAAATTGTCCATCGCTTGAGGTGAAATTCCTGTTCCACCCTAACCGTCAGACAAATAACTGCTAAAAGAATCTATAAATAATCCCTTTTTTCCTATCACAAATCCTTTTCTTCCCCGACATTTCCCATTTTTCCTTCATTTCATCCTGTGTTTCACTTTCGATTGTTTGCACTTTTCATGCGGGAGAAGCTTTTAGCACCCCTTCTATACACCCCCGCCGTCGATCACCAAACTCAACCGACGAAACTCACTTCCAAAAAATTGAAAATTTTTTGCTTTGAAAACATATATTTACAATTAGAGACCTTGCTGCTGATGTTGGAATTTCAAAAGTATCGGTCAATTTCATTTTGGGCCTCAAACGCGTCACATCTCGATTGGTACTGAAGACACTGAATGCGCCAGCTCAGATTGAATTGATTCTTCTTGACTTTTTCACCAAAATTTAAACCCATATAGTTCCACTACCACCGTATTCACACCGTGCGACTTCTGGTTATTCCCTAAAATCAAAAGACGACGTCGGGCACACCGTTTCGAGTCGATTGAAGAGATTCAACGTGAATCGCCGTGCGCTTTGAAGGCCATCCCTGCCGATGAATTATTAGCATGTATTGTGGTTTTGAAAAATGTTAATATTAAGGGTAATTGATATATTAATATATAGTTTAATTGAAAAATATTAATTTATAAGAGGGATATCGTGCTTTTTAATCAAACATTTAATACGAAGAAGCAATTATTGAATCTTGATAACTTTTAATTTTTAGCACGTAAACAATCAAAAGTATTCCATTCTAACTTACAAAATAAAACATGGCATTTCTCGATTTTTTTTCATACCATAATGAAAATTTACAAAACGACACATAAAAATCTCAAGCCTTATTTACTAAAGAATCTCTTACACCTCCCCTCACGGATTCGCGCAGACGATAATAAATAGACAAACTTTCTCGAACAATAAAATGGAAATTTAAATGACAACTTGTCTATATTCCGTTTTTTTTTTCTTTTTTGGACTTCCTATTCCTATTAATTTTTACACGCCGCATTAACCAATACGGAATATTATACCACACTCTTGGATAAATATCTTTTCTCTCCACTCTTTCGCTTGGATACTGCAGAAGAAAGAAATGTAAGAAAGTGGGGGAGTTAATTTCAAAACTCGCGAAGCACGCTTTACTGTTTGTCTTGAGAAAAGTCAGTAAGGGGGAGGGGGAAACCTCTTTAAAGTGATTCTTCCACCCCCACCCCCTCTCCGTTTCTTTTGTAAAGCGAAAGGATTGAAAGCAAGCAGCCCGTGTAATGAAACCCAGAGCAGCGGAAAATAGAGATTTTTCTTTCAATTCCTTTCTGAAAATCTCCTGGCTGCAAACAAATGAGTGGGAAGGAGATGCGTGTGATTTTCAGCCCCTGAGGTCGACTGGGGAGTGTTGCGGCAGCCCTGGGGCTGCCGTTTGTTGCGCCTGGGCTGTGAGGTGGGGGTGTTTGCATAAAATCGTTTTGGGCGCGCGAAAGCGAGAATGGAAGGCATTGTCCTTCCTTCGTAAAGATATCAAAGAATTGGTTTCTGAAACAGTTGTATGTGTTAATGGATTTTCATTTATTCAAGTTCGTCACCAAGTTATGCTTCGGTTATTTTGTGCGCCAAAGGCCGAAATATCAGTGAAAAAGTGTAAACTCGATCTTTTGAAAATGTCACACATAATACGGTGCAATGGTTTTGGTACATTGTAATATCGTAAAAAAAAGTCTATTTAATATAAATGTGGTCATATCATTTGCCGCATAAAGTTCTAATATTTCTTCTTGGTATGTTCTCTATGGTATGTGGTATTATCAATAAATGCAAGCATGCCAAATTCTTCAAATTACAATTATGTTGTTGCCTCAACATGTTATGATTCAGGTATTTTGATTGAGAAAATTCAATTTATTAGGGGAATATGTAAATTTGAAAATATTAGAAAGAGTTTCCATCCCGAAATAATTAGGTAATTATGCATTTGGTATGGAATGAACATGTATTATATATGTGTTTATTGCATTTCCTTTTTTTCAGTTTCATCACCAAGATAGGTGTTGGTCATTTTATGTGCAAAAGGGCAAATTATCTGCCAAAAAGTGTAGAATATTATCAACAAGACTTTTAAAAATGTCAAACTATTGATATAGTTTTGCGTAATAAATAGCTAAGGTATTCCCCACAACGCTAATATTTTAATTTTGTGATTAATTCCAATAATCATTTACGCTTTAGTTAGTGTGTGTGCCGAAAGGCAAGACATCAGTGGAGAATTATAAACCGGTGAACGCACGATGTTTTGAAAATGCCAAACATAATACGATGTGAAGGCTTGGTGAGTTGTAATAACTTAAAAATATGTCTTTGTAACACACACATGTTATTATATCATTTGACGCATAAAGTTCCAATATTTCTTCTTGTGTCTGGTGATTCGAAACTTACCATTATCAATAAATGTTAGTCCTAATCATGACGAATTTATCAGTTTGCATTTATTCAGTTGCATCAAAAAGTTACGACTCAGGTATTTTGATTGCGAAAATTCAAAGTATTAGAGGAAAATTGTAGATTTGTAAATATTAGAAAGTTTTTCCATCCTGGAAATAAATAGGTATCTCAATATGGAATCAACATGAATTATGAATATGTTTATTGTATATCCATTTATTCAATTACACCACCAAATAAGGTGTCGGTTATTCTATGTGCTAACGAGCAAAATTAACTTAAGAAAAGTATAGATCATTATCAACATGAAAACATCAATAATCATTATCAACGCAAAATACGAGTAAAATACCATTAATGTTACTCGTATTTTGCAATTAAATAACTTAGGTGTTAAACACACCGGCAACAGTTTATTTTGCTGATTAATTCCAATAATCATTTAGTTAGATTCTTCAACCAAGGTATGGTTC
Organism: Caerostris darwini; assembly: GCA_021605075.1. Classification (NCBI taxonomy): domain Eukaryota; kingdom Metazoa; phylum Arthropoda; class Arachnida; order Araneae; family Araneidae; genus Caerostris; species Caerostris darwini. Next base: position 143,085 of record BPLQ01012467.1, on the reverse strand, counting down.
GGTTATTTTGTGCACCAAATGCCGAAATATCAGTAGAAAAGTATAAACTCGATGTTTTGAAAATGTCACACATTATCCGATGCAAATGTTTTGGTGCATTGTAACATCTTAAAAATACGTCTATTTAATACAAATGTTGTCATATCATTTGACGCACGACGAATCTGGTATTTGGAAACTTACCATTATCAATAAATGCGAGTTCTAAGCATGCCAAATACAAAACTGTCCAACGCTTTAAGTGAAATTCATGTCCCACCTTAACCGCCAGACAAATAACTGTTAAATGAATCTATAAACAATCACTTTTTTCCCATTACAAATCCTCTTCTTTCCCACTGTTTCCCTTTTTTCCGTTTTTAATTCTTTCCCGTGTTTCACTTTCGATCGTTTGCACTTTTCATACGGGAGAAGCTTTTAGAACCCCTTTCATACACCCCCGCAGCACCCCGCGTCAGTTATGAATAGTTCTCACTCTGTCCAAAATAGAACAACTGCATTTTTGAATCGAAGGCGTTTAAGGGGTTGTGCTGTCAGTGTTGCCAGACAACTGCCCCTTAATGAAGAGGGAGTCGTCTGCTATTCCTGTTAATGCAGGAGGTGCAGGTGTTCTGAAAGGTTCCAGGGGATCAGGATAGAACAGGGGGTGTGGGGGTTGCGTACAATCGAACGATGCAAGGGGTGGTAAAAGGAAAACGCTTTTGTACACTTTAAGGCGCTTTTGCTTTAAAGTGTTTTACGCCTTTGGGGAGAATGCTGCTCTGTTATTTGCAGGTGAAAGGCTCCAGGTTTTCCTTTTTTTTATGGCAAAGAATGCTTTTACGGGAAATCTGGAGTAAATAAAAGTATTTAGTCATCATTGCTGAAAGGAAAAAAATTTGCTCCAAATGATGTTTTAAAGGTCAGAATGGGGGGAGGGGGGGGAGAAAAAATCGAACGATGCAGCGGGTGGTAAAAGGAAAACGATTTTGTACCCTTTAAGATGCTTTTGTTTTGATGTGTTTTACGCCTTTGGGGAGAATCCTGCTCTGTTATTTGCAGGTGAAAAGTTCCAGGTTTTTTTTCCCGGCAAAGAACTCTTTTACGAAGAGTCTGGAGTAAATAAAAGTATTTAGACGTCATTGCTGTAAAGAAAAAAAATTGCTTCAAGGAACGTTTCAAAGACTACTGTTTATCGATTTGAGATTTGTGTTGGTGTTTGCAAATTATATCAATATTTTGTGCGTTAACGTTTATTTATAGATGTCAGAACTGTAAATATATGTTGGGATTTCAAAACTCTAAGATGCCTGGTGGCCAATGGTACCGCAGGCCTTTGGTACCAGATGTTTCAGGTACGATTTGGTATGTCGCCCTACGGCCATCTTGAGCATACGAGGGCTAAACAGACCGGTACCTACAGTTTAAAGCGTTTTCCATTTCTGATTTGGCCTTTGTTACCACAGGCTTCATATTCCAATCGTGGTTGTGCCATACGTGCTTGAAGTGGTCCTGTATCCTCTTTAAGCCGTAGGTCCCGTTCTCATATGACCGTAGACCGTCGTAGAGCCCGATAAGAATTCTAACCCTCCTCATTCCCAAACTGTAAAGGGGAAACTCAGCTCTAGACAGTATTATGTGGTGTGGTGTAGTAGTAGTAGTAGTAATATATACTTCTGATTCAATTTTTGTAAATAAATTTATTACAGAGTTGCATAAAAAAAAAATTCCATCCAAATAAAGGAATTCGGAGAAACAAAACAAAAATCATATATTTATAATAAACATGATATCCATTTACATATTTTAAAACCAATATAAAATTCATTTTCAAACTAAAATTTCCATTATATAAGAGCATTTTTATAAACAACAGTATTTAAAGACATCCATCGCTTGAAGTGAAATTCTTATTATACGCTAACCGTCAGAAAAATAACTGCTAAAAGAATCTATAAATAATCCCCTTTTTTCCTATTACAAATCCTCCTCTTTCCCTTTCCCGTTTTTCCTTCTTTTTATCCCTTGATTCGCTTTCGATTATTTGCACTTTTCATTCGGGAGAAGCTTTTAGCACCCGTTTTATACACCCCCGCAGCACCCTCTGCCAGTTATGAATAGTTCTCACTCTGTCCTAAATGGAGCAAATGCATTTTTGAATTGAAGGCGTTAAAGGTGTTGTGCTGTCCGTGTTGCCAGACAACCGCCCCTTAATAACAAGGGAGTCGTCTGCGATTCCTGTTAATTCAGGAGGTGCCCGTGTTCTGAAAGGTTCCAGAGGATGAGGAGAACAGGGGGGAGGAGTTGAGTAAAATCGAACTATTGAAGGGTGGTAAAAGGAAAACGTGTTTGCACACTTTAAGGCGCTTTTGTTTTGATGTGTTTTGCGCCTTTGGGGAGAATCCTATTCTATTATTTGCATGTGAAAAGCTCCAGGTTTTCCTTTTTTTCCGGTAAAGAATGCTTTTACGAGAAATCTGATGTAAATAAAAGTATTTAGTCGTCATAGCTGAAAGGAAAAAATTTGCTTCAAGGAACGTTTATAGATGACTGTTTATCGATTTGAGATTTGTGTTTGGTGTTTGCAAATTATATCAATAGTTTGTGCGTTACCGTTTATTTATAGATGTCAGAACTGTAAATATATGTTGGGATTTCAAAACTGTGAGATGTCTGGTGGCTAATGGTACCACAGGCCTTTGGTACCAGATGTTTCAGGTTCAATTTGGTTTGTTGCTCTACGTCTCTCTTGTGCATACATTGGCTAAACAGAGCAGAACCTACGTTATAAAGTGTGTTCAGGTTTTTGGATCGGCCTTTTGCACCACATGTTTTATGTTCAACTCGTTTCGGTGACATGATGTTTGTAGTGGTTCGGAATCCATTTTGAGTTATAGGACCCGGTCTCAAATGACCATAGAGCGTCACGGAATTCAATCAGAATTTTCACCCACATAATTCCCATACTTTAAAAGGGCAACTCAGCTCTAGGCTCTGATGTGATGTGACGTACCTATACCAGTAGATCCTTCCGTTCCAATTTGCGTCAATAATGTTCATTAAATTGTAGCATAAAAAAATCCATCCAATTAAATCATTCGATAAATAAAATACTTTTAATATTATTTATAATAAACGCAATATTCATTTAAATATTTTAAAACCAATAACAAATTCAATTTTCTTCTTCCAAAATTTACATAATATAACACCATTTTTATAAGCAACAGGATTCAAAACTGTCCATCGCTTGAAGTCAAATTCACGCTACACCCCAAACTGACAGACAAATAACTGCTAAACGAATATATAAATAATCTCCTTTTTCCTATTACAAATCCTGTTCTTTTCCACCATTTTCTTTTTTTCCCGTTTTTCCTTCATTTTTATCCCGTGTTTCACTTTCGATTGTTTGCACTTTTCATACGACAGAAGCTTTTAGCACCCCTTTTATACACCCCCGCAGCACCCCTGTGTCAGTTATGAATAGTTCTCACTCTGTCCTAAATGGAACAATTGCATTTTTGAATCGAAGGCGCTTAAGGGGTTGTGCTGTCTACGTTGCCAGACAATTGTCCCTTAATGACAAGGGAGTCGTGTGCGATTCCTGTTAATGCAGGAGGTGCCTGTTTTCTCAAAGGGTCTAGAGGATCAGGATAGAGCGGGGGGGGGCATAGGGGTTGAGTGAAATCGAACGATGTAGGGACGGTAAAAGGAAAACGCTTTTGCACACTTTAAGGCACTTTTGTTTTGATGTGTTTTACGTCTTTGGGAAGAATCCTGCTCTGTTATTTGCAGGTGAAAAGCTCCAGGTTTTTCTTTTTTTTCCGGCAAAGAATGCTTTTACTGTTATTCTGGAGTAAATATAAGTAGTTAGTCGTCATTGCTGAAAGGAAAAAAAATTGCTTCAAGGAACGTTTTAAAGACTACTGCTTATCGATTTTAGATTTATGTTGGTGTTTGCAAATTATATCCGTATTTTATGCCGTTAACGTTTATTTATAGATGTAAAAACGGGAAATATAAGTTAGAAGATTTAACGTTATTATAATATGTCAAAAATGTAAGCTGACGAAAGGTAATATGTGAAAATCAGTCGCTTTGTGGGGTCAAATGATGCTGTTATATTTCTGCATATATCTTGTTTATTGGCTAAGTATGTATCACAAAACTGGAAACTATAGTAATACAGATCAATACATTATGAGATAATTTTACTTTCGTCAATGCGACTCCCAAATGTAAGCTGCCTTGTGAGCAATGGTACCACAAACAATTGGTAACACATGATTCAGGTTCGATTTGCTTTATCACTCTACGGTCATCCTGTGCACACGATGGCTAAACTGACCGGGACCTACAGTTTAAAACGGATTTACCATTTCAGGTATGGCCTAAGGTAATACATGTTTCACTTTCAAATCGTGGCGATGACATGGTTGTTTGTAATGGTTCGGAATCCATTTAAGCCATAGGTCTCGGTCTCATATGACCGTAGAGAGTCACACAACCCAATCAGACTTATCAATCATTTTCATTTTCAATCTGTAAAAAGGCAACTCAGCTCTAGGCTCTGATGTGATGTGGCGTAGCAGTATATCCTTCCATTCTAATTGTCAATAAAGTTTATTAAATACTAGAATGAAAAATTCATCCAAATAAATCAATTCTGAGAAACAAAACAGCAATCAAATATTTATAATTAAACACAATATGCATTTAAATATTTTAAAATCGATATCAAATTCATTTTTCTCATTTCACAATTTACATAATAGAACAGCATTTTTATAAACAACAGTATTCAAAAACTGTCTATCGCTTGAAGTGAAATTCCTGTCCCACCTGCAAAAAAAATGTCCTGCAAAAAAAATATATAAGTAATCCCCCTTTTTCCTATTACAAATCCTCTTCTTTCCCACCATTTCCCTTTTTTGCCCATTTTTCCTTCTTTTTATCCCGTGTTTCACTTTCGATTGTTTACACTTTTCATGCGGGAGGACCTTTTAGCACCCCTCTTATACACCCCCGCAGCACCCTGCGTCAGTTATGAATAGTTCTCACTCTGTCCTAAATGGAACGAATGCATTTTTGAATCGAAGGCGTTTAAGGGGTTGTGCTGTCTGTGTTGCCAGACAACCGCCCCTTAATGACAAGGAAGTCGTCTGCGATTCCTGTTAATGCAGAAGGTGCCCGTGTTTTGAAAGGTTCCAGTGGATCAGGTAAGAAAGGGGGGGGGGTGAGTAAAATCGAACGATGCAAGGGGTGGTAAAAGGAAAACGCTTTTGTAAACTTTAAGGCGCTTTTGTTTTGATGTGTTTTGCGCCTTTGGGAGAATCCTGTTTTATTATTTGCATGTGAAAAGCTCCAGGTTTTCCTTTTTTTTTCCGGCAAAGAATGCTTTTACGAGAAATCTGAAGTAAATAAAAGTATTTAGTCGTCATTGCGGAAAGGAAAAAATTTGCTTCAAGGAACGTTTATAGATGACTGTTTATCGATTTGAGATTTGTGTTGGTGCTTGCAAATTATATCAATATTTTGTGCGTTAACGTTTATTTATAGATCTCAGAACTGGAAATATAAGTTTGAATTTCAGAGATACAAGCTGACGATAAGCATAGATTATTTTCTACTACTGTGTCCGAAAAGTAAGACCAATTTTTAATTTAAAACTCCCGGGGTTTATGGAATTCAATTTTTTTGTCTTTTTTATGATGTTCCTTGATATCTGTGTGAAATTTCATTTTCTAAATATTCATTAGTGTCTGTGTTATGCTGGACTTTGTGAGGAGCTAAAACTGATTCAGGCGATTTTTGAAATGTCTGAATTAATTGAGCAGAGAACTTGCATTAAATTTAGTCCGCGGAAACGTATAGAATGTTACAGAAGACGTTTGGGGAGCATTCCTATATCGGAAAGAAATGTTTACAAGTGGTATAAACAGTTGAAATTAGGCATAGAACGCGTTAAAGACGAACAGCCCTCTGGCCAACCATCAACCTCAACCGCCGAAGCTCACATCCGAAAAATTAAGGATTTGGTGCTTTTAAACTGTCAGGTTAAAATTAGAGACATTGTTGATGATGTTGGAATTTTAAAAGGATCGGTCAATACCATTTTGGTCCTCAAACGCGTGAAATCTCGATTGGTACAGAAAACACTGAAAACAAAATTTAAAGATTTGGTGTTTGTAAATCATCAATTCACAATTAGAGACCTTTTATCGATAGTTTATCGATTTCACATTTGTGCTGGTGTTTGCAAATTATATGAATATTTTGTGCATTAGTGTTTATTTATAGACGTCAGAACTGTAATATAATATAAGTTGGGACACCAAAACTGTAAACTGCCTGGTGGCCAATGGTACCAGATGTTTCAGACGATCGACAGACGATTGGATTTGTCGCTCTACGGTCATCTTGTGCACACGAGGACTAAACAGACCGGGACCTACAGTTTAAAGCGCATTTCATTTCAGATTTGGCGTTTGGTACCACAAGTTTTATGTTGGTACTCGTTGTTGTTGTGTTTATTTCTCTGTGTTCTGTTGTGACGGACATACATCCCATGAGTAGTCCATTCATGGATGCAGGGAAAAGGGCAGCTTCTGTTGTAATGGCGCACCCGTGGGTAGAAGTCTGACTTAGCTCCGTTTCGCTGAAGCAGGAGGGTAGTGCCCACCGGAAGGAATTTAGAGGGAGAAAATCCGGAAAACTCCTACCAAGTAGTCTGACTAACGAGGTGAGAGGCTGAACATCACAAACACCATCGAGGCTCCATGTTTTCTTTTAAACAGGGCCTATAACAAAGACGTCAGCGGATTGAATCTCAGACTTAATGCTCACCAGCGGAGCAGGCTGATTTATATGTCAGTTATAGGTTATTTTATAGGTTATATGAAAAATTATTTTTGCAGGTTGTGCAGCTAGATTTATTAATACAAAATGCTAAACCTATGCCATAAAAATATTTAATCACTTAATATAATAGTAATAAATGAGTAAATTTATGTGCAATTGTTAAACCTATTAAAATAAAAGTTGCATTATGCATAAAATCTTACATTTATTTTAAGCACATTGCATAAAATTTTTAATTTTTTGTTTATTTAACATCAAAATATTTACCTAAAAATAAATAACATCAAAATAAAAAAACAATTTTGAAAAACAAAATCAAAATGAATTTCTCAGAATTATAAATACGCAAAAACAATTTTTTTTTTCAAAACTTGACAATATAAAATAAGAAATATCGCCGAAACTTCACATTACAAAAATATTTATTTTCGCTTTTGTTTTTCCTTTTTGGAGAAATAAATTATTCTCGAAAATAGCAGGCATTTATCTAATCATTTATCAACTATTTTTCTACTTATTCTTCATTTTTATTTCTGAGGTCTGAAGTAATTGGTAAGCTTGATTTATAAGCCTATCTGCTTTATTTTGCTGAATAATTTTTTACGGAGTAAGATTAGAAATTAAGTTCATAAATGGATGAAAGATTATTTCGTAAAATAAAATGAAGTTAACTGTATTTAATATGAACTTATTTATTTTTAGTCAATCCAAACGGTAGCAGAGTTTTTTACTGCTAAGGATAATTCAATTACTTTTACTTACCGTTAATTATTTATTTTTTAATTAGTTAATTATTGTTTATTTTTGTTCAGAAAAAAAATTGTTTTATTTTCTTTATTAATTTATTTCAAAGCGTTTAGGTGAGAGTTGAAACTTATTCAGACATTAACAAAATTTATGAAAAATTGAAAATCAATATGGCCTTAGAAATGTTTATGAAATTATATTAATTACTAAAAAGATTATTAGTTTTGTAAATATGTAATTATCTGAGTGTTTTATGCAATAAACTATTAATTTGTAAAAAAAAAAAATATGAAATATCTCATCATATTTATTCTTTGATTATTTTTTAAAATATTTTCAATGTTAAAAATTTGAAGTTTAAACTATGGATTTTATCATTTTAAATTAAAGCATTCTATCATTTGAAATTGCTAATTTGAGTTACCGTTTCGTTTTTTTCTTCTTTTACTCAATACGAAAATCTAAAAAAGTGGCCTGATGGCTGCGCTACTAGCTCTTTGGCGCTCGGTGCCCCAGGTTTCGGGTTCGAATCCCGGCGGTTCCTTCAATGCTTATAGTGATTCAAAATCCACTTTAAGCCGTAGGTCCCGAACTAATACGACTGTAGAATGCTGTCGTATCACTGAAAGCCCAATAACACAAAATGAAAACAACCGTCTCCTATTGCGAAATCTGCCAGTAAACAGACGGACTTGGCCCAGCAAGGTGCTGCTGCGCCACTGATGATGATGATGAAAATCTAAAAGAAATCAATAGTTTACTTATTTGAAATTTCTGAATTCTGATACTCAGTTTTTCTCCTGCATTTAAATGATTAAGATGCTGTTATTTTTTTTTTCTTTCAATTTCCTGGTAGTCAATGTGACTGTCATTGAACAAAGACAGTTCTGTTTGAGTCCAACAAATGTCATGGAACACTTTCTATTAATAACGCATTAAATGTTTAGACCAGCATTATTCCAATATGATATTTTATTCCCAACATGATATTTTATTCCCAATATGATATTTTATTCCCAATATGATATTTTATTCAATTTGTGATATTTTATTCCCACGAGATATTGTGATATTTTAGAGATATTCCACGAGATTTTATGCCCATGTGATATTTTATTCCCACGAGATTCGTGATATTTTATTCCCACGAGAAACGAATGTATACGCTTTAACAAATGCGTAAGAACAACCTATCACACAAATTTGACAGCAGTGGGGTGGTTTGTTGTATTACACGCAATTAGTGTTTTGTACTAATGAGAACAACCTATCAATCAAATCTGATAACATATATTCAATGTCATGCATAATGAGATTCATGAAATTAGCAATTGTCCGTGCGACCTTTACAATTACAGATGTAATATGGAATACACCTTCAATTGTTGCATCGTGATTGTTGAAATACTATAGACTGAGAAGATGTCTACTCCAAAAAGAAGTGCGGGAAGTTGACTCCCTACCCCTTTCGAAGGATTTTCTTAAAGGAAGTTTTTTTGAGAAGAAAAAAGAGAGTCATCCGACTAATCGACAATAAATGTTGTTTTTCATTTTCTCTCTCAAGTGACAGAGCAGGCCGGAGTTTTCGCCTGTTTTTCAAAGTGAGCTAATTGCGGTTTCGCTTATCGCGTTGGGTGATAATTAAGATCTGCCGCACAACTTGCGTTTTCAGATTCAACGTAGATTCGTGAACTTTAAAAATCTTCAACCTTGGACTGAACTGTAATTGTTATCTAATCTTGTACTTGTGATCAAATTAATATTTTTACTTGTCATTTTTTTTGTATAATAACCCAGAGTTCTGTAGTTGAATATGTATATATATATATATATATATACTTGTAAATTAAATTAATGTGTTTCCCATGATCCTGAAAGTGTCCCTCTTCTTGAAGTCCTTATAGGTCTAGTATAGGTCGAGACGTTACACCATTTATGTGATAGAATTTGACAAATATTGTATTGTTGTTTTCGTCTTAAATATTACAATCTCCTATTCGGTAGAAAATAATCGCTTAAACGTCCTTGAACGAATGTTATTCTTGAACATCGTTGGAACTCAAGCATTAAATTATGAATCACAGCTTTATAAATCATTTTGTATGGAGTCACTGACTCATAATCATTTGAAGGTGAGTCACTGCAACATAATGCATTTTGCATCGAATCACTGATACGTTAACCGTTTAGTAATGTGTCACTGGTACACAAATTGTTTTATATCAATTCACTAATAAACTCTGTTGTATCGACTCAATGGTACATAACCCGTACAATAATGTTTCATTGATACATAAACTGATTTGTATCGAGTCCCTGATGCACAAAACGTTCTGTATAGAGTCACGGATAAATGAACCGTTTTCCATCGAATCACTGCAATGCATTTCAACCATTTTGTGACGTATATAACGGAAAAGGATTGCATGCACACTCTGTGAATAATACGATATATACATGTTTTCTGATAATGATCATGTTATTGCTTTCAATATTTTATGATATTTTATTCAACATTTGGCAGAATGTTAAAAGCTCTCTCCTATATAAAAATAAACATTTCAAATATGAAAATCCTTTTATTCAAAACGAAATGTCTCGAAATGTGATATTTTTATAAACGAAAGTATCAATAACAATTTTTTAGATATTCTCTATTTCACATTCAATTTTATAAATCTCCATAATAATCTCAAACTAGATTCTAAGCCCGAAATCATGTAGATAATGCAAATGTAGCTACTTAAATGTAAGGTGTTTTGAAACGTTTTACTTTGAGCCTTTATTTATACATTTATTGAGTATGAAATCCAATATTTTTTTAAATAATACACAAAAATGTAATGGAATCACAAATGCGTATATGTTACCAGATTCCTTTTAACTGGATTGTCCTTTTCTGCACTCTTTACATATAACATTACTTTATTTTGTCACTACAACATCATATATGGCAAGAATCTTTGAAATATTCCGCTTTAAAAGCATGGATCACTATAAATCCTTCGTGAGACAAAAATAGCACTCTTCTCTGCCCCCTTTCAAACATCACCTATTTTGAGTAATCTAATCCATCCCTATCCCACGATGCACACATTTGCAAATCTTTTGATGGATACAAAATCCACCTTCATGCTTTAGCAGGAAATACGGCCATGAACACAATATCATTTTCTTTATAGCTGTTTGGAGATTTTTGTTATGTAAAGACGTACACAAATCTCTCAGGTGCTATGTTAAAATTTTTGTTTTAGTTGATGGGATAATTCATGTATTTTTTAAAACATGTGACGCTTAAATAGAAAAATAAAACAAGCAATTTATATTTTTTTATTTAATTTGTGTTTGAATGGGATGGTTTAACAGCATGATATTTAAATGCAATTTATTTTCAAGTAGATAAAAAAAAAATATTTTGAATCAATTAAAAAAGGAAACTTGATTTCAATGAATTATTTTTGCTTTTGGGGTGTCTTTCTTAAACAAGTTTCTTTGGTTTTAAATTTTTGCCTGCTTTTTCAGATATAATTAGTTAATAATAATATTTTTTTTAAATAGGCCACCTCTTTGCTTTATGAAGCCATCATTTTCAATTTACTCTTTGTTATCCTCAAAATTAATTTTTTTTAAAATTTATACAGAAAAAGCATTTACAAATCACAATGACTGAAAATAAGAAAGACATTGTCCACAAATGTTATGAGAATACCTTCAAAATTGATGTCGCTAATTTTCAAGCATGTAGTATGTTTAAATCATACTACATACAAATATATAAAATGGTAAAATATAATGTATGACATATATATTTGTTAAAAATGCATAATAATAATAATAAATGAAATAATATAACTGTGTCCAAAATGTAAGACCAATTTTGAATTTAAAATTCCGAGGGCTTGTGGAATTTTCTTTTTTTTCCTTTTTTAGGTTTTTGGCACTGTCCTTGACATCAAAATATTCATTAGCGTTTGAGTTACGCTTGGCTTTGTGAGACGCTAAAACTGATTCCGGCGATTTTTGAAACGTCTGAATTAATTACGCAAAGGTTAATTAAATTTGGTTTGTTGAAACGTATAGCAAGTTGCAGAAGGCATTCGGTGAGCATTCCCATATCGGAAAGAAATGGTCAGAAATGCTCTAAACTGTTCAAAGAAGGCAGAGAATGCTTTGAAGGCGAAGAGCCTTGTTGTCGACCATCAACCTCAATCGACGAAGCTCAAGTCCAAAAAATTAAAGATTTGGTGCTTGCAAACAGTTGATTTACAATTGAAGACCTTGCTGATGATGTTGGAATTTCAAAAGGATCGGTCAATTTAATTTTGGGTCTCAAACGCGTCAAATCTGGATTAGTACCGAAACACTGAATGTTCCCAGCTCACACTGCATTGATTCTTCGTGACTTTTTCGCCAAAATTGAAACCCATATCGTTTCACAACCACCGTATTCACACCGTTCGACTTCTGGCTGTTCCTTAAACTCAAAAGACCACTCGGGGGACACCGTTTTGAGTCGATTGAAGAGATTCAACGTGAATCGGGGCGCCCTTTGAAGGCCATTCCTGTCGATGACTTTTTAGCATGCATTGAGGATTGGAAAAAAAGTTGGCATAAGTGCGTTGTTTCCGGAGAAGATTATTTTGAAGGCGATGAAATAAATTTGGAAGAATAAATAAAGAATTTTTGAAATTTTTTTTTTCTTACTTTGCAGATTGTTGCTTGATCCTTAGCTCTGAGAACCTCACATCTGATGATACTAAAATTATTCTCAGAGATGATGTGAATCCTAATGCACACAAAATATTTATTCGAAATATTAAAAATTTGAACAATAATAAAGCATCAATGCATTGTATCTCACCAAATGACAAAATTTTTCTACTATCAGGTATCCACAACAATTCAATGCATTTATTTCTAAGAAAAATAATCCATGTATTCTGAGTAGAAATCTTCCAATCAATATCCCGGATGATGGTATTTTAAAAATTATTTCAGAACAAAATTAAACTAAGAATGAATAAAGGGAAGTGGAATGATTTGAAAAATCGATTTTCTTTAAAGAAATTTGATCACGGCAAACATTTAGTAATTGAAGTATATCCTAGTGTGCAGACGTACATTCTGAAACAAAATCATTAATAGATGCTTTAAATATTTGGATAACGATCATCTTGTATGTAACGTATAGGAGTCAATGTAAATCATCATGTATCAAACTGAGCTTCTCTATAATAAATCATCGTCAAAAACTCAGATCAGTTCCTGAAGGCCTGCTCACCTACCCAAGGATAGTACTACACCAGTCATTATAATATCTATATTTTGCACTCACAAATAAGAAAGAATTCCAGCTTAAGATATATTTTTTCTGCCATTATATTGATTTGTCCTACTCATTCGTGGTATAGACCTGGGAATATATATTTGTCAAATTTCAATTCCACTCCAGTTTGGCAGTTCAATTCATTAATTTATTCAATCGCCTTTGATCGTCAACAAACCACGCTCAAAATTCTGCGAGCTCCTTTGTATTAAATCAGTGGCAATAACTCGTATCAGTTCCCCTCAAGGCCGCCTCATATAAACATGGATAGCGCTACATCAATCACTACAATATGTATATTTTTCACCCATAGATAGGAACGAAATCCAGTTTGAGTGATAATTTCTTCGGCATATATATATATATATTAAGTTTCAACTTCACACCAGTTAGGTGGTTCTATTCGCCAAATTATTCCAAGCGCTCTTGCTCGGCAGCAAAAGCAAGCTCACAATACTTCTAGATTTTCTGTAATAAATCCTCAGCAATAACTTAAATCAGTTCCTCAAGGCCGGCTCGCCTACCCATGGATAGCGCTACACCAGTCATTGCAATATCTATATTTTTCATCCACAGATGGGAACGAAATCCAGCTTAAGTGATAATTTTTTTTGATGCCAATGTATTTATTTGTCCTACAAATTCGAGGCATAGACATGATAATATATATTTATCTGGTTTCAACTCCATACCAGTTTGCTAATTATATTCACCAAATCCAAAGTGCCATATCTTTGATTCAAGATAGCTAAATATCAACCTTGAGACAGAGCAGAAAATCCTACACGTGCCATCATACGATTTAAAATCCGAAACTCATTCGAGAAATAACATATGTTTAAAAATTTAGCATTTAAAAGCATACTACAAACCATTATGAAATGCTAAATATTTCACTTCACTGACTGCATCTTCTTTGAAGATAATCAATTATTTGTGTGTAAAGAACAGATGTTTATGTAAGAATGAAATGTTATAGTTGGCTGTTTTTCTTTGAATCTTTCTACGTTTTCAGTCATTATCTAAATGCAGAGTTCATTTAAAAAACCCTTAAAGAAATATCATAATGTCTTTTCTTGTAATTACCTCCATACATCAGTTTAAAGAGTGTTTACATCAAATAAAAATAACATCAATTTGTCTTTACAATAAACAATACAGTAGCTCTATTCAGATTTAAAAGTAAAGAATCTAAAAAACTTAAATTTCTTATATTTAACCATATTAAAAATGTATGCATACATTTCCTGTTGTAGTTTTTATCTATTTATTTACATTTCAAATAAAAAACGCATTAAGATTAAGGATAAAAGATGAAACAACAAAAATAAAATATTTTACTTTTTGAATACAAATTTATTTTATTTAAAAGTCGGTCTTTTTTTACTTTACATTATTTTCATAGTTAGATATCAATTGTTATTTTTTAAAATGAAAATTAGAAATTTATAACTTTATTTTTAAAAAAAAAATGTTGCACAAAAAATACATTTTCACATTTGTTTAGTTACTAATGTACTCATTTTCAAGTTTGTTTTATTTAAGTAAATGCTTTTTGTATTTAAATAAGAAAAATTTAAGATTAACTACATGAATATAAAGTAAAAATACTTTTTTTTTTTTTAAAAAAAACTAAATAAAAGATATGAATTGCATAAAAGGAATAAAAAAATTTTAATACTTCAAAACTGTTTAATAAAAATGTAAAAATTATAAATTACGATTTCAACATGTTTTTTTTTTATATATAAGAAACAGTGGTTTTAAAGTGTTTCATTTCAATTACAATATATTAATCGTATTTTATTAAAAAAGCAAAAATTTATGGATTAGCTGGATATAAATTATTGTTACTTCATTGAAAAGGATTTTTTTTATGCAAATGCATTAGATACTTGCATTTTATGTACATAAAATTATAATTTATAAAAAAATAGTGCATGTATATAATGCGCATCAATATCTCTATCACATTCTTCATGAATGCTATACTTACGAACTAAAGAATCTCTAGTAAGAGAGAATCTTTTCTCTACTACTACTACTACACCACACCACATCACTGTGCCTAGAACTGAGTTGCCCCGTTACAGTTTGGGAATAATGTGTGTGAGAGAAGTCTGACTGCGCTTGTGACACTCTACGGTCATAGGAGACCGGGAGCTACGGCTTAAAGTGAATTCCAAACCACAACAAATATCCATGCCACCGCCGGGATTCGAACCCGAAACCTATGGTATCGAGCACTAGCCACTCGGCCATCAGGCTCTCTTTAGAGATTATCTTGCAAATATTTAGCTAAAGAGACTTTTTAGAATCCGTGTTCCCTAAATCCTTAGCGGCTTGATGCTCAATTGGTTAGTGCTGTAGGCCTTGGTACCACAGGCTTCTGGTTCGAATCCTGGTGGGGGCTTAGATGTTTATTAGTATCACTTAATCCACATTAAACTGTAGGTCCCGGTCAAATTAACTCAAAGTGTGCAAAACAGAAAACAACCCTAACCAAACCCTAAACAGTTAAATGTTTATCAAGTGTACGCCGTAGATGAACACGAAAAGTTTTTATTCGAAGGATACAATATCAGCATATTTTCTTCCTCCTTCGATAACGTGCATTATAAACCGTAGCGCACTAAAATAACAACGCCGATGTGTCAAAATGGTAAAGTAACAACAATAGAGAAACATTGAAATTTTTTGGTGGATTTCGAATAGCATGCACTTGGTTTTGAGTCGATCACCACTAGAAAAGCATACGTGTTACAGGTCAAGAAGTTTCTACAGAAGTTAGTCGAAAGCCAAGTGCATTTTGCAAATGAATGAAACACAACACGTCTACTACTGTGCCCAAAAAGTAAGAAAAATTATTTTTTTTCCAAAAACTCTTTATTTATTCTTCCAACTTTATTTCATCGCCATCAAAGTAAACTCCTGCACACTAAGTGCATCATAATGCACTTATACCGTTTTTTTTCCAGTCCTCAATGCTTGCTAAAAAGTCATCGGCAGGGATTGCCTTCAAAGCGCTCTGTAATTTTCGTTGAATCTCTTCAATCGGCTCAAAACGGTGTCCCCGGAGTGGTCTTTTGAGTTTAGGGGAAAGCCAGAAGTGACACGATGTGAATGTGGTGGTTGTGAAACAATATGGTTTCAGTTTTGGCGAAAACGCCACGAAGAATCAATGCAGTGTGAGCTGCTGTATCCAGTGTCTTCGGTACCCATCGAGATTTGACGCGTTTGAGGCCGATCCTTTTGAAATCGACGGTTTGCATGCACCAAATCTTTAATTTTTTGCACGTGAGTATCGTGAGTTGAGGTTGATGGTCGACCAGAGGGCTCTTCGTCTTCTACGCGTTCTCTGCCTTCTTTGAAATGTTTATACCACTTCTAAACATTTCTTTCCGATATAGGAATGCTCACCGAATGCCTTCTGCAGCATTCTATATATTTACGCAAACAAAATTTAATGCAAGTTCTTTGCTCAATGAATTCAGACATTTAAAAAACCGTCGGAATCAATTTTAGCGTCTCACAAAGCCAAGCGTAACTCAAACACTAATGAATATTTTAACTTGAAATTTCACACATATGTCAAGGACAGTGACCTAAACCTAACAACAACCTAAACAACCTAAAATAGAGAAAAAAGTGAATCTCCATAATCCCCGGTAATTTTAAATTGAAAATTGGTGTTTCTCTTTGGTAACAGTAGCACAACAAAGACGCCAGCGGATTGAATCTCATCCCTAATGCTCACCTGCGGTGCACTTTGCCACACTCTTTTTTAGTGATAACATATTTTGTTTCACTTTTTGTGTTTTTTGTCCAGACACCATCATAAAGTAAACACAACATAGATCCACTGGAACATTCCACTTTATAAAAATAACAATAATTGTCTTTTTATTAAAGAAATATTTAAGTATAACTTACGAATAGAAAAGTTGGGGATTTTATATAAATTCCAAATTATCATTTACAAAAGGCATTAAAAACAAGTAATATAAAAAAATAATAATAAAGTCAAGTCCTACTTTTTTTCACTATATTGCAGAAAGTCATTTATAAATAATTTCCTTCATTTTTTTAAGTTCATCTGGCGCCATCTATTGGTAGATACATGGAACTTAAATCTAAAAAAAAGTAAGATTAATGAATTAAATTTAACTAATGAATTAATATTTGAAAAAACTGTATTCACATCAAGTGTCATCCCCTACAAGTACAAAAAAATGTATTTGAACGTGAGTGGATGAATAAAAAGTATTTTATTAAAGATTGAAAATTTGAACAAGATATATATAGGGAGAGTCTGACCTAATAGAAGGAATTAAACAAAATAACTCATATTTTGACCAGAAATCGACGACCGCGCATTTCTTCTAATCTCTTCCACAGCTGAATATTAAGTTCCTTATAAAAATGGAGGAAAATAAATCCTCTTCTGATCACTTTTTTTATTCTCCGCGGGCGGCAAACCCAACATGGCGAGTTTGATAAACGAGACTCGAAATTGAGACGCACGCTGCCTGTTTCCTTTCCATTCAATTAATCCGGCTATAGGGATGTGTCCGGCAAAGCCACCTGACGAAAAAGAAACCTTTTTACCGGACGGATGATTCCGGACGTTTTTTGTTGGCGGCCGCTTATGAATCCGACAGATTGACTGCTGGAAAAGTAATCATTTTAGGATAGTTCTAGTATGCCACTGTGTTTTTTCATCAAAAAATTTTTTTCTACTATGTCGATATGTAGGTTACTCCTGAAATTTAGAATTTAATATAAGAACAAAACGCATAGCAACAATCTTAAAAACAAATGATACAAAAAAAAAATTTTTAAATTCAATTCCTTCTATTTTTTCACTATATTGCAAAAAGTCCTTTATAAATAATTTTCATTCAATAATGACTAAAAAGTATTTTAGGAACGATTGAAAATTTGAACAAGAAATATATAGGGAGAGTGTGAACTAATAGAAGGAATTGAAAAAAAAAAATGTAATCTACTAGCTCGATATGCAGGGTACCCATAAAATTTAGAATTTAATGTAAGAACAAAATCCATAACACTAATCTTAATAAATAAATATAAATCCAAATGCTTTTCTTTTCTTTAAAAATATTTATTTTCACTTCGAAATAAAATTATCTTTACTTTCACCAGACTATCTTTCAGGACAATTTATCATTATTCAATTATTTAAGTACGTAATTATTAACTCATGAAGGAAATTTAAATAAATATTATGTATAAAAAAGCTCGTGAAAGAAATTAGCATCGAAGAAATTTAAAAAAATTCCAGGAAAAATTTTTAAAAAAAATTAAAAAATTACCAGTTAAGAAAGCATGAAAGAAATTTTAAAAATTATCACGGAAGAAAGAAAAAATATATTTTAAAAATTACCATGAAAGAAATTTAGAAAAAAATTACTATGAAAGAAAGAAAAAATAAATTTAAAAAAAATTCCGTGAAAAAAAGAAAAAATAAATAAATAAAACTATTATGAAAGAAAAAAAAAAAAAATTAAATAAAAAAAATTTTTTTAAAGAAATTTTAAAAATTACCAATAAAAATAATTTAAATTCGTCTTTGCTTGGAAAACCCATTCACTCAAAAGAATACTCATAATATTATGATTGAATAAAAACTGGAGACTGTTTTAGTGGGCAGATTTCTTTTTTTGGAAGTCAAAAGCGCATTAAGTTATATCCATATCAAAGTATTTATTTATTATATTTATTATGAAATTTAATTTTTTGCCGCAGTTTCGATCGCTATTCACTTTGATCTGAGATTATTTAGCGTTAGACAGGGTATTCAAAGAATGTACTTGTTACATGTCTTCCATATTAGCACTACACTTTTGGACGAATATACTTAGGGTGACACGTTGGGATTTAGTCTCCTCTTTAAACCAAACTGAAGTAATTTCTGCCAAGATATTTGGCTTGTCTGTTCTCTGTTTAAGTATAGGCTTTTGATTAGAAAATTCGTACAAAGTTCCTTTAGTTCAGAAACTACATGCACTTTCTATTAAGTAATTTCAATCTCTATTTCTTTATCTCGTATATTGTAGCTTATCAATTTAATTATACTACCTTATTAATATTGTTATAAATAAAAGTACATATATTATGCTTTAATGTTTATAATGTATTATTATATATATTATGTTTATATGTTTATGTTTATGTTAAAAATATATATATTATGTTTTTTTAATCATATTAAACCATGTTAGTTAATATGACCGTATTATTATTATATATTAATTAAGATATTCGTTTAAGTATACGTTGATAAAAAGTGCCTGAACTGGTGCATACTGAGTAACGTCGAACGTGTTACATATCTGTTGTTACAGATTCAAATAAACTCAATTTAGTATTATCAGCATTCTAAAATATAATTATCTTGTTTAGGAATGTAGCACATACTAGAAACATGAGATTTATTACTTTTATCTCATTTTGAGGAGTTCATTTTACATTTAATACGTTTATAAATATATATATGTATCAAGTAAATCATAAATACTTTGAATATACCACTACGAAACAATAAAATGATTAACAAATGCTAGATTAAATATAAATAATTTTAAAGCTTAAATTAAGAATTAAAAAATGAGGATATTAGAAACTGTTTTGATCTTCCCAGTATTAAACAATTCATCTTTAATGCTTCTAAAATATTTTACGACTCTAAATAATCTATAATCTCTTTTTATCCCTTTCACTGGTAACTCTGTTCTTAGACCCCTACCAATTTATGACATTACTCTATACTTTATACTATGACATCTACTATAGTAAAGTAGAGACTTTACTAGAGAAAGTGACTTAAAACTGTTCTCAATATCCTCAGCTAGTGTTCTCTGTCTAATATTCTCCTTCTGAAGTGTCACAGAGCATGCTCCGCTTGCTGGCAGCTTAATCATCTTTTTAAATGTATTAATTACAATATCCTATTTTTCCCATTTGCATATATTCATATGTGTTCCTATGTTCATTCTTTTTAAATTTTTATATTAATACTTATAAAAAGAATAAATAAGAAAATAAGGCATAACAGTTCAATGGGCTTGGATAGTAAGCGTGTAGTTGTTTCATAGCCAAGATCTTAGTTCGCCCTTCCATTGATTAAAAATAATTGCTAAAAAAATTATTTTGATAATTTCTTCCATAAGTTTGAACAACTATAAAAAAAATTTTAATGTGAATAAATTTAATTGTAATTCAGGAACACCATAATAATAATCAGTAATTTTTTTCCCTTTTATAAATTAAATTTCAAATTTTTTGTTCCTTTGTTTGAATAAGAATTTTATTTTTATTTTTTTGAAATTTAAATTTTACATTTCATTCAGTGCTAGTCCTTTATTGAATTACTTCTGTTATATTTCCAATATTTTTTTAAGGAACTGCACGATTTCCTGTGAAAAAAAAAAAAAAAAAAAAAAAACGTTTGTCGAATTCATCCTTAAATTGAATCTGAATAATTAAAAATTATTGCTAAACATTTTTTAAAAAAATTTAATCTATCAATTACTTTCTTTAAAAATTATTTAGATAATTTCTTCCATAATTTTGAACTACTACAAAATATTATTTGATGGAATAAATTTAATTGTAATTCTGAAAAACCATAATGATATCCATTTTTTTGTTCTCTTTTATATATTAAATTTAAACCTTTTTTATTGTTCTTTTGTTTGAGTATTAAATTTTAAATTTCCCTCAGTGCTAAACTTTTATTAAATTACTTCTTTA
This sequence comes from Caerostris darwini, assembly GCA_021605075.1. NCBI lineage: Eukaryota > Metazoa > Arthropoda > Arachnida > Araneae > Araneidae > Caerostris > Caerostris darwini. The sequence goes on along the minus strand of BPLQ01012467.1, from coordinate 122,393 downwards.
TATTTCTTATATTTTTTTAAGGAACTAGACGATTTTCTCGAGGAAACAAAACTTTTTGTCGAATTCATCTTTCAAATGATTCCGAAGAATTTAAAATTTTAAAAAAAAATTTAAATCTAGAAATTACTTACTTTAAAAATTATTTAGATAGCATTTTACATAATTTTGAACTACTTCATATTATTTTTGACGTGAATAATGTAATGTTCAAGTAATGTTTTATCTCCTTTATAAATTAAATTAAAAACCCTTTTTTTCTTTTGCATTACTACCGATTTTATAATTTCTGATTTAATTTTAAACACAAATTTTAAATTTTATTTAATGCTGAAATTTTATGGCCTCACATCTTTTATATTTCCCATTTTTTTTGTAAAGATTTTCTGTTGAAAAAAAAAATTTTTGTCCAATTTATCCTTCAATTAAATCCGAAAAATTAAAAATAATTGCTAAAATATTTTAGAAAAAATTTTAAATCTAGCAATTACTTTCTTTAAAAATTGCTTACATAATTTAAAAATTATTTGCATAGTTTTTTCCGTAATTTTGAACTACTACAACATATTTTTAATGTAAATAAATTTTTAAAAAAATTCTTTTAATTTTTATTATTTTATTATTTGAAGCCAGATATATTGTTTAATTTTCTGGTAAACCATATTATCAAATAATGATTTTATCTATTTTATAAATTATATTTAAAACTTTTTTGTTATTTCGTATTAATATAATATAGTTTCTGATTTAATTTTAAACTTAAATTTTAAATTTTATTCATTACTAAACTTTTATTACATTACTTCTTTACCATAATAATATCCAAATTTTTTTCTCTCTTATAAATTAAATTTAAATCTTTCTGTTCTTTTGTAATAGTATTAATTTTATAGTTCATTCAATGCTAAACTCTTACTACATTGCTTCTCTTATATTTCCTATTTTTTTTTAATATAATAACCATAATAATGTCGAATTTTTTTTATCTTTTGTAAATTAATTTTTTTTTCTTTTATGTTAGTATCACTTTTATTATTTTTGACTTTTTAAACTTAAATTTTATTTCATTCAATACTAAACTTTCATGACATTACATCTTTTATATTATCCTAATTTTTTAAATTATAATAACCGTAATAATATCAAATATTTTTCGCTTTTTTAAATTAAATTTAAATCTTTTTTGCTCCTTTGATTCGCATCAGTTTTAAAATTTCTGATTTAATTTTTAATTTTATTCAGTGCTAAACTTTTATTACATTACTTCTTTTATATTTCCTATTTTTTTACTATAATGACCATAATAATATCCATTTTTTTTTCTGTTTTATAAATTAAATTTAAGTTATTTTTGTTTTCTTGTATTAATACCACTTTTATAGTTTCTGATATAATTTTATACTTCAATTTTAAATTTATTCAATGCTAAAATTTTATTAAATCACATCTTTTATACTTCCCATTTTTTTGTAAGGAACTGGTCGATTTTCTATCTAAATCTTTTGGTCGTAATCCATCACCGACCCCGCCCTCACCTCATCAAAATCCATTCACCAAACTTGATTGAAACCGCCAATAAAGATCAGTAAGTCTCTTGAGTCGACAAAAGTTGAAATTTGATCCATTTGACGAGTATCAAACTATAGTGGCCAACAGAAAACCAGCCATCGAAAAAAAAAATTGCCACTTTAAAACTCCTCCCGAACCACCCCGGAGGGGTGAATCGGGAGGTTCAGTTGGTTCCTTTTTTTGTGCCAGCAGAGATGGATTCGAAGTTTCGCTCAAACGACTCAAATGTCGTCTGGTCCTGTCAGTCCCCTAATGGGTAACAATTTCATGAGAATCTCTGCCATTACATTTCTCCGGAGGCTTTTCCGCTGATAAAAATTTCGTCTCCTGAAAAGAACACTTAATTCTTTTGCCCATTCTTCGTTTGTTGTGTGGCAACAATAAAAATAAAACATTTTGTTTTTCTTTTATATATATATATATGGGTATATCTTTTAATCCAAAATTGTACAGTATAGAAAAAAGCATCGTCCGAATAAGGGCGACTTTATTTGTACTGAACATGGGGTGGAGAATACAGAAAAAAAAAGAATCGTTTGGAAAAGCACCTGGCGTTGACAAATTCCCGATACACTGGCGGGTAGGCTACTCCCTCCCAGGAATGAAAGAAGATTTCGTCGATAAAACGATTTACGTCCCCCCTCCCTGAGGCTATTCCTTCGTCGTGCACTGAAGGGGTTGTGTTTGGGTTAAAAAAATGCCGCTTATCTGGGTTGGAGTGCTTAGATTTCATATGCATCATATGTTTAAAAGATAGGTGGATATCTTCCTTCATATGAATCTATCTTCTGTACGAGATATCTAAATTATCACTTTGGGGTTTCAATGTAGTCTGGATAATGTTATTGTATGATATTCATGGTTAGGATGATAGTAAATTTTAGTGTTTTACAGTTTGCAGTTAAACCTATTTAGATAAAAGACTGTTTGAAATTTTAGATTATTTTTGTCCATTATCCTTTTTGATTATTGATCTTTTATTGTACAAGAAATTCTTTCAAATAAAACTGGAAAAGGATCAAATAGCAATTACTTTACTTGTTCTTGTTAATTTACTTAAAATTATGTGATTTTCTAAGTTGGTTTCAAAACTGTCGGTAATGAAAATCAATTAAAGAACAACAGAACTTTTGTGGGCTAAAGCCATTTTCCTACTGGCAGATTTCAAATTAGGAGATGATATTCTTTTAGCGGGTAGGTTTGTCAACTCTACGCACAACGTTCTACAGGCATATTTCACAGGAACACACACTTTAAAGCGGATTCGGAACCACCAAATTCATGAATGGTACATCCTGGACTTGAACCCTAAACTTGTGGCACCGAGCACTAATTAATCAACCGTCAAGCCAACCATAATAACATCCTTTTTTTTTTTTTTTTTTTTTTTTTTTTTTTTTTTTTTGAAAATTAAATATAGAACTTTTTTTGTTATTTCACATTATTTTGATCTTTCATTGCATTTCATCTTTTATATTTCCCATTTTTTTGTAAGGAACTGGTCGATTTTTTATTAAAAAAATCTTTTGTCGAATTCATCCTACAATTAATCTCCAAAAATTAAAAATAATTGCTAAACGACTTTAGAAAAATTATAAAGCTAGCAACTATTTTATTAAAAAGTTATTTAGATAATTTCTTCCATAATTACTACAAAATATTTTTTAATGCGAAAAAAAATTAATAGAAGTTAGGGAAAATAATAATGTCTAATATACATATACTTCTTACTATACATATTCTACGGTAGATACGGTATTGTACGGATTTCTATATACATATTCTAAGGTAGGTATGGTATTTTATGGATTTCTATATACATATTATAATGTAGATATGGTATTCTTTGGATTTCAATATACATATTCTACCGTAATAATATCCACTTTGTTTCTCTTTTATAAATTAAATTTGAATCTTTTTGGTACTATTGCATTAGTATCACTTTTATTGTTCCGACATTTTAATTTTTGTTCAAAGCTGAACTTTCATGAAATCACATATTTTATGTTTAACCTACTTTTGTCAGAAATTGGACGATTATCTATTGAAAGAGAAAAAAACTCTTCTGGTCGAAATCCATCACCGGCCCCGCCCCCACCTCATCAAAAGCCATTCACCGGACTTGATAGAAACCGCCAATAAAAAGCAGTAGGTGTCTTTTCGACCAAAGTTGAAATTTGATCCGTTTGACAACCATCAAACAATTGTGGGCAACTGAAAACCAGCCATCGAAAGAAAATGGCCACTTTAAAACTCCATGATTCAGTGGGTTCCTTTTTTGTTCCAGCAGAGAGGGATTCGAAGTGTCGCTCAAACGACTCAAATGTCGTCTGGTCCTGTCAGTCCCCTAATGGGTAACAATTTCATTCCAATCTCTTTCATTATATTTCTTCCGGGCTTTTCCGCTGATAAAAATATCGTCAGCTGAAAAGAACACTTAAATCTTTCGACCATTTTTGCGTTTGTTGTGTGGCAACAATAAAAATAAGAAAAAATTTTGTTTTCTTTTATATTTATATATATATATATCTTTTCGAACGAAAGTATACAGTATAGAATATAGCAGCGTAGGAATACGAATAAAAAATAATCGTTTGGAAAAGCACCTGGCGTTGACGCTTTCCCGATACACTGGCGGGTAGGCTACTCCCTCCCAGGAATGAAAGAAGATTTCGTCGATAAAACGATTTCCGTCCACCCCTCCCTGAGGCTATTCCTTCGTCGTGCACTGAAGGGGTTGTGTTTTGGTTAAAAACAATTCCGCTTATCTAGGTTGGCGTGCTTAGTTTTAATATGCATCATATGTTTAAAAGATAGGTGGATATCTCCCTTCATGTGAATCCATCTTCTGTATAGAGATGTCTACATAATCACTTTTGGGATTTAAAGTGGTCTGGATAATGTTATTGTATAGAAAGTTTGGTGTGATAGGGAATTTTAATGTTTCGTAGCGGCAGTTAAAATTTATTTAGATACAAGACTCTTTAAGACATTATTTAATTTTTGTCCAGTATCCTTTTTGATTATTTATCTTTTATTGAACAAGAAATTCATTTAAATATAATTGGAAAAGGATCAAATACCAATTATTTAGTTCTTGTTAATTTACTTAAAATTATGTGATTTTCTAAGTTGGTTTCAAAACTGTCTGTAATAAAAGGAATACAAGAACAACAGCACCTTGGTTGGTTAAACCCATATGCCTACTGGCAGATTTCGAGATAGGAGATGATTCCTTTTAACGGGGGAAGTTTGTCAACCCGACGCAAAACGGCATATAGGTATATTTCACAAGAATCAACCATTTAAAGCTAATTAGGAACCACTAAAAACATGAATTTTACAACCTGTACTCGAACCCTAAACTTCTGGCACCGAGCACTAATTACTCTACCATCAAGCCAACCATGAAAACATGCATTTTTTTTTTTTACTTATATAAATTAAATGTAAAACTTTTTTTTTGTTGTTTCACATTATTTTGTTTTTTCATTGTATTAGTATAATTTTATTGGATCTAAAAATTAAATATTAAATTTCTTTCAATGCTAAACTTTCATGACATCATATCTTTTATATTTCCCATTTTTTTGTAAGGAACCGAATGTTTTTCTATTGAAAAAAATATTTAGTCAAATTCATTCTTCAATTGATGCCTAAGAATTAAAAATGATTGCTAAAAGACTTTAGAAAAATTTTAAAGCTAGCAAATATTTTCTTAAAAAATTATTTTGATAATTTCTTCCATAATTTTGAACTACTACGAAAATTTTTAATGCGAGAAAAATTAATAGTAATTATAGACAATACTAATGTATAATATACATATACATCTTAATGTACATATTCTAAGGCAGATATGGTATTCTACGGAATCTGTATATATATTCTAAGTTAGATATGGTATTCTATGAATTTCTATATAAATATTCTAAGGTAGATAAGGTATTCTATGGATTTCTGTATAAACATTCTAAGGTAGATATGGTATTCTATGGATTTCTGTATAAAAATTCTAAGGTAGATATGGTATTCTATGGATTTCTATATACATATCCCAATATAGATATGATATTCTACGGATTTCATTATACATATTCAAAGGTAGATATGGTATTCTATGGATTTCCATATACATAATCTATGATAAAATGTAGAATATTATACAGATATCTAATATTCTACCGTGATACTATCCATTTTTTTTCTCTTTTATAAATAAAATTTGAATCTTTTTTGTACTTTTGCATTAGTATCACATTTATTGTTCCGACATTTAAATTTTTGTTCAATGTTAAACTTTTATGACATCACATCTGTTATATTTCCAATTTTTTTACAAGGAACTGGACGATTTACTAGTAGAAAAAATATATTTTGGTCGAAATCCATCACCGCCCCCCTCATCAAAACCCATTCACCGGACTTGATTAAAGCCGCCAATAAAACGCAGAAAGTCTCTTTCGACAAAAGTTGAAATTTGATCCAGACAACCGTCAAACTACTGTGGCCAGCTGAAAACCAGCCATCGTGAAAAAACTAGCCACTTTAAATCTTTTCCCCAACCACCCCGGAGGGTGCATCGAATGATTCGGTGGGTTCCTTTTCTGTTCCAGCAGAGATGGATGCGTAGTGTCGCTCAAACGACTCAAATGTCGTCTGGTCCTGTCAGTCCCCTAATGGGTAACAATTTCATTCCAATCTCTTTCATTACATTTCTCCGAGGGCTTTTCCGCTGGTAAAAATATCGTCTGCTGGAAAGAACACTTAAATCTTTCGACCATTCTTTCGTTTGTGGTGTCCAACAATAAAAATAGGCAAACATTCTGTTTTTCTTTTATATTATATATATATATATATATATATATCTTTTAGTCCGAAAGTGTACAGTATAGAAAGTAGTAGCTTTGGAATAAGGGCGTTTTTATTTGTACTGAACATGGGGTGGATAATAAAAAAATAAATAAAAGAATCGTTTAAAATGCACCTGGCGTTGACACCTTCCCGATACACTGACGGGGTAGGCTACTCCTTCCCAGGAATGAAAGAAGATATCGTGGAAAAACGATTTCCGTCCACCCCTCCCTGAAGCAATTCCTTCATCGTGCAATGAAGGGGTTGTGTTTTGGTTAAAAAAATGCCGCCTATCTACATTGAAGTACTTAGTTTGAATATAACATCATATGTTTAAAAGATAGGTGGATATCTCTCTTCATGTGAATCCATCTTATGTACGAGAGATCTAAATAATCACTTTTGTGCTTTAAAGTATTCTGGTCAATGCTATTGCATATAAAGTTTGGGATGATAGTGAATTTTAATGTTTCATAGAGGTAGTTAAAAATTTATTTAGATATAAGACTGTTTAAAATTTCATTTCATTTTTGTCCATTGTCCTTTATGATTATTGATCTTTTATTGAACAAGAAATTCGTTCAAATATAACTTGAAAAGCATCAAATAACAATTACTTAGTACTTGTTAGTTTACTTAAAATTATGAAGGAATAAATGAATAAATGCACCTTGGTTGGTTAAAACTATATACTTACTAGCCGATTTCATGGTAGGAGATGATTTTCTTTGAACGGGGTAAGTTGTCAACGCTGCGCTCAACGGCCTACAGGCATATCTCACAGGAACCAACAATTTAAAGCGGATTCGGAACCACTACAAACATGAATGGTACAACCTGTACTTAAACTCTAAATCTGTGGCAAAGAGCACTAATCACTCGACCATCAAGCCAACCATGATAACATCGATTTTTTTTTACTTTTATAAATTAAATACAAAACTTTTTTTGTTCTTTCACATTATTTTGCTCTTTCATTGTATTAGTATCATTTTATTGTATCTGAAACTTAATATTTAAATTTCATTCAATGCTAAAGTTTCATGACATTACATATTTTATATTTCCCATTTTTTCCGAAGGAACTGGACTATTAAAAAAAATCTTTTGTCGAATTCATCACTACAATTAATGTCCAAGAATTAAAAATAATTGTTAAAAGACTTTAGAAAAATTATAAAGTTAGCAAATTTTTTCTTAAAAAGTTATATAGATCATTTCTTCCATAATTTTGAACTACTACAAAATATTTTTAATGTGAAAAACATTAATAGTAATTATGGACAATAATAATATACAATATACATATACTTCTTACTATACATATTCTACGGTAGATATATATTCTATGGATTTCTATATACATATTGCAAGGTAGATATGGTATTCTATGGATTTCTATATACATATTCCAAGGTAGATATGGTATTCTATGGATTTCGATATACATATTCCAAGGTAGATATGGTATTCTATGGATTTCTATATACATATTTCCAAGGTAAATATGGTATTCTATGGATAATATACATATTTTAAGATAGAGTTGGTATTCTATGGATTTCAATATACATATCATAAGGTAGATATGGTATTCTATGGATTTCAATACATATTCTCAGGTAGATATGGTATCCTATGGAATTCAATATACATATTCTAAAGTATATAAGTTATACTTTGGATTTCTATATATATATATATTCTATGATAAAATATAGAATATTATAAAGATAGATAATATTCTACTGTAATAATATCCATTTTTTTTCTTTTATAAATTAAATTTGAATCTTTTTTTGCACTTTTGCATTAGTATCCCTTTTATTATTCCGACATATTAATTTTTGTTTAATGCTGAACGTGTCTTATATCACATCTTTTATATTTCCCGTCTTTCTGTAAGGAACTGGATGATTTTCTAATTAAAAAAATATATATTTTGGTCGAAATCCATCACCTGCACCGCCCCCACCTCATCAAAAGCCATTCACCGACCTTGATTGAAACTTCCAACAAAAAGCAGTAAGTCTCTTTTCGACAAAAGTTGAAATTTGATCCATTTGACAACCATCAAACTATTGTGGCCAGCTGAAAAACCAGCCATTATGAAAAAAATGGCAACTTTAAAACTCCTCCCGAACAACCCCGGAGGGGCGCATCCAGTGATTCAGTGGGTTCTTTTATAGTTAAAGCAGAGATGGATTCGAAGTGTCGCACAAACGACTCAAATGTCGTCTGGTCCTGTCAGTCCCATAATGGGTAATAATTTCATTCCAATATCTTTCTTTACATTTCTCCGGGGACTTTTCCGCTGATAAAAATATCGTCTGCTGAAAAGAACACTTAAATCTTTAGACCATTCTTTCGTTGGTTGTGTGGCAACAATAAAAATAAGAAAACATTTTCTTTTTCTTTTCTATATATATATGGATTCTATATATATCTTTTAGTCCGAAAGTATACAGTATAGAAAACAGCAGCGTTGGAATAAGGGCGCATTTATTTGCACTGATCATGGGGCGGAGAATAAAAAAAGAAAAAAAAATCGTTTGGAAAAGCACCTGGCGTTGACACCTTCCCGATACACTGGCGGGCAGGCTACTCCCTCCCAGGAATGAAAGAAGATTTCGTCGATAAAACGATTTCCGTCCACCCCACCCTGAGGCTACTCCTTCATCCTGCACTGAAGGGGTTGTGCTTTGGTTAAAAAACATGCCGCTTATCTAGGTTGGAGTACTTAGTTTTAATATACATCTTATATTTAAAAGATAGATGGATGTCTTCCTTCGTGTTGATCCATCTTCTGTGCGAGATGTCTAAACAATCACTTTCGTGATTTAAAGTAGTCTGGGTAAGGTTTTTGCATAAAAAGTTAAGGATGATAGTGAATTTTAATGTTTCATAGTGGTAGTTAAAATTTATTTAGATAAAAGACCGTTTAAAATATCGTCTCTTTTTGTCCATTATCCTTTTTGATTATTGATCTTTTTGCGAACAAGAAATTCGTTCAAATATTACTGGAAAAGGATCAAATAACAATTACTTAGTACTTGTTAATTTGCGTAAAATTATGTGATTCTCTAAGTTGGTTTCAAAACTGTCGATAATGAAAATTAATAAAAGAACAACAGCACCTTGGTTGGTTAAAACCATATACCTACTGGCAGATATCGAGATAGGAGATAAGTTTCTTAAAACGGGATAGGTTTGTCAACCCTACGCACAACGGATTCATCTTTCAATTGATGCCCAAGAATTAAAAATAATTGCTAAAAGATTTTAGAAAAATTATAAAGTTAGCAATTATTTTCTTAAAAAGTTATTTGGATAATTTATTCCATAATTTTGAAATACTACAAAATATTTTTAATGTGAAAAAGATTAACAGTAATTATGGACAATAATTATGTCTAATATGCATATACTTCTTAGTCTACATATTCTACGGTAGATATAGTATTCCATGGATTTCTATACTCATATTCTAAGGTAGATATGGTATTCTATGGATTTCTATATACATATTCTAAGTTAGATATGGTATTCTATGTATTTGTATATACATATTCTAAGGTAGATATGGTATTCTATGGATTTATATATGCATATTCCAAGGTAGTTATAATATTTTATGTATTCTATATACATATCTAAGGTAGATATGGTATTGTATGGATTTCTATATACATATTCTAAGGTAGATATGGTATTCTATGGATTTCTATATTCATATTCTATGATAAAATATAGAATATTATATAAATAGATAATATTCTACCATAATAAAATGCATTTTTTTTTTCTCTTTTATAAAATAAATTTGAATCTTTTTTGTACTTTTGCATTAGTATCACTTTTATTGTTATGACAATTTAAATTTCATTCAATGCTAAACTTTAATGACATCCCTTCTTTTATATTTCTGTTTTTTTTGTAAGGAACTGGACAATTTTCTATTGAGAAAAAAAAAAACTTTTGGTCGAAATAAATCACCGAACTCTCCCCTCATCTCATTCAAAACCTATTCACCGGACTTGATTGAAACCGCCAATATAAAGCAGCAAGTCTCTTTTCGAAAAAAGTTGAAATTTGATCCATTTGACAAGCATCAAACTATTGTGGCCAGCTGAAAACCAACCCTCGTGAAAAAAATGGACACTTTAAAACTCCTCCCGAACCACCTGGAGGGGGGCATCGAATGATTCAGTGCGTTCCTTTTTTTGTTCCATCAGAGATGGATGCGAAGTGTCGCTCAAACGACTCAAATGTCGTTTGGTCCTGTCAGTCCCTCTAATGGGTAACAATTTCGTTCCAATCTCTTTCATTACATTTCTCTGGGGGCTTTTCCGCTGATAAAAATATCGTCTGCTGAAAAGAACACTTAAATCTTTCGACCCTTCTTTCGTTTGTTGTGTGGCAACAATAAAAATTAGAAAACATTTTTGTTTCTCTCATATATATATATATATATCTTTTAGTCCCAAAGTATACAGTACAGAAAATAGCAGCGTTGGAATAGGGGCGTTTTTATTTGTACTGAATGTGAGGTGGAGAATAAGAAAAAAAAAAGAATCGTTTGGAAAAACACCTGGCGTTGACACCTTCCCGATACACTGGCGGGTAGGCTACACCCTCCCAGGAATGAAAGAAGATTTTGTCGATGAAACGATTTCCGTCCACCCCTCCCCCAGGCTCTTCCTTCATGGTGCAATGAAGGGTTTGTGTTTTGGTTAAAAAAATGCCGCTTATCTAGGTTGGAGTAATTAGTTTTAATGTACATCATATGTTAAAAAGATAGGTGGATATCTATCTTCATGTGAAACTATCTTCTGTACGAGATATCTAAATAATCACTTTTGTGATTTAAAGTAGTCTGGATAATGTTATTGGATAGAAAGTTTGGTGTGATAGTGAATTTTAATTTTTTATAGTGGTAGTTAAAACTTAAAGATAAAAGACCGTTTAAAATTTTATCTTATTTTTGTCCATTATCCTTTTTTGATTACTGATCGTTTATTGAACAAGAAATTCGTTCAAATATAACTGGAAAAGGATCAAATAAAAATTACTTAGTACTTGTCAATTTACGTAAAATTATGTGATTCTCTAAGTTGGTTTCAAAACTGTCGGTAATGAAAAGCAATAAAAGAACAATAACACCTTGGTTGGTTAAAACCATATACCTACTGTCAGATTTCGAGATAAGAGATGATTTTCTTTTAACGGGGTAGGTTTGTGTACCCTATGCACATTGGCCTATAGGCATATTTCACAGGAACCAACAGCTTAAAGTGGATTCGGAACCACTAAAAACCTAAATGGTATAACCTGGACTTGAACCCTAAACTTGTGGCACAGAGCACTAATTACTCGACCATCTATCCAACCATCATAAAATCCATTTTTTTAAAACTTTTATAAATTAAATATAAAACTTTTTTTTCTTTCACATTATTTTGTTCTTTCATTGTATTAGTATCATTTTATTCTATCTGAAACTTCAAATTTAAATTTCATTCAATGCTGAACATCATATCTTTCATATCTTCATGACATCATATCGTTTATGATTCGCATTTTTTTTTTTTTAAGGACTGGACGATTTTCTATTGAAAAAAATTTTTTTTTGTCAAATAAGTCTTTCAATTGATGCCCAAGAATTAAATTAGTTGCTAAAAGGCTTTAGAAAAAAATATAAAGCTATCAACTATTTTCTTATCAAGTTATTTAGATAATTTCTTCCATAATTTTAAACTACTACAAAATATTTTTAATGTGAAAAAAATTAATAGCAATTATGGACAATAATAATGTCTAATATACATATACTTCTTACTATACATATTCTATAGTAGATATGGTATTCTATGGATTTATATATACACATTCTAAGATAGATATGCTATTCTATGAATTTCTATATACATACTCCAAGGACGATACGGAATACTATGGATTTCCATATACATATTTTATGGTAGATATTTTATTCTATGGATTTCTATATACATATTCTAAGGTACATATGGTATTCTATGGATTTCTATATACATATTATAAGATAGATATAGTATTCTATGGATTTCCATACACATATTCCAAGGTAGATATGGTAATCTATGGATTTCTATATATATATTCTAAGGTAGATATTTTATTCTATGGATTTCTATATACACATTCTACGATAAAATATAGAATATTATATAGATAATATTCTACCGTAATAATATCCATTTTTTTCTCTTTTATAAATTAAATTTGAATCTTTTTTGTACTTTTGCATTAGTATCATTTTTATTTTTCAGACATTTTAATTATTGTTTAATGCTGAACTTTTCTTACATTACTTCTTTTATATTTTCCTTTTTTGTGTAAGGAAGTGAACGATTTTCCACCGAGAAAAAAAAATATTTTGGTCGAAACCCATCACCGCCCCCGCACCCACCTCATCAAAACCCATTCACCGGACTTGATTGAAACCGCCAATAAAGATCAGTAAGTCTCTTGAGTCGACAAAAGGTGAAATTTGATCCATTTGACAAGCATCAAACTATTGTGGGAAGCTGAAAACCAGCCATCGTGAAAAAAATGGCCACTTTAAAACTCCTCCCAAACACTCCCGGAAGGGGTGCATCGAATGATTCAGTGGGTTGCTTTTTTGTTTCAGCAGAGATGGATACGAAGTGTCGCTCAAACGACTCAAATGTCGTCTGGTCCTGTCAGTGCCCTAATGGGTAGCAATTTCATTCCAATCTCTTTCATTACATTTCTCCGGGGACTTTTCCGCTGATAAAAATATCGACTGCTGAAAAGAACACTTAAATCTTTCGACCATTCTTTTGTTGGTTGCGTGGCAACAATAAAAACTAAGAAAATATTTTGTTTCTCTTTTCTGTATATACCTATATATATATATATATAGGTATATCTTTTAGTCCGAAAGTATACAGTATAGAAATAGCTGTGTAGGAATAAGGGCGCTTTAATTTGTACTGAACATGGGGTGGAGAATAAAAAAGAAAAAATAATAATCGTTTGGAAAAGCATCTGGCGTTGACACCTTCCCGATACACTGGCGGATAGGCTACTCCCTCCCAGGAATGAAAGAAGATTTCTTCGATAAAACGATTTCCGTCCACCCCTCCCTGAGGCTATTCCTTCATCGTGCAATGAAGGGGTTGTGTTTTGGTTAAAAATAATGCCGCTCATCTAGGTTGGAGTGCTTAGTTTTAATATGCATCATCTGTTTAAAAGATGGGTGGATATCTTCCTTCATGTGAGATCCATCTGCTGTGCGAGATATCTAAATAATCACTTTTGTGATTTAAAGTAGTCTGGATAATGTTATTGTATAGAAAGCATTGGATGGGGTGAATTTTAATGTTCAAAGTAGTTAACAATTTATTGCTTATTTCTACCATTACGGGCTTTGGCGAATCAATATTTTATTCAACGTGAAATATTTTAAAAGAAAACTGGTCAAATATCACATAACGTTTAATTAATTCTGATTAAATTTTCTTATTAATATACGTAAAAATTTCCTATCTTCCCAGACTTTCTATACAATAATGTTGGACAGACTACTTTAAATCACAAAAATGATTATTTAGATATCTCATACTGAAGTTGTGTTCACACGAAGAAAGATACCCACCTTTATTTTAAACATATGATGTAAAAAAATTAAATATTGATCCTCAAAAACTGTCATGGGAAAAATAGAATAAATTTTTAAAGAATTTTTATCTGAATAAGTTTTAACTCTAACTGTGAAATATTAAAATTCACTATCGTCCCAAACTTTCTATTCAATAATGTTATCCAGTCTACTTTATATCGAAAATGTAATTTTTTAATTATCTCATGAAGAAGATGGATCTCACATGAAGATATTCAAATATCTTTTAAACATATGATGTGTATTAAAGCTAAATATCCCAACCTAGATAAGCAGCATTTTTTTAAGGTCCAAATATTTTTTTTATTGTTTGATCATTATTAACAATTTTGAAACCAACCTACAAAATCACAACTTAATAAGAAAATTAATAAGATTTTAATGATACTCATTTGACCCCTTACCAGTTTTATTTGAAGGAATTTCTTGTTGAATAAAATATTGATCCTCAAAAAAGTTGCAATAGCAAAAATGACACAAAGTTTTAAAGAGTCTTCTATCTAAGTTTTGACTGCAAAGTGGAGCATTAAAATTCACTATCATCTCGAACTTTCTATACCATAACATTATCCAGATCACAAAAGTGATTATTTAGATACATCATACAGAACATAGATTCACATGAAAATATCCAAATATCTTTTAAACATATGATGTATATTAAAACTAAGTACTCCAACCAAGATATATAGCATTTTTTGAGGTCCACAGCATTTTTTTATTGTTATTCTTTACCGACAATTTTGAAACCAACATATTTATAAGAGAAAATTCACATATTTATAAGAGAATTAATAAGAATTAATTGATTCTTATTTAATTCTTTATCAGTTTTATTTGATGGCATTTCTTGTTGAATAAAATTTTGATCCAATAAAAGCTGTAAGGGGAAAAAAAATGAGATACAATTTTAAGAAGTCTTATCTAAATAAGTTTTTACTGCAACTGCGAAACACTAAAATTCACTATCATCCCAAAATTTTTATACAATGGTATTATCCAGTCTGCATTGAATCACTAAAGTGATTATTTAGATATTTCAAACAGACGATATGTAGCAAGATACATACATGTCTTTTAAACATGTCATGCAATAAAATAAAATATAGATCCCCAAAAGCTGTAACTGTAAAAATTAAATAAAGTTTTAAAGAGTCAACTATCTAAATAAATAATTTTAAACTGCAACCGTGAAACAGAAAAATTCACTATCATCCCAAACTTTCTATACAGTAACATTATCCAGACTACTTTAAATCACAAAAGTGATTATTTAGATATCTCATGTAAAAGATGGATCTCACATGAAGGAAGATATCCACCTATCTTTTAAACATATGATGCATATTAAAACTAAGCACTCCAACCTAGATAAGCAGCCTTTTTTTTAACCAAAACACAACCCCTTCAGTGCACGATGGAGGCATAGCCTCAGGGAGGGGTGGACGGAAATCGTTTTATCGACGAAATCTTCTTTCATTCCTGGGAGGGAGTAGCCTGCCCGCCAGTGTATCGGGAAGGTGTCAACGCCGTGGAGAAAAAAAAGGAAAAAAAAATAATCGTTTGGAAAAACACCTGGTGTCAACGCCAGGTGTTTTTCCAAACGATTTTTTTTTTCCTTTTTTTCTCCACCCCATGTTCGCTACAAATAAAAACTCCCTTATTCCCACGATGCTTGTTTCTATACTGTATACTAAAAGATATACCAATATACACATAAATATAAAAGAAAAACAAAAGGTTTTCTTATTTTTATTGTTGCCACACAACAAACGAAAGAATGGTCGGAAGATTTAAGTGTTCTTTTCAGCAGACGATATTTTTATCAGCGGAAACCCCCCCGGAGAAATGTAATGAAAGAGATTGGAATGAAATTGTTACCCATTAGGGGACTGACAGGACCAGACGACATTTGAGTCGTTTGAGCGACACTTCGCATCCATCTCTGCTGGAACAAAAAAGGAACCCACTGAATCATTCGATGCACCCCTTCCGGGGTGATTCGGGAGGAGTTTTAAAGTGGTGATTTTTTTCACGATGACTGGTTTTCCAGCTGGCCACAATAGTTTGATGATTCTCAAATGTATCAAATTTCAACTTTTGTAGAAAATAGACTTACTGCTTTTTATTGGCGGTTTCAATCAAGTTCGGTGAATAGGTTTTGATGATACGGAGGAGGGGGGGGGGGCGGTCTGGTAATTGACTTCGACCAAACGATTTCATTTGTCAAACAGGAAATGGTCCAGTTCCTTACAAAAAATGGGAAATATAAAAAGAGAACTGTCACGAAAGTTTAGCATTGAATAATATTTAAAAAAGTTGCATAAGGAATAAAAGTGATAATAATACAATAGAAGAACAAATAGTAAAAAAGAAAAAAAGTGGATGTTATTATGGTTAGCTTGACGGTCGAGTAATTAGTGTTGTGTGCCAATTTTTCCAAAATACTTTAGCAATTATATTTAATTCTTCGTTATCAATTGCATTCTTCATTATCAAGATTTTTTTCTTAGAAACTCGTCGAGTTCCTTACAAAAAATAGGAAATATGAAAGAAGTCATGTAATAAAAGTTTAGCATTCAAAGAAATTTAATATTTAAGTTTCATAAGCAATCAAAGTGATTCTAATACAATGAAACAACAAAATAATGTGAAGGAACAAAAAACCTTTAGATTTAATTTTTAAAAGTAAAAACAGAAAAAAATGGTTGTTATTATAGTGAGTGTGATGGTCGAGTGATTACTGATCGGTGCCACAAGTTTAGGTTTCAAGTCCAGGTGGTGCCATTTAGGTTTTTAGTGGTTCCGAATCGGCTTTGAATTGTTGGTTCCTGTGAAATATGCCTGTAGGCCGTTGTGCATAGGGTTGACAAACCTACCCCGTGAAAAGAAAATCATCTCCTATCTCGAAATTTACAAGTAGCATATGGCTTTAACCTACCAAAGTTCTGTTGTTCTTTTATTGCTTTTCATTACCGACAGTTTTGAAAACAGCTCAGAAAATCACATAATTTTAAGTTAATTAACAAGAACTAAGTAATTGCTATTTGATCCTTTTCCAGATATATTTGAACGAATTTCTTGTTCAATAGAAGAACAATGACCAAAAATAACAGGAAATTTTAAACAGTCTTTTTTCTAAGTAAATTTTAACAGCGACTGTGAAACACTAAAATTGACTATCACCCCAAACTTTCTATACAATAACATTATTCAGACTACTTTAAATCACAAAAGTGATTATTTAGATATCTCGTACAGAAGATGAATCTCACACGAAGAGAGATATCCACCTATCTTTCAAACATATGATGCATATTAAAATTAAGTACTCCAACCTAGATAATGTCATTTTTTGTAACCAGAGCACAACCCCTTCATTGCACGATGAAGGAATAGCCTCAGGGAGGGGTGGACGGAAATCGTTTTATCGACGAATTTTCTTTCCTTCCTGGGAGGGAGTAGCCTACCCGCCAGTGTATCGGGAAGGTGTCAACACCAGGTGCTTTTCCAAACGATTTTTATTTCTTTTTATTCTCCACCCCATGTTCGCTACAAATAAAAACGCCCTTATTCCTACGCTGCTATTTTCTATACAGTATACTTTCGGACTAAAAGATATACCTATATATATATATATATATATATATAAAAGAAAAACAGAATGTTTTCTTTTTTTTATTGTTGCCACACAACAAACGAAAGAATGGTCGAAAGATTGAAGTGTTCTTTTCAGCAGACGACATTTTTATCAGCGGAAAAGCCCCCGGAAAAATGTAATGAAAGAGATTGGAATGAAATTGTTACCCATGAGGGCACTGACAGGACCAGACGACATTTGAATCGTTTGAGTGACACTTCGAATCCATCTCTGCTGGAGCAAAAAAAGAACCCACTGAATCATTCGATGCACCCCTCCGGGCTGGTTTGGGAGGAGTTTTAAAGTGGTCATTTTTTTTCACGATGGCTGGGTTTCAGCTGCCCACAATAGTTTGATGGTTGTCAAATGGATCAAATTTCAACTTTGGTCGAAAAGAGACGTACTGCTTTATATTGGCGGTTTCAATCAAGTCCAGTGAATGGGTTCTGATGAGGTGGGGGTGAGGGATTTCGAACAAAAGATTTTTTTTTCAATAAAAACTCGTCCAGTTCCTTACAAAAAATGGGAAATATAAAAGGAGTAATGGCATAAAAGTTTAGCATTGAATGAAATTTAAAATTTAAGTTTAAAATTATGTCAGAAATATAAAAGTGATACAACTACAAAAGTACAAACAATTTTAAATTTAATATATAAAATAGAAAAAAAAATGGATATTATTTTAGTAGAATATTAAATATCCATATATTATTCTGCCATAGAATATGTATATGGAAATGCATAGAAGGCCAGAACGATCATACATTATGCATATGGAAATATATAGAATACGAGATCTACCATAGAATATGCTGAGTAAGTAGTATATGTAAATTAGGCATTATTATCCATAAACACAATTAAGTTTATTCACATTAAAATATTTTGTATTAGTTTAAAATTATGAAAGCAATTATGTAAATAATTGTTTCGCTGTGGAACAAAAAAGGAACCCACTGAATCATTCGATGCACCCCTTCAGGGAGTGGTCGGGAGGAGTTTTAAAGTGTCCATTTTTTTCCAGCTGTCAAAGGGATCAAATTTCAAATTTTGTCGAAAAAAGACTTACTGCTTTTAATTGACGGTTTCAATCCTGTTCAGTAAATGGGTTTTGATAAGGTGGGGGCGGGGCCGGTGATGGATTTCGACCAAAAGACTTTATTTGTCAAACAGGAAATGATCCAGTTCCTTACAAAAAATGGGAAACATAAAAAGAGAAGAGTCACGAAAGTCTGATTTGTGTTGGCGCGAGGCACCTTGGCTGCAAAGCAGCCGCTAGCTTCTGTTCAGTCCCGAAAGTTTAGAATTGAATGATATTTAAAAAAGTTTTGTAAGCAATAAAAGTGATACTAATACAATGGAAGAAGAAAAAGTAAAAGAGAAAAAAACGGATGTTATTATGGTTAGCTTGATGGTCGACTAATTAGTGCTCGGTGCCACAAGTTTAGGGTTCAAGTCCAGGTGGTACCATTAATGTTTTTAGTGGTTCCGAATCGGCTTTGAATTGTTGGTTCCTGTGAAATATGCCTGTAGGCCGTTGTGCATAGAGTTGACAAACCTACCCCGTGAAAAGAAAATCATCTCCTATCTCGAAATCTGCCAGTAGGTATATGTTTTTAACCAACCAAGGCGCAGTTGTTCTTTTATTCCTTTTTATTACCGACTGTTTTGAAACCAACTTAGAAAATCACATAATTTTAAGTTAATTAACAAGAACTAAGTAATTGTTATTTGATCCTTTTCCAGCTATATTTGAACGAATTTCTTGTTCAATAGAAGATCAATGATCAAAAAGGATAATGGACAAAAATAATATGATATTTTAAACAGTCTTTTATCTAAATAAATTGTAACAGCGACTGTGAAACACTAAAATTCGCTATTATTCCACACTTTCTATACCATAACATTATCCAGACTGCTTTGAATCACAAAAGTGATTATTTAGATATCTCATACAGAAGATAGATTCACATGAAATTATCCAAACATCTTTTAAACATATGATGCTTATCAAAATTAAGTACTCCAACCTAGATATATAGCATTTTTTGAGCTCCAAAGCATTTTTTTTATAGTTATTCATTACCGACAATTTTGAAAACAAATTGCAAAATCAGATATTCATCAGAGAATAAATAATAATTAATTGATGGTTATTTAATTCTTTACCAGTTTTATTTGATTGTATTTCTTGTTAAATAAAATATTAAGCCCATAAAAGCTGTAATGGAAAAAAAAATGGGATACAATTTAAAGAAGTCTTATCTAAATAAGTTTTTACTGCAACTGCGAAACACTACAATTCACTATCATCCCAAACTTTTTATACAATAGCATTACCCAGACTATTTAAATCACAAAAGTTATTATTGAGATATATCACGGAGAAGATGGATCTCACACGAAGGGAGTTATCCAACTATATTTTAAACATATGATGCATATTAAAACTAAGTACTGCAACCTAGATAAGCGGCATTTTTTTCAACCGAAACACAGCCCCTTCCATGCACGATGAAGGAATAGCCTCAGGGAGGGGTGGACGGAAATCGTTTTATCGACGAAATCTTCTTTCATTCCTGGGAGGGAGTAGCCTACCCGCCAGTGTATCGGGAAGGTGTCAACGCCAGGTGCTTTTCCAAACGATTATTTTTTTATTTTTTATTCCCCACCCCATGTTCAGTACAAATAAAAACGCCCTTATTCCAACACTGCTATTTTCTATACTGTATACTTTCGGACTAAAAGATATACCTATATATGTATCTATCTATATATATATATAAATGAAAAACAAAAATATGTTCTTATTTTTATTGTTGTCACACAAGAAACGGAAGAATAGGCAAAAGATTTAAGAGTTCTTTTTAACAAACGATATTTTTATCAGCGGAAAAGCCCGGAAGAAATGTAATGAAAGAGATTGGAGTGAAATTGTTACCCATCAAGGAACTGACAGGACCAGACGACATTTGAGTCGTTTGAGCGACACTTCGCATCCATCTCTGATGGAACAAAAAAGGAATTCACTGAGTCATTCGATGCACCCCTTCGCGGTGGTTCGGGAGGAGTTTTAAAGTGGCCATTTTTTTCACGATGGCTGGTTTTCAGCTGGCCAAAATAGTTTGATGGTTGTCAAATGTATCAAATTTCAACTTTTGTCGACTGAAGAGACTTGCTTCTTTTTATTGCCGGTTTCAATAAAGATCGGTGAAGGGTTTTTGAAGGTCTGGTGATCGATTTTGACCAACCGATTTTATTTTTCAACTAGAAAATCGTCTAGTTCCTTACAAAAAATGGGAAATATAAAAAGAGTAATGTCACGAAAATTTAACATTGAATGAAATTTAAAAAAGTTTCATTAACAATAAAAGTGATTCTAATACAATGGAAGAACAAAAAAGTTTTATATTTAACTTATAAAAGTAAAAAAAAAAAAAAAAGGATATTATCATGGTGGGCCTGATGGACCAGTGATTAGTGCTCGGTTCCACACGCTTAAGGTTCAAGTCCAGTTGTGTCGTTCATGTTTTCAGTATCAATTTTAAACTGTTGGTTCCTGTGAAATATGCTTGTAGACCGTTGTGCGTAGTGTTGACAAACCCAGCCGGTTAAATAAAATCATCTCCTTTCTCGAAATCTGCAAGTAAGTATATTGCTTTCACACACCAAGGTGCTGTTGTTCTTTTATTGCGTTTCATTACCGACAGTGTTGAAACCAGCATTGAAAATCACATAATTTTAAGAAAATTAGCAATAACTAAATAATTGTTATTTGATACTTTACCAATTTTATTTAAATGAACTTCTTGTCCAATAAAAGATCATAATCAAAAAGGATAATGGACAAAAACGAAATGAAATTTTAAACAGTCTTATATCTATATATATTTTAACTACAAGTCTGAAACTTTAAAATTCACTGACATTCCAAATCTTCTATAAAATAGCATTATCCAGACTACTTTAAATCGCAAAAGTGATTATTAGATATCTTGTACAGAAGGCGGATCTCACATGGCGTAAGATATCCACCTAAATTTTAAAAATATGATTCATATTAAAACTAAGTACTCCAACCTAGATAAGCGGAATTTTTTGAACCAAAACACAACCCCTTCAGTGCACGACGAAGGAATAGACTCAGGGAGGGGTGGACGGAAATCGTTTAATGGACGAAATCTTCTATCATTCCTGGGAGGGAGTAGCCTACCCGCCAGTGTATCGAGAAGGTGTCAACGCCAGGTGCTTTTCCAAACGATAATTTTTTTCTTTTTTATTCCCCACCCCATGTTCAGTACAAATAAAAACGCCCTTATTCCAATGCTTCTATTTTCTATACTGTATACTTTCGGACTAAAATATATATATATATATATATATATATATAAGAAAAACAAAATGTTTCAAAAAACGAAAGAAGGGTCGAAAGATTTAAGTGTTCTTTTCAGCAGACGACATTTTTATCAGCGGAAAAGCCCGCGGAGTAATGTAATGAAAGTGATTGGAATGAAATTGTTACCCATTAGGGGATTGACAGGACCAGACGACATTTGATTCGTTTGATCGACACTTCGAATCCATCTCTGCTGGAACAAAAAAGGGAACCCACTGAATCATTCGATGCACCCCTCCGGGGTGGTACGGGAGGAGTTTTAAAGTGACCATTTTTTTCACGATTGCTGGTTTTCAGCTGGCCATAATAGTTTGATGGTTGTCAAATGGATCAAATTTCAGCTTAGACCAAGAGACCTACTTCTTTTTATTGACGGTTTCAATCAAGTTCGGTGAATGGCTTTTGATGAGGTGGGGGCGGGGCCAGTGATGGAGTTCGACCAAAAGATTTTTTTCTTTCCGAATAGAAAATCGTCCAGTTCTTTTCAAAAAAATGGAATATATGAAAGATTTAAGGTACTAAAAGTTTGCTAAACTTCAGTTACATCATTTCTTTTTATTTCCTATTTTTTTAAATATTGTAACCATAATATTATGCTATAATGTATTTTTTTATAAATTAAATTTAAATCTTTTTTGTTCTTTGATATTAGTGTCACTTTAACTGTTTCTGACTTAATTTTAAACTTTGATTTTATGAAAGGAACTATAACAGGGATACTAATTCAAAAAAACCAAAAAGATTTAAGTTTAATTTACAAAAGAGAAAAAAATCTGGTTATTTTTATGGTGTTTCTGAGTTACAATTAAATTTATTCACATTAAAAATCTTTTGTAGTAATTCAAAACTAATTAAGTGGTTTTGTAGTAATTCAATTATATTACTAAAACTATCCTGAGAAGTAGTTTTATTAATAGAAAATAATTTTTTAAGAAAGTAATTGTAGGTTTAAAAAATTTCTAATTTTTTAAGCAATTATTTTTAATTCTTTGAAATCAATTAAAGGATGAAGGAAGTTTTTGGTTGCTGAGCAGCCACATGATCAGTGACCTTGATTATTGAAAGCATTTTCTTTGGTCTATGCCCATTGAATTGTTTCGCCTTATTTATTTTGTTTATTTTTTTTCTCTTTTATTAATATTATTATTAAAATTTAAAAAAAAGAGAACAGGAGCATATAGGAATATATTCAAAAGGGAAAATAAGAAATTATAATTAATACATGGAGAAGGATGATTGAGTTGCCAACAAGCAGAGCTTCACTATGACACTTTTTGTAATTTGTTGTCTGTTGTTACACTTTGTGTAATTTTTTTTATTTATTTCATGCTTTCTTTCACGGTATTTTTTTTAAATTTATTACATGCTTTCTTTCATGGTAATTTTTTTATTGTTTTTTCTTTCATGGTGATTTTTCTATTTTGTTTCTTTCTTTCATGGAATTTTTTTTTAAATTTCTTTCATGAGTTTCTAAACATAATATTTTTGTTTTTAAGTTTCTTAAGACCTAATAATATAATTAATTAATATTAAATTATCCTGAAAGATGGTCTGGTGAAAGCAAACACACTTTTATTTCAAAACTATATTTTTCAAAAAAAAAAATCGTTTGGAATTATATAAATTTGTCTTTATTTATTAAGATTACTGTTATGCATTTGGTTCTTACATTAAACTCTAAATTTTATAGTTAACCTGCATATCGATCTAAAAGATTACGTTTTTTTTTTTTTTTTTTTTGATGCATAAACACAGTTGCTGACCAGACCATCCTAAAATGATTACTTTTCCAGCAGTCAATCTGTCGGATTCATAAGCGGCCGCTAACAAAAAACGTCCGAAATCAGCCGTCCGGTAAAAAGGTTTCTTTTTCGTCAGGTGGCTTTGCCGGACACATCCCCATTGCCGGATTAATTGAATGGAAAGGAAACAGGCAGTGTGCGTCTCAATTTCGAGTCTCGTTTATCAAACTCGCCATGTTGGGTTTGTCGCCTGGGCATAGAGGAAAAAAGTGATCAGAGGAGGATTTATTTTCCTCCATTTTTATAAGGAACTTAATATCCAGCTGTGGAAGAGATTAGAAGAAATGCGCGGTCGTCTATTTCTGGTCAAAATATGAGTTATTTTGTATTTAATGCTTTTTGTAAATGATAATTTGGTTATATATATGAAATCCCCAAATTTTTTGTTGCTGAGATATATTTAAATATTTCTTAATTCAAAATAAAATTATTATTATTGTTTCTTTTTAAGCTGCAATGTCCTCTTGAATGTATATTGTATTTACTATATGGGGGTGTCTGGTCAAAAAACTTAAAAAGTGAAAACAAATATGCTCTTATTAAGAAGGAATGTGAACGTCGCTTAGTGTTAAAATGTACCGCTGGTGAACATTAGGGTTTAGGGTCAATACACTGGCTGTAGTGTTTTATACACTGTTCTATAAAACGAGGAGCCTCGATGACATTTTTTATTTTCAGCATCTTGCCTTGTTAGTCGGAGTAACTGGTGAGATTTTGCGGGTTTTCTCCCTGGTCAATAATCGGTAGTTTCTCATTAAAGTCCTTCAAAAAGTTTCTCCAACGTTCTACAGTCATATTTGACCGGGACGTACGGGTTAAAGTCGATTACGAACTACTGCAAACGTCCAAAGCACCGCCGAGATTCGAACCCGAGGCATTCAAATAAGTCTGAGACTTGGTACGCGTCCTTATTACTCACAACAAACATCCATGCCACCGTCAGGATTCGGAACAGAAGAAGTTTGTGGAACCACAGGCCACAACGCTAGCTAATCTCTTTTGCTAGAGTATCTCTAAATAAACTCTTTTGCAGGAGGTATGACAGAGAATCTCAAAAGAATTTCTTTTGCTAGAGTTTCTTTAGTTCAAAAACATAGCATCAATAAAAAATGTGACAGATGTATTGAATCACATTGAATACATATATTATTTTTTTTATAAATTATAATTTTGTCTACATAAAATGTTTGTATATATAATGTATTTCCATTAATAAGACACATTTTAAATGAAATAATAACCTAAATTCAGCTAATCCCTAAATATTGACTTTTTTAATAAAATACGTTCAATATATTGCAATTGATATGATAATCTTTAAAAGCAAAAACTTTAAAAAAAAAAGTGTTGAAAACGTAATTTATAATTTTTTACTTGTTTTACAGTAATTATTATTTTATATTTTTATGAAGCAATTTTAAAGTATTAGAATTTTTTTTTCCTTTTAATGTATTTTATATATATTTTAATGTATTTTTTTCTTTTAAAGCACTTTGGAATTTTTTATTTAGTTTGTTTTTAAAAGATAAATAAAAAAGTATTTTTAATTTTTGATGTAATTAAACTTTAGTTTTTCTTATTTAAATAAAAAAAAAGTTTACTTAAATAAAACAGATATAAAAATGATTACATGAGTCACTAAACAAATTTAAAAATACATTTTTTTGTAACACTTGTTTTAAAAAAGAAACCTATAGATTTCTAATTTTCATTTTAAAAAGCAATACTTGATATCTAACTATAAAAATAATATAAAGTAAGTACAAAAAGATCGACTTTTAAATAAAATAAATTTGTATTCAAAGAGGAAAATTTTTGATTTGTTGTTTTATCTTTTATTCTTTACTTAATGCGTTTTTTATTTCATATGTAAATAAATAGATAAAAAGATAACAGGAAATGTATGCATACATTTTTTAATATGAATAAATATAAAAAACTTAATAGTTTTTTCAGATTCATTACTTTTGAGTCACTGAATTGTTTATTGTAAAGACAAATAGATGTTATTTTTATTTGATGTAAAGACTTTTTAAACTGATGTATTGAGGTAATTATAAGAAAAGACATTATGATGTATCTTTAAGTGTTTTTTAAATGAACTCTACATTTGGATAATGACTGAGAACGTAGAAAGTTTAAAAAAAAAAAAAAATAAGCAACTATAACATATTATTCTTGCATAAACATCTGTTCTTTACACACAAATAATTGATTATTTTCAAAGAAGATGCAGTCAGTGAAGTGAAATATTTAGCATTTCATAACGGTTTGCTTGTTTTTAAATGTCAAAATTTTTAACCATATGTTGTTTCTCAAATGAATTCGAATTTTAAATTGTAAGATGGCACGTTTATGATTTTTAACTCCTTCTCAAAGTTGTAATTCAAATTTGTTGAGTAGATATACTCGAGCCTGTGCCACGAATGGGCAGGAGGAATTAATATATTTGTCGAAAAAATTATCTCTTAAGCTGGAGTCTTTTTTCTATTTGTGATTGTAATCTATATATATTGTGCTGAATGTTGTAGCGCTATCCATGCCGGCCTGTGAGCCGGCCTTCTTGGAACTGATATGAGTTTTTGCCGATGACTTATTACAAAGAAGTTTGCAAAATTTTGAGAGTGCTTATGTTGCCGATCAAAGACTGACGTTGAGCCCTCACACTTTGTTGGGTTTACTCTTATAGAAAGACGTTAACTGAAAGATATTGACAGACTTTCTATTCGTGGGTTAGCAGAGTGTCGCAGTTGGAGTGTGGTAGTTTGGTTTGTCGCTCTACGGTAACTTTTACGGTCATGCTTACTTTAAGCTAATTAGTTCAGGGCCTACAATTTAAAGTACATTTCAAACAACTAACAAATATTTATGCTTGAACCGGATTCGAACATGAAGTCTGTAGTATCAAGTGTGGCAGTGCATCCCACTACGCCACGTAAAGGAAAATGTAGTAGTTATTTTGAGGGTTTTTTTTCTGTAAATATGGTGCTTTTTCATTTATATCGTAAAATAAAACTTGTGTAATTAAATGGAATTCGCGTTCAGTTTTATATCATCATAATAGACACCACAATATAAATAAAAGAATTTTACTTAACTTTTACCGTGTTTTACAACGTAGATAAAACATTTGCTACATATTGTTTGGTTTTAATAATAATAGATCTACTGGTGGAATATGTTACATTTATGGGTTTGAAAAAATAAACAAAATGGATGGCGATTATGACAGATTTTATTGCATTGTGAAGCATTGATCTGGCTGGAAGGTACAGATATTTCTATTATAGAACACACAAATGATACCGATTTGAGGTAAGAAGTTTTTTCCGCTTAGCACTTATTCTTACTTTTGAATGAAATATGTCATACGCAATGCATATTTTACCTTATAAATGGAAGTAATATGAGTTGATATATATATGACATTGACAAAAATATGTACAATGGTGATAATCTATTAGAGTCTGGCAAAATCTATTATTGTACTTATAAGAATACCTACGAATATTTTTATGGATAATCTATTGATAAATAAAATTCAAAATCGATATTTAAATTTCCAAATATTCTCCGACCTAAGATTTACATTTCATTAAATAGCATACAAAAACGTTTACAAAAATTTCGGTAACAGAACTCAAAACAATTTTGGCTTATAATAATATTTTCAACCGATTCATTTTCAGATTAATGACACAAAATAAATTAGGTCTGGATTCAAATATCAGTTTTAACAGCTAGCTCGAGATTTTGCTTTAGGTTATTTTTCCTTGATAAGCTTTTATACAAATTTCAATGCTACTTGAATATTTGAATATTTGTTAATTAAGTGATATTTGTTCTCGTTTGCTTTTTGATTAGTGGGGTACAAAAGCTGATTCGTTATTGATTATGTTATTGAAAATCGTTGTTGCCTTAGAGATAAACAATACATTTTTTTATTAATATTTCCTTTGAAAATAAAAGTTATTTTCATTTAATTTTTAGTATGTTTTCAGAGATCATTTCTTGTTTCATATCTTTTGAATCTTATTTGCTGAATTAAATTATATAATAGTTAAATATAATTGGTCAATTTCCAAAATTACCTTTTCCTCTACAGGAAAAACATGGCAAATACTTTGTCCTGTGACCATTGGCAACTTGAAGTTCAGATATTTAGCAGATTCAGCGCTGTCTAGATTGCACCATAAGTGGTTGGTCTTCATTGAATCTACATATGCAAACATAATTTTTTTTGCCTTTTTGATTCTGGGAAGTTCAGTTTGGGAGATAGAGTTGTTTCCGAAAAGTTTTCTTACCTTCCATTCTCAAATGAATTTTTCGTATTTGAAATAACAAATGCACGCCTATGCCGACTTCAGATTTAGAACCATCTGTAAAAATATTAATTGTGGAATTATAGTGTTGTTGTTTTTTATCTACTTGGTCTACAGCAACATCTAGACTAAGTCCTAGAACCATGTGGTCTCATGGAAGGAGGGAAATTGATGCAGCTTCTGTTGTGATGGTGAACTCGTATGTAGAAGTTTGAATTGGCTACAGGACGCTGACTTTTTATGTTGTTAGGTTTGTTCGCCATGCTATTTTACAGTCATATTAGACCGGGACGGCTTAAAAAGGATTCACAATCACTACAAGCATCTATGGTACTGCCGGGACTTGAACAGAAACCTGTTGAGGGCTAGTCGTCCATCAGACCCTGGAAATATTGTTGAAATGGTTATGAATGTGGCATTTGTTATTAGTGTCGAGATTTGATAGAAGTACCCTGAAATCTTTCGTTTTTCATCGTAGTCATCAACATGTATCAAACTTCAGATATTTCTGTGGTAATGGTTTCATATTTAATTGATAGTTATAGAGATGATGTTCTAGTAAACACTTTTAGGGCTGAAGTTGGAGTTGTGCGATTAGTCCCGATAATAAAATTAAAAGAAAAATATTTGAATTGAGATAATTATTCTTGTTTGGCTAGCTGTAAGATTCGTCGTCCACATTCTTGGCGGCAGTTCTAAAGAGACATGATGCTTACATACGACATTTCTTAGATTGACACCTATACTACAGATGCATGATGATTTATATCGACTGCAACACGTTAAATACATGAAGATTTACATTGACTCCTACACGTTAGATACATGATGATTTACATGGGCTCTTTTATGTTACATATATGATGATTACTATCCAGAAATTTAAAGAACTTGTTAATGATTTTATTTTATAATGTAAGTTTGCACACTATGGTATGCTTCAATTACTAAATGTGTGCTTTTATCAAATTTGTTTAAAGAAAATCGAATTTTTTATTCATTCTCTTTCTATTTAGTCATTCTTAGTTTACGTTTAATTTACGCACTTTGTTCTGAAGTAATTTTTAAAATACCATCCTCCATTACATCGATGGTAATATTCCTATTAAGGACACATGGTTTCATTTTCTTGAGAATAAATATAACGAGTATTACTGTGGATTGTTGACTTAAGAAAAAAAATTTCATTTGGTGAGATACAATGCTCTAATCGGGTTCTCCATCAAAACAGAAGCTGCACCTCTCTTCTCTCCTTCCATGAGGGATACTACAACAGCAACAACAATGCTCTAATTCTTTATTATGCTACATATTTTTAAAATTTTTGTATACCTATTCTACGTACACTAGGATTGGCATCAGCTCTGAGAATCTTTTTAATATCAGATGTGCGGTTCTCAGAGCTAAATATAAGGCAACAATCTGCAGAAATATTATCGCTGCTCTGTACTGGTAATGTTACACTTGAGCAAATGTTTCGAAAAGTGAAAATTTTTCTTCTGTATAAATTGAAAAACTAGAAAGAAATGGAAATTTAATTTGTTCCTCATTATTAGATAACAGGACTTTATACTCGTTGAAAACATTTTTGGCATTTTACCAATATTTGTGTATTCATACCACGTTTTAAAAATTAGCTAATTCTATCTTTTGAAGGTATTTTTCATAAGATGTTTTGGACAATGTCTTTATGATTTTCTGTCTTGGTGATTTATTAATATCTTTGACTAATTTAAAGAAATAGAATTACTGAGGGTAACAAAAATTAAATTAAAATTGAAAGCTTTATAAAACAAAGAGCTGGCCTAATTAAGAAAATATTATTCTATAATTATATCTGAAATATTATTCTCTAATTATATCAGAAATATTGTTACCTAATTATATGAAAAATAAAAACTGCAACGATTCACAATTTAATTTCCTCTTATTTTATTTCCTTACGTCAGTATGACTAATTTAATTCAAGTTTAATTTTATATTTCAATCAAAATATTTTCTTCTATCCAACTGAAAATAAATTAAATTTAAATGCCGCTCAATTTAAAAACATAAAATTAAAAAAAAAATACATAAATTGCTTGTAATACTTTTCTCTCACATTCTCTTATCATCTAAAATAAAAATTTTAACATAGTACCTGAGAGATATAGCGTACGTCTCTACATAACAAAAATCTCCAAACAGCTATAAAGAAAATGATATTGTGTTCATGGCCGTATTTCCTGCTAAAGCATGAAGGTGGATTTTGTATCCATCAAAAGATTTGCAAATACATCATGGGATAGGGATGGATTAGATTACTCAAAATAGGTGATGTTTGAAAGGGTGCAGAGAAGAGTGCTATTTTTGTCTCATGAAGGATTTATTGTGATCCATGCTTTTAAAGCGGGATATTTCAGAAGATTCGTGCCATACAGGATGTTGCAGTGACAAAAGAAAGTAATGTTATCTGTAAAGAGTGCAGAAAAGGACAATCCAGTTAAAAGGAATTTGCTAACCTACATGCATTTGTGATTAAAGTACATTTTTGGGTTAACATTATTTTGAAAAAAAAATATTAGGATTCTTATTTAATAAATATGTATAAATAAAGGCTCAAAGTGAAATGTTTCAAAATATCTTTACGCTTAAGTATCTACATTTCATTTATCACCATGATTTCCGTCTTAGCATTTATTTTGAGATCATAATGGAGATTTATAAAATTGAATGTGAAATAACGGATATCTAAAAAATTGTTATTGATGATTTCGCTTAAATAATTAATACATTTCGTTTTAAATTCGTGTATTTTGATAATTTGAAGACGTGTAAGAGAAACTGAAATGTTTATTTTTATAAAGGTAAGAACTTTTCATATTCAGTCTAAATTTGAATATTATATCACAAAGTAAATTCATAATTAAAGCAATAATATGGTCTTTATAGCGAACGTGCATAGATCGCATAGATTCACAGAGTGTGCATGTAATCCTTTTCGGTAATATACGTCACAAAATGGTTGAAATGCATTGCAATAATTCGATATACAACGGTTTATGTATCAGTCAGTCAATGCAAAATGTTTTCTATATCAATGACTTGATATAACACGGAGTTATTTTTGTCTCAGTAAGAATTGATAGTGACCCATGCTTTTAAAGCGGAATATTTCAAAAGAGTCGTGCTATGAAGGATATTGTAGTGACAAAAGAAAGTAATGTTGTATGTAAAGAGTGCAGAAAAGGAAAATCCAGTTAAAAGGAATTTGCTAACAAATATGCATTTGTGATTCCAGTATATTTTCGTGTTAACATTATTTTGAAATAAAAAAAATATTGGGTTTCATATTTAATAAATATGTATAGATAAAGGCTCAAAGTAATATGTTTCAAAACCTCTTTATGTTTAAGTATCTACCTTTCCATTATCTGCAAAATTTCCGTGTTAGCATTTAGTTTGAGGTCATAATGGGGATTTATAAAATTGAATGTGAAATACAGAATATATAAAAAATTGTTATTGATGCTTTCACTTATATATATAAAATATTTCAAAGCATTTCGCTTCAAATTCATAGATTTTTATAATTTGAAGACATACAAGAGAAAATTGATATGCTTATTTTATATAGAGAAGAACTTTTAACGACAAGTCTAATGTTAAGTTTAATATTATAAAATAAATTCATTTTGGAAGCAATAATATAATCACTAGACATGCAGAGATCGTATTATTCATTAGTATCCATGTAATCCTTTTTAGTAAAATACACATCTAAATGATTGAAATGGATTGTTCCTAACTAGGTACAAAACTGCTTATGTATCACTTGCCTCGATACAAAACGATTTATGTATCAGTGACTTGCCACATAATGGCTTGTGTCTTGACTTGCTGCTTGGCGCGCCGTCAAATAGTTTAATCAGTGACTCAACAATAAAAGGTGTATGAAGCAGTGACTCATAATTTAGCACTTGAGTTGCAATGACGTTTGGGAATGGCATTAATTCAATGACTTCCGAGTGATCACAAAACGGTTTATGTATCAATGACTCCATACAAAACTATTTATGTATCAGCTGGCTTAATACAAAATGTTTATCTATCAGTGATTCAATACAAAACGGTTTACGTATCAATGACTCAATACAAAATGGCTTATGTATAATTTGACACAATATAAAACAGTTTATCTATTAGTGACTTACCACATTATGCTGTAGTGACTCGCAGCCAAATAATTTAATCAGTGAAACAAAAATAAAGGGTTTATAATGCAATGTCTCCTAATTTAGGACTCGAGTTGCGATGGCATTCGAAAGTGATATTCGGTGAATGACATTCGAGTAATCATTTTGTAACAAATAGGGGGATTGCAATATATAAGCCAAAAATAATAATAATACAATATATGTCAAATTCTATCACATTACTGAATAGGTTTCATTTTATTTGTCATTTCATTCGATCAGTGCATACTGTGGGCTAATTAGACCGGAACCTACAGTTTAACGTGGATTCCGAACCCCCAATAAACATCCATTCAACCCCCGAGATTCGAACCTGGAGTCTGTGGCACCGACCGCCAAAGCACTATGCAATTAGTCAACAGATCGCTAATGATCAGGAAAAACGGCATAACATACGCATCCATCAATTTTAACAATTCATTTATCATTATTATATTTGGTTTCAACATTAAAATTCCTGTACGATATAGTTTATTTTCATAAATAGGGAATTATTTAAATTTTTTTACCAGGATATTATTCTGTTTTAAAAATTTCTTTTATAATAACACTACATTTCTTACAATTTTACATTCGCTCACAAGAACATTTGTAACGTTAATCACTTCAAAAAAATGTATTATAAAAAAAATTAATAAATTGTAGGCGACAATATAATCATGAAACTAAATTTTCCATATAATTAAGTCGAAAATCTTTTTCATTGAAAAAATTCTCATAAATATTCATTAAAAATGTGCTGCGTTTGAAGAATTACAACTTGAAAAACTGTCCTCTAAAAAAAATAATTATCTTATTTTCGATTAGTTATTATTCAAAATAATTAACTCTTTCCGTTTATAACTGAAACTATAATTACTATCATTATTATAATAAATAATTATAATAGAGAAAACGTTTGTGCATCATTATTTTAATACTAAAATAATTGATTCATGCATTTAATCTGATCATTAATTTCCTGCTCATTACGTTTTTTATGTTATTTTTTTATATGAATAATAATAATAATAATAATTAATATTAGTAAACATTTAATTGTAAAAATATTTTCTGAATAACAATTTTTTTGCCAATTACTAAGTATTGAAATAATTGCAATAAAATGGATCCTTAAACGGCTTAATATAAACAAGAATTTTTTTTTTAAATATTGTTTCAGCTAACTAATTATATTTCCAGGGAAAAAAAACTCTTGCTATATTTTCCGAGAATCTCAAACAATTATAATATATATTTTGTACTTGATAAATAATAATTTTAGCTGCTATATTGAAATATCGCTCATTAACTATAATATAATAAATAAAATAAACTCTTAACTGTATTATTAATTATTTTGTCGTTTAGGCGAAGCAAAAATCTATAAAAATGATTGTCATTAAGTTTTTAAATTTTCGTTTGAATAAGTACTCAATTAATAATTTTTATTATTATAAAATATTAAAATCTATTTTCAATGCAAAAATGTGAGTAAAATTTCACAATTATTTAATTCTCAAATTTTAAAATATTAATATATAGAATTTTATGTTTACAGAATAAAAATTACGTAAATACAATCAATTACAAAATTATGTATTTAGAAAAAATCAAATACATGAATCAAAATTATGTATTCAGAAACAATCAAATACATGAATCAAAATTATGTATTCAGAAACAATCAAATACATGAATCAAAATTATGTATTCAGAAACAATCAAATACATGAATCAAAATTATGTATTCAGAAACAATCAAATACATGAATCAAAATTATGTATTCAGAAACAATCAAATACATGAATCAAAATTATGTATTCAGAAACAATTAAATACTTGAATAAAATTATGTATTCAGAAATTCCTTTTAAGTATGCATTTCAATTAATTCAATATTACACTTATTTTACTCTAACCTTTACTGTAATGTTCAAAGATAGGTTTCATTAGTTTAATTCCTCTTGCTTTTTAATTTATTTATTATTTTGCATGAACTATAAAGATATACATATATGAATATTAGCCTTGGTTATGTCATTTTATCAACATTACGATTTTTCGTAAGTTGATATATCACCATAAAATGATGACAAAGGTTTACTACCAGGAGATTTTTTTAAAAATATTATTTTTTAATAATTGAAAGGTCATGTGACATTCTTTTACAAGAATTTTTTTTAATGTTTATTAATTCAAAAAAATGTAGAAAGCAAATTTAATAAATCGTAGGCATCAATATGATAATAAAACTAAATTTTTCATGTAATTAAACTGAAAATCTTTTCCATTGATAAAGTTCTCATAAATATTCATTAAATTGTATTGTATTTAAATAATTATTCATTGAAAAAATTGTCGTCTAAAAAATAATTATCTTATTTTCGATTTGTTATTATTCAAAATAATTAACTCTTTCCGTTTATAACTGAAACTATAATTAATATCATTATTATAGTAAATAATTATAATAGAGAAAAGTTTTATGCATGATTATTTTTAAGTATTAAAATAATGGGCTCATGCATTTAATCAGATCATTAATTTCCTGCTCATTACGATTTTTACATTCTTCTATTTATATGAATAATAATAATAATTAATATCACTATATATATAATTATAAAAATATTTTCTGAATAACCTTTTTTTTTTTTTGACCATTTACTAAGGATTGAAGTAATTAAAATAAAATGGATCTTGAAACCACTTAATATAAGCAAGAATTTTTTTTTTAAATATTTTTTCAACTAACTAATTATATTTCTAGGAAAAAAAACCATCGATATACTTTCTGAAAATTTCTAACAATTATAATATTCCTTTTGTATTTGATAAACTATAGCTTCAACCGCTATATAGAAATATCGCTCATTAACTATAATGTTATAATAAATAAAAACAAAACTATTAACTGTATTATTATCTATTTTATAGTTTAGGCAAAGCAAAAATCTATAAAAAGGATTATTAAAACTGTCATATTTCCCTTAGAAAAATTAATAAATTATTTTTTTTTCAAGTATAAAAGATTAAAATCTATTTTAAATGCAAAAATGTGAGTTAAATTTGTCAATTGTTTAATTCTTCTATTGAAAAACAGTAATATATAGACTATATGATGTATTTAAAAAAGTATTTCATTTCAATTAATTCAACATTACACATTTTAAAATAACCTTTACCTTAAGGCCTAAGGGTAGGTTTCATTAATTAGATTCATCTTGCTTATTTATTTACTTTTTAAAAAACGTAATATGTAATATGTAATAATATATTAAGTCGTAATATAATTAAGTAATATAATTATAATATAATTAAGTAATTAATTCGTAATATAATTATATGTAATAATATAATTAAGTCGAAAATCTTTTCCATTGAAAAAATTCTCATAAATATTCATTAAAAATGTGCTGCGTTTGAAGAATTACAACTTGAAAAACTGTCCTCTAAAAAAAATAATTATCTTATTTTCGATTAGTTATTATTCAAAATAATTAACTCTTTCCGTTTATAACTGAAACTATAATTACTATCATTATTATAATAAATGTAATCCGTCCGTCTTGGTAATGTGATTTTATGGACAATATGATTTTTCTTAAGCTGATATATCCCCTTAAACTGATGACAAATTAATATAGGCATGCTAAATCGAATATACAGCTAAAAAAAATTGTGCTTTACAAAACATTGATAATAAAGAAAATCATAAATTATTATTGTTCATATCTCGTCTTACAAAAAATTAAATCATATGCAAACATAAATATAAATAATTTAGGTCATTATTAGTTAATGTAATAGGGTTTTAAACAGAAATTCAAAACGCAAAACGATTTGAAAATTTCCATGTATTTAACAAACACATGAATAGGAAATCTTAATAAATATGCTTTTTTTTTTCACTAAAAGAAAAAACATTTATTCACCAAAATTCTTCTATCATTATAAAATAATTATGTAACCATGCTTCCTTTTACACAGTAATAAGAGAGCCCCTCCTCCATGGCGTTGGAGAGACATGGTTAGTCGAGACTCTCACCAGAAAGGATGTACAGCGAGTCCCTCCCCTCCCTCTAAGAAACATGTGATTAGTCTACAGTCTTTCGCCCCGAGATTAAATATTTTTAGCGCAGCCCTGCGTATTATTTGGCCTACAGACTCTCACTCGGGAAAAGTTTATTTAGAGTAACCCTGCATGTATTCGCGCACACTGCGCTTAGCCGAGAGTATCCGTTCCGAAGTGGTATCCTTCCACGGAACTATAATATCTTTTACTTCAAATGTGTTAAATTTTGCATGTGTATAATTATATGTGTGTGGTGTTTCTGGGTGTAAAAAGGAAACTGTGAATTCTTAAGCCTGTGCCTCAAGTATCTCAAGCCAACTACACTGATTTACAATCGGACGCCAAACATGGGGCCCAGCACACATACACACTATAATCTGGTGTTGAAAACAATTGCAATAGGCTTCACAAGAATTATATACTTACAATTTTATTCTTACTGAATCATATATAAAAAATAACTATAATGTTATACTACATTCTTAAGTATTGAATAATATTCCTATCGGTCCAAAAAAGAATACAGTTTGCAATTTAGTTTAAATTTTTACTTTAGTCTTTATTTTGTAAAAAGCACAATAAATATTTCATAGTTATTTATTTATTCATAATAAAAAAATGTAAAATTGATGCAACATAAACATCAAGATTTATAGAAATTTCTGATCGTTCTTTATAGAAAAAAGGTATTTATAGTAGGAAAAATAAATTGAAAAAAAATAAATTATTTATAGAAAATAAAGAAATTTGTTCATTGCAATAAATATTCTTCCTGGTTTATTTTTTACGGGAGAAGCAAATTCAACATTGGTTGCTTTTTCTTGAATGAAATATTGCTGTTTTTTAAATTTTTTTCTTAATTAATAAAAGTGGCAACGTTAAGTTACAGCACTTTTTCAATACTAATTAACCTAAATCTAGTATATTACTGTGTGGGGTAATGTAAGTTTATAATTTTTTTTCTTGTTATCACATATTTTACTTGTTGAAAGTTCAGATAAATATATTTTATGGTATTAATTTTAACCAATATTCAATTGTATATATTTTACAACTTCTTCAAATCAGCTTCTCACATTTAATTTGATTTATTTATAAATTTTTAAGAATTTGAAGTTGTACTTCTGTCACATATTCAATCAAAAATTGTCAAGGTCAGACAATGATAAATCATGAAATTAGATTGTTTGTGCCACCTTCAGGGCTAGAAACAATTACAGATGGAATATGGACTACACCATGATTTGTTGCATCGTGAGTGGTGATAAACCATACGCTGAGAGAAGGACAACTCCAATGAGAAATGAGAGAAGCTGATTCCCACCGCCTTGATGGATTTTATTAAAGTGAGGTTTTTAGAGATGGAAAGAGATTTTTAGAGATTGTTCTGCGACGAATCGACTTCATGTGGGGGTCTTTTTCTCCGAAGTGACTTTTTCACTGAATGACTATCAGAGTTCATGTCTGTTTTCAAAGTGAGCTCCTTGAGGTTATATATATATATATATACATAATGTCTCCAAATAAAATTTAAGGTGTCGAAATGAACCTGAAAGTGGCCCTCTTCTTACAGCCGTTTTAGCTCTGGTATAGGCCGGGACGTCCAGTCACGCATGAATCATTCCATTTGCACATATGAAATACAGGGTGATTACAGAAAAACCTTACTTGATATACAAGCCGCAAAATATTATGCTGATTTCAGCCATTGAACAAAAATTTGGTTTAAGGTATTTTGAGGTATGTGCTAAAGAATCATGTGATACGCAACAATTAAATTCTAACAGTTGTAGTTAGAGCAACAAATTTCAAAACAAAAGTTTTATATGAAAAAATTTCTTGTTCAATAAAAGATCAGTAATCAAAAAGAATAATATACAAAAATAAGATGAAATTTGAACTTTTATCTAAATAAATTTTAACTGCAACTGAAATATTAAACTGAAACTAAACTGATTAATTTTATCTGTAATATTAAAATTCACTATCATCCCAAAGTTTCTATACAATAACATTATCCAGACTATTTAAGTCACAAAAATGATTATTGAGATACATCATGTAGAAGATGGATCTCACGCGAACGAAGATATCCTCCTATCGTTCAAACATATGATGCACATTAAAATTAAGTAATCCACCCTAGATAAGCGGCTTTTTTTAACCAGAACACAACCCCTTCAGTGCACGATGAAGGAACAGCCTCAGTGAGAGGCGCACGGAAATCGTCTTATCGAAGAAATCTTCTTTCATTCCTGGGAGGGAGTACCCTACCCGCCAGTGTATCGGGAAGGTGTCAACGCCAGGTGCTTTTCCAAATGATTCTTTTTTTTCATTTATTCTCCACCCCATGTCTATTACAAATAAAATCGCCCTTATTCCAAAGCTGCTATTTTCTGTACAGTATACTTTCGGACTGAAAGATATACCCATATATATATAAATATATAGAAGAAAAACAAAATGTTTTCTTATTTTTATTGTTGCCACATGACAAAAGAAAGAATGGTCGAAAGATTTAAGTGGTCTTTTCAGCAGACGATATTTTTATCAGCGGAAAAGCCCCCGGAGAAATGTAATGAAAGAGATTGGAATGAAATTGTTACCCATTAGGGCACTGACAGGACCAGAGGACGCTTGAGTCGTTTGAGCGACACTTTGAATCCATCTCTGCTGGAACAAAGAAGGTACCCACTGAATCATTCGATGCACCCCTTTCGGGGTGGTTCGGGAGGAGTTTTCGAGTGGTCATTTTTTTCACGATGACTGGTTTTCCAGGTGACCACAATAGTTTGATTGTTGTCAAATGGATCAAATTTCAACTTTTGTCGAAAAGAGACATACTGCATTTTTTGGCGGTTTCAATCAGGTTCGGTGAATGATGATATGGGGGGACGGGGGTCTGGTGATTGACTTCAACCAAACGATTTTATTTGTCAAACAGGAAATGGTCCAGTTCCTTACAAAAAATGGGAAATATAAAAAGAGAACTGTCACGAAAGTGCTTGAATTGTGTTGGTGCGAAGCACCTTGGCTGCAAGGTGGCCGCTAACTTCTATCTTGGGTTTTAGTCCTTTGATGTTTTGATATAAAACATTAAAAAACAAAGCAAGTAAAGACTGATAGGTGACTTGCCCAGATATATATGTATATATCATGAAAGTTTAACGTTGAATGATATTTTAAAAAGTTTCATAAGGAATAATAGTGATACTAATACAATGGAAGAACAAAAATTAAAAAAGAAAAAATTTGGATGCTATTATGGTTAGCTTGATGGTCGAGGAATTAGTGTTCTGTGCCACAAATTTAAGATTCAAGTCCATGTTGTATCATTCATGCTTTTAGTGGTTCCGAATCGGCTTTAAATTGTTGCTTCCTGTGAAATATGCCTATAGACCGTTGTGCGTAGGGTAGACAAACCTACCCCGTTAAAAGAAAATCATCTCCTATCTCGAAATCTGCCAGTAGGTATATGTTTTTAACCAACCAAGGTGCCGTTGTTCTTTTTTTCCTTTTTATTACCAGCAGTTTTGAAAACAACTTAGAAAATCACATAATTTCAAGTTAATTAACAAGAACTAAGTAATTGTTTTTTGATCCTTTTCCAGATATATTTGAACAAATTTCTTGTTCAATGAAAGATCAATAATCAAAAACGATAATGGACAAAAATAAAATGTAACTTTAAAGAGTCTTTTATCTAAGTACATTTTAACTACAAAGCAATGAAACATTAAAATTCCTCTCATACCAAACCTTCTATACAATACCATTATCCAGAATACATTAAAACACAAAAGTTACTATTTAGATATTTCACATAGATGATAAATTAACATGAAAGAAGATATCCACTTATCATTTAAACATATGATGTAATAAAATAAAATATTGATACTCAAAAGCTATAATGGTAAAAATAGAATAACATTTTAACGAATATACTATCCAAATAAATTGTAACTGAAACTGTGAAATATTACATCCCACTATCATCTCCAAATTTTCTCTACAACAACATTATCCAGATTACTTGAAATAACATGTGGGATTATTTAGATATATCTTACAGAAGATGGATGTCACATGAAAATATCCACTTATCCTTTAAATATATGTAGTAAATTTATGTAATAAAATAAAATAATGACCCACAAAAGCTCAAATGATAAAAATATAATAAAATTTTAAGAGCCTAATATCTAAATAAGTTTTAACTACAACTATAAAAACCATTAAAATTCCCTACCATCCCAAACTTTCTATACAATAACATTATCCAGAATACTTTAAATCAGAAAAGTGATTATTTATATATCTCGTACAGAAGATGGATCACACACGAAGGAAGATATCCACCTATCTTTTAAACACATGATGTATATTATAACTAAGTACTCCAACCTGGACAAGCAGCATTTTTTTAACCAGAACACAACCCCTTCAGTGCATGATGAAGGAAGGGAGGGGTGGACGGAAATCGTATTATCGACGAAATCTTCTTTCATTGCTGGGAGGGAGTAGCCTACCCCCCCCAGTGTATCGGGAAGGTGTCAACGCCAGGTGCTTTTCCAAACGATTACTTTTTTTATTCTCCACCCCATGTTCGCTACAATAAAAACGCCCTTATTCCTACGCTGCTATTTTCTATACTGTGTACTTTCGGACTGAAAGATATACCCATATATATGTAAATATATAGAAGAAAAAAAAATTATTTTTTTATTTTTATTGTTGCCACACGACAAACGAAAGAATGGACAAAAGATTTCAGTGTTCTTTTCAGCACACGATATTTTGATCAGCGGAAAAGCCCCGGAGAAATGTAATGAAAGAGATTTGACTGAAATTGTTACCCATTAGGGGACTGACAGGACCAGACGACATTTGAGTCGTTTGAGTGACACTGTGAATCCATCTCTGCTGGAACAGAAAAGGAATCATTCGATGCACCCCTCGGGGTGGTTCGGGAGGAGTTTTAAAGTGGCCATTTTTTTTTCGATGACTGGTTTTTCTGCTGCCCACAATAGTTTGATCCTTTTGATGGTTGTCAAATGGATCAAATTTCAACTTTTGTCGAAAAGAGACTTACTGCTTTTTATTGCCGGTTTCAATCAAGTTTGGTGAATGGGTTCTGATGTGGTGGGGGCGAGTCCGGTGATGAATTTCGGCAAAAGATTTTTTTTTCAATAGAAAATCGTCCAGTTCCTTACAGAAAATGGGAAATATAAAAGGAGTAATGTCATAAAAGTTTAGCATTGAATGAAATGTAAAAACGTTTCATAAGCAGTAAAAGTGGTATTACAATGAAAGAACAAAGTAATGTGAAAAAACAAAAAAAGTTTTATATTTAATCTATAAAAGTAAAAAAAAAAAGGATGATATTATGTTGGCCCTAATTGTCAAATAATGAGCGTTCGGTGCCGTAGGTTTAGGGTTCAAGTCCAACGTTGTACCATTCATGTTTTTATTGGTTCCGAATCCGCTTAAAATTGTTGGTTCCTGTGAAATATGCCTGTAGGCCGTTGTGCGTAGGGTTGAAAAACCTACCCCGTTAAAAGAAAATCATCTCCTATTTCGAAATCTGCCAGTAGATGTATGCGTGTGGCCCACCAAGGTGCTGATGTTCTTTTATTGCTTTTCAATACCGACAATTTTGAAACCGACTTAGAAAATCACATAATTTTAAGAAAATTAACAAGAACTAAGTAATTGTTATTTGATCCTTTACAAGTTTTAGTTGAATGAATTTAATGAAATATCAATAATCAAAAAGGATAATGGACAAAAATAAGATGAAATTTTAAACAGTCTTATATCTAAATAAATTTTAACTACCACTATGAAACATTAAAATTTACTAGCTTCCCAAACTTTCTATACAATAACATTATCCAGACTACTTTAAATCCCAAAAGTGATTATTTAGATATCTCGTACAGAAGATGGATTCGCATGAAGGAAGATATACACCTATCTATTAAACATATGATGCATATTAAAACTAAGTACTCCAACCTGGATAAGCAGCATTTTTTAACCAGAACACAACCTCTTCAGTGCACCATGAAGGAATAGCCTCAGGAAGGGGTGAACGGAAATAGTTTTATCGACGAAATCTTCTTTCATTCCGGGGAGGGAGTAGCCTACCCGCCAGTGTATCGGGAAGGTGTCAACGCCAGATGCTTTTCCAAAAGAATACTTCTTTTATTTTTTTTATTCTCCACCACATGTACAGTATAAATAAAAGCGCTCTTATTCGTACGCTGCTATTTTCTATACTGTATACATTCAGACTAAAAGATATACCCATATTTATATATATCGAAGAAAAATAAAATGTTTTCTTATTTTTATTGTTGCCACACAACAAACGCAAGAATGGCAAACGAGTTAAGTGT
This sequence comes from Caerostris darwini, assembly GCA_021605075.1. NCBI lineage: Eukaryota > Metazoa > Arthropoda > Arachnida > Araneae > Araneidae > Caerostris > Caerostris darwini. The sequence continues at coordinate 79,423 of BPLQ01012467.1, read as the reverse complement.
TTTTTTCAGCAGACGATATTTTTATAAGACAATTTTTTCAACATTTACTAGATTTAAAATTTTTATAAAATATTTTAGCAATTATATTTAATTCTTCGTTATCAATTGCATTCTTCAATATCACGGGTTTTTTTCTAAGAAACTCGTCGATTTCCTTACAAAAAATAGGAAATATGAAAGAAGTCATGTAATAAAAGTTTAACATTGAAAGAAATTTACCATTTAAGTTTCATAAGCAATAAAAGTGATACTAATAAGAACTAAAGAACAAAATAATGTGAAGGAACAAGAAAGCTTTAGATTTAATTTATAAAAGTAAAAACAGAAAAAAATGGTTGTTATTATAATCGGTCTGATGGTCGAGTGATTAGTGATCGGTGCCACAAGTTTAGGTTTCAAGTCCAGGTGCAGCCACTTATGTTTTAGTGGTTCCGAATCCACTTTAAACAGATGGGTCCTGTGAAATATGCTCGTACACCGCTGTGCGAAGTATTGGCAAACTTATCCCGTTAAAATAAAATCATTTCCTATCTCGAAATGTGGCAGTAGGTATATGGTCTTAACCCACCAAGGTGCTGCTGATTTTTTTTCCTTTCATTACCAACAGTTTTGAAACCAACTTAGAAAATCACATAATTTTAAGAAAATTAGCAAGAACTAAGTAATTGCTGTTTGATACCTTACCAATTTTATTTAAATGAATTTCTTGTCCAATAAAAGATCAATAATCAAAAAGGATAATGGACAAAAACGACATGAAATTTTAAACAGTCTTCTATCTATAGATATTTTAACTACAAGTTTGAAACATTAAAATTCGCTGACATTCCAAATCTTCTATAAAATAGAATTATCCAGACTACTTTAAATCGCAAATGTGATTATTTAGATATCTCGTACAGAAGGCGGATCTCACATGGAGGAAGATATGCAACTAAATTTTAAACATATGGTGCATATTAAAACTAAGTACTCCAACCTAGATAAGCAGCATTTTTTTAACCAGAACACAACCTCTTCAGTGCATGATGAAGGAATAGCCTCAGGGAGGGGTGAACGGAAATACTTTTATCGACGAAATCTTCTTTCATTCCGGGGAGGGAGTAGCCTACCCGCCAGTGTATCGGGAAGGTGTCAACGCCAGGTGCTTTTCCAAACGATTCTTCGTTTATTTTTTTAATCTCCACCCCATGTTCAGTACAAATAAAAGGCCCTTATACCTACGCTGCTATTTTCTATACTGTGTACTTTCGGATTAAAAGATATACCCATATATTTATATATATATATATATATATATATATATATATATATCATATATATATATATCAGAGAAACAAAATGTTTTCATAATTTTATTGTTGCCACACTACAAACGGAAGAATGGGCAAAAGATTTAAGTGTACTTTTCAGCAGACGATATTTTTGTCAACGGAAAAGCCCCCGGAGTAAGGTAATGAAAGAGATTGGAATGAAATTGATACCCATTAAGGAACTGACAGGACCAGACGACATTTGAGTCGTTTGAGCGACACTTGGCATCCATCTCTGCTGGAACAAAAAAGGAACCCACTGAATCATTCGACGTACCCCTTCCGGTAGTGTTCGGGAGGAGTTTTAAAGTGGCCATTTTTTTTAATGACTGGTTTTCCAGCTGTCAAACGGATCAAATTTCAACTTTTGTCGAAAAGAGACTTATTGCCTTTTATTGGCGGTTTCAATCCTGTTCGGTGAAGTGGTTTTGATAAGGTGGGGGCGGGCCGTTGATGGATTTGGACCAAAAAAATTTATTTGTTAAACAGGGAATGGTCCAGTTCCTTACAAAAAATGGGAAAAATAAAAAGAGGACTGCCACGAAAGTTTAGAATTGAATGATATTTAAAAAAGTTTCGTAAGCAATAAAAGTGACACTAATATAATGGAAGAAAAAAAAGTAAAAGAGAAAAAAATAGATGTTATTAGGGTTAGCTTGATGGTCGAGTAATTAGTGCTTGGTGCCAGAAGTTTAGGGTTCAAGTCCAGGTGGGAGGCAGTAGCCTACCCGCCAGTGTATCGGGAAGGTGTCAACGCGAGGTGCATTTCCAAACGATTTTTTTTCCTTTTTATTCTCCACCCCATGTTCAGTACAAATAAAAACGCCCTTATTCCAACACTGCTATTTTCTATACTGTATACTTTCGGACTAAAAGATATGCCTATATATGTATGTATCTATCTATCTATCTATCTATATATATATATATATATAAATGAAAATCAAAAATGTGTTCTTATTTTTATTGTTGTCACACAAGAAACGGAAGAATGGGCAAAAGATTTAAGTGTACTTTTCAGCAGACGATATTTTTAACAACGGAAAAGCCCCCCTAGTAAGGTAATGAAAGAGATTGGAATGAAATTGATACCCATTAAGGAACTGACAGGACCAGACGACATTTGAGTCGTTTGAGCGACACTTCGCTTCCATCTCTGCTGGAACAAAAAAGGAATTCACTGAGTCATTCGATGCACCCCTCCGGGGTGGTTCGGGAGGAGTTTTAAAGTGGCCATTTTTTTCACGATGGCTGGTTTTCAGCTGGCCAAAATAGTTTGATGGTTGTCAAATAGATCAAATTTCAACTTTTGTCGACTGAAGAGACTTGCTTCTTTTTATTGGCGGTTTCAATAAAGCTCGGTGAAGGGTTTTTGATGACGGGGGAGAAGGTCTGGTGACGGATTTTGACCAACCGATTATATTTTTCAACTAGAAAATCTTCTAGTTCCTTACAAAAAAATGGGAAATATAAAAAGAGTAATGTCACGAAAATTTAGCATTGAGTGAAATTTAAAAAAGTTTCATTAACAATAAAAGTGATTCTAATACAATGGAAGAACAAAAAAGTTTTATATTTAATTTATAAAAGTAAAAAAAAAAAAAAAGGATATTATTATGGTGGGCCTGATGGACCAGTGATTAGTGCTCGGTTCCACACGCTGAAGGTTCAAGTCTAGTTGTGTCGTTCATGTTTTCAGTATCAATTTTAAACTCTTGGTTCCTGTGAAATATGCTTGTAGACCGTTGTGCGTAGTGTTGACAAACCCAGCCATTTAAATAAAATCATCTCCTTTCTCGAAATCTGCAAGTAAGTATATTGCTTTAACACACCAAGGTGCTGTTGTTCTTTTATTGCGTTTCATTACCGACAGTGTTGAAACCAGCATTGAAAATCACGCAATTTTAAGAAAATTAACAAGAACTTAGTAATTGTTATTTGATCATTTACAAGTTTTATTTGAACGAATTTCTATTGAATAAAATATAACTCCTCAAAAAGCTGTAATTAGATAAAAAGGAAATAAAGTTTTACAGAGTCTTTTTATCTAATTACGTTTTAACTGCAACTATGAAAAATTAAAATTTACTATCTTCCCAAACTTTCCATGCAATAACATTATCCAGACTACTTTAAATCACAAAAGTGATTATTTAGATACCTCCTACAGAAGATAGATTCACACGAAGGAAGATATCCACCTATCTTTTAAACATATGATGCATATTAAAACTAAGTACTCCGACCTAGATAAGCAGCATTTTTTTAACTAAAACACAACCTTTTCAGTGCGCGATGAAGGAATAGCCTCAGGGAGGGGTGGACGGAAATCGTTTTATCGACGAAATCTTCTTTCGTTCCTGGGAGGGAGTAGCCTACCTGCCAGTGTATTGGGAAGGTGTCAACACCAAGGGCTTTTCCAAACGATTCTTTTTTTTTTTTTTTATTCTCCACCCCATGTTCAGTAGAAATAAAACGTCCTTATTCCAACGCTGCTATTTTCTATACTGTATACTTTCGGACTAAAAGATATACCCATATATATATAAATATAAAAGAAAAAGAAAATGTTTCTTTATTTTTATTCTTGTCACACAACAAACGAAAGAATGCTCGAAAGATTTAAGTGTTCTTTTCAGCAGACGATATTTTTATCAGCGGAAAGGCCCCCGGAGAAATGTAATGAAAGAGATTGGAATGAAATTGTTACCCATTAGTGGACTGACAAGACCAGACGACATTTGAGTCGTTTGAGCGACACTTCGAATCCGTCTCTGCTGGAACAAAAAAGGAACCCACTGAATCATTCGATGCCCCCCCCCCGGGGTGGTTCGGGAGGAGTTTTAAAGTGGCCATTTTTTTCCCGATGTCTGGTTTTCAGCAGCCCACAATAGTTTGATGGTTGTCAAATAGATCAAATTTTAATTTTTTTCGAAAGAGACTTACTACTTTTTATTGGCGGTTTCAATCAAGTACGGTGAATGTCTTTTGATGAGGTGGGGGCGGGAACGGTGATGGATTTCGACCAAAAGATTTTTTTAAAATAGAAAATCGTCCACTTTCTTACAAAAAAATGGGAAATATGAAAGATTTATCGTAATAAAAGTTTGCTAAAGTTCTATTTCATCACTTCTTTATATTTCCTATTTTTTAAATATAATAACCATAATGATATCCTATAATGTATTTTTTTTATAAATTAAATTTAAATCTTTTTGGTTTTTTTGTATTAGTGTCACTTTAATTTTTTCTGATTTAATTTCAAACTTAGATTTTATGAAATGAACTATAATAGGGATACTAATACAAAATAAAAAAACGAATTTAAATTTAATTTATAAAAGAGAAAAAAATCTGGTTGTTTTATGGTGCTTTTGAATTTCAATAAATTTATTCACATTAAAAATCTTTCGTAGTAATTCAAAACTAATTATGTGGTTTTCTAGTAATTCAATTATGTTACTAAAACTATCCTGAGAAATAATTTTAGTAATAAAAAATAGTTTTTTGAAGAAATTAATTGTAGATTTAAAATTTTTCTAATTTTTTTAAGCAATTATTTTTAATTCTTAGAAATCTATTAAAGGATGAAGGAAGCTTTTGATTGCAGAGCAGATACACGATTAGTGACCTTGATTATTGAAAACATTTTCTTTTTTCTATGCCCATTGAATTGTTTTGCCTTATTTATTTTTTTTATTTTTTCTTGATTATATTATTAATATTTAAAAAAAGGAGGAGAATAGCAGCATATAACAATATATTCAAAAGGTAAAATAAGAAATTATAATTAATACATGGAAAAGGATGATTAAGTTGCCAACAAGCAGAGCTTCTGTGTGACACTTTTTGTAATCTGTTGTCTTTCGTTACACTTTGTGAAATTTTTTTTATTTATTTAATGCTTTCTTTCACGGAATTTTTTTTAAATTTCTTTCATGACTTTCTAAACATAACATTTTTGTTTTGAATTTTCTTAAGACCTAATAATTATATAATTAATTAATATTAAATTATCCTGAAAGATGGTCTGGTGAAAGCAAACACACTTTTATTTCAAAATTATATTTTTCAAGAAAAAAAATCGTTTGGAATTATATAGTTTTTTTTATTTATTAAGATTACTATTATGCATTCGGTCCTTACATTAAACTCTAAATTTTATAGTTAACCTGCATATCGATCTAAAAGATTAAATTTCTTTTGATGAAAAAACACAATAGCATTCCAGACCATCCTAAATATTACTTTTCCAGCAATCAATAGGTCGAAATCATAAGCGGTCGCTCTATACCCACCCACTAAACAGACTATTTCTTTAATCATAAAATTATGAATTTTGTTTTGAGTAACGGGGTTTTTCGTGTCCTGAATGACTTTCAATTATTCTTACTGGCAATTATTCTTATTAGCAATTGCTTTCTATCATGGTAATTTTAAAAAATTTTTATTCTTTCTTTAATGGTAATTTTTTAAATTACTTTCCTGCTGTGTTTCATGACAATTTTTTAAATTTCTTTCATGCTTTATTTCTTGGCAATTTTATTATTATTTTCTTTTTTTTCATGCTATTTTTTTCTTTTTTTAAAGGTAATTTTTTTAATTTCTTTCATGGTAATTTTTATGAATTTATTTTTCTTTCATGATAATTTTTTACAACTTACTTCAAAAGCTAATAATTATATAATTAAATAAATAATTAATGTTAAATTGTGCAGAAAGACCATCTGGTGAAAACAAATAAAATTTTATTTCAAAGTGAAAATAAATATTTTTCAAGAAAAGAAATTATTTTCTTATATTTTCTTTTTTTACTAAGGTTTTTTTATATTATTAGGATTTTTTTCCTACATTAAATTCTAAATTTTATGGATAACCTGCATATCGATCTAAAAGATTACATTTTTTTTTTTTTTTTATGAAAAAGCACCATAGCATACCAGACCATCCTAAAATGATTACTTTTCCAGCAGTCAATCTGTCGGATTCATAAGCGACCGCTAACAAAAAACGTCCGGAATCAGCCGTCCGGTAAAAAGGTTTCTTTTTCGTCAGGTGGCTTTGCCGGACACATCCCTATTGCCGGATTAATTGAATGGAAAGGAAACAGGTAGTGTGCGTCTCAATTTCGAGTCTCGCTTATCAAACACGCCATGTTGGGTTTGGAGCCCGAAGAGGAAGGAAAAGTTATCAGAAGAGGATTTATTTTCGTTCATTTTTATAAGGAACTTAATATCCAGCAGGGGAAGAGATTAGAAGAAATGCGCGGTCGTCGATTTATGGTCAAAATATAAGTTATTTTATATTTAATGCTTTTTTGTAGATGATAATTTGTAATTTATAGGAAGTCCAGAAATTTTCTATTAGTAAACTATATTTCTCTATTCAAATGCAATGCTTTTTATTATAAATTGGAATGTTCTAGTGGATCTATGTTATGTTTACGATATAGGGAGTGTCTGATTAAGAAACCAAAAAAGGGAAAAAACATCTATCCTTACTAAAAAGACTGTGATAGTGGCACCTGCGCTAGATTATTTCAACTATAAACGTCCAATGAACCATCGAGACCCGAACCCGAAACATATATTTAGTCTGAGATTCTATCCCTGGCGGCTTTGTTGCAGACGCTGCTTCAAAAACCGAGGAGGCTCGATGGCATATGTGATTTTCAGCATCTTGCCTCTGTAGTCAGACTACCTAGTGAAAGTTTTCCCCCTTACAATAAGCGAATCCTGGATAGTTCCTCTTAAAAGTCCTCCAAGATGCTCTTCCAATCTTCTACAATCATACTAGACCATGTTATAGAGTTTAAACTGGATTCCGGACCACTATAAATATCCAGGGCACCACGTGGATTCGAACCCGAAACCTGTGGCACTGAACACCAGAGCGCTAGCCACTCGGCCATTAGACCCTTTATTTTCTATAATATGATTAATATTTTTAAAGCCTGGCTCGTGGTTCAGTGACAACGTGAGCCGCTGCTGAGCTTTAAGGCAGAGATTCAATACCGGTGGCTTTATTTTGGTTTGTCGCTCTACGGTCATCTTCTGTGTCACGTGGGCTTAACACACCGGGACCTACAGTTTAAAATGAATTCCGAACCACTACAAACATCCATGGCACCGCCGGACTCGAACCCGAAACCTGTGGTGCCGAGGGCCAGAGCGCTAGCCACTCGGCAATTCAGGCCCCCGGCGGCTTTATTGCAGACAATGTTTCGAAAGATGAGGAGACTCGATGGCGTTTGGGATGTTCAGCGTTTTGCATCCTTCATAAGGCTACCTAGTGTGAATTTTCCAAGTTTACTCCCATATTATTTCTTTGAAAATGGGGCTAGTTCCTCCTAAATGTCCTGCCGGAAGACACCACCCTCCTTCTTCCGCGAAACGTAACCAAGTCAAGCTATGGGTGCTCCATCACAACAGAAGTTGCCACCCTTTTCCCTCCATTCATGAGTAGATTACTCATAGGATGTCCGTCCCGCACTGCAGGACACTGAGGATTAGACAAACATGCCTGAATGAGTTAAACCCTTTGACAATATTCTTCTGAGAAGTTTGAGGTGGTAGAGATGAATTGTAAATACTTAGGTGCTTGTATTGGGCCTGATGGCCGAGTGGCTAGCGCTCTGGCACTAGGTACCACAGGTATCGGGTTCAAATCCCGGCGTAGCCATGGGTGTTTGCAGTGGTTTGGAATACACTTTAAACAGTAGGTCCCGGTCTAACCTGCTCGTAGAGCGTTGCAGGGGCATTGTTACTCCGCGTCCGTGGCTTATCTTCAAGTAACACGGGTAGTGCAACGTCAGTAACGTCGGTGTAGCCCTTATGGCATAAAAAGATCATGGTGTATTTGCTAGCTGCATTAGAAAAAAAAGATGCTTGTATTAGGAATGTTTCTACAAAACTATGATAAGAAAATTTTCTGTGACTACATATTTACCTCATGCTACTCCTGTGTAGCAATGAGTATTCTGTATTTATGTAATAACACCTTTTGAATTCCCAACCTAAAATTAATAGATTAAGTTATTACAATATCCTCTGTTAATCCCGAGTTCCACATTTTCTCATAACAGCCACTTTTTGCTTTCTTATAATTAATCACTACTGAATATTTCTAGTCATTAACTCTCTCCGGTATAATTTTTTTAGTATCTGTAATATATAAATTACATCATTTTGAATGATTTGTTTATTAATCCATTCGCTTTGCAATCCAGAAGATTTAAGATTGTTTGCCGCTGTTGGACGTTTTTCTCTCTGCTGTTTTTCTCTCTTATATCACTTTACGAAGCTGCAAACCAAGTCTTTAAATTCTTTAAAAATGTTAATAAAATAAAATGCTCTTAATTTTTCATTTATTTGCAAAATCCAGTTTTTTTCGACTGAATTCTACAGAAACCTCCGGGTTCGTTACATGCACGCCTTTCTAGGGATGATTGACTCAGAACAAAGTGCATGTTATTCGAAAATGTGCATGTTATTTGGTTTGTAATGCACTTTCTCATAGGATGAAGAAAATATGCCGATATCCTATCCTTCGAATCCAAACAAACTTATGCATAAACGCGGGAAATATTTTAGGGTTTAGGGAACGCAGGTTTTAAAGAATGTCTTTTGTTAGAGATTTGCCCAAGAATCTCATTTGCTTGAGATTTTCATGAGAATCACTAAAGAATCTCCTTTGTTAAAGATTTGCCAGAAAATATCTAAAGAATCTCTTTTGCTGAATAGTTTCAGATGATCTCCGATAAAGAATCTATTTTGCTAGATTCTTTAGTTCAAAAACATAGCATCAATAAAAAATCACATTATATACATGCATTGTTTTTTTTTATAATTCATAATTTTATCTACATAAAATGCATGTATATAATGCATTTCCATCAATAAAACTAATTTTAAATGAAGTAACAACTTTAATCCCGCTAATCTCTAAATTTTGGCTTTTTTAAATAAAATGCGTTTAATATATTGCAATTGATATGTTAATCTTTAAAACCAAAAACTTAAAAAAACGTGTTTAAAGCGTAATTTATAATTTTTTACTTATTTTACAGTAATTATTATTTCATATTTTTATGAAACAGTTTTGAAGTATTAGAATTTTTTTCCTTTTAATGTATTTTATATATATTTTAATGTATTTTTTTCTTTTAAAGCCTTTTGCAATTTTTTATTTAGTTTGTTTTTAAAAGATAAATAAAAAAGTATTTTTAATTTTTGATGTAATTAAACTTTAGTTTTTCTTATTTAAATAAAAAAAATTTACTTAAATAAAACAGATATAAAAATGATTACATGAGTCACTAAACAAATATGAAAATGCATTTTTTGTAACACTTGTTTTAAAAAAATAAACCTATAGATTTCTAATTTTCATTTTAAAAAATAATACTTGATATCTAACTGAAAAAATAACATAATGTAAGTAGAAAAAGATAGATCTTTAAATGAAATAAATTTGCATTTAAGAATAAAAATTTTTGATTTCTTGTTTAATCTTTTATTCTTTATTTAATGCGTTTTTTATTTGATATGTAAATAAATAGATAAAAATATAACAGGAAATGTATGCAGACATTTTTTAATATGAATAAATATAAGAAATTTAATAGGGTTTTTTTCAGATTCATTACTTTTGAATCACTGTGAAGCTACTGTATTGTTTATTGTAAAAACAAATAGATGTTATTTTTATTTGACGTAAAGTCTCTTTCAGCTGATGTATTGAGGTAATTATAAGAAAAGACATTATGATATTTCTTTAAGTGTTTTTTAAATGAACTCTGCATTTGGATAATGACTGAGAAAGTAGAAAGTTTCAAAAAAAGAAAAAGGGCAACTATAACATTTCATTCTTACATAAACATCTGTTCTTTACACACAAATAATTGATTATTTTCAAAGAAGATTCAGTCAGTGAAGTGAAATATTTAGCATTTCATAATGGTTTGTAGTATGTTTTTAAAAACTAAATTTTTAAACATATGTTGTTTCTCGAATGAATTCGAAGTTTAAATTGTAGGATGGCCCGTGTACGATTTTTTTATCTCAATGTTAATGATTAAGTATCTTAGATAAAACATCACTTGGTGAAAATTTTGTGAATTTGGTGTCCAATTTTGTGAATAGAATTGCCAAAATGGGAGAGCTGAAACCGGACAAATACATACTCTCGTGCCTATCCCACGAATGGGCAAATCAAATCATTACGTTGGATGAAAAAATTATCCCTTAAGTTGAGTGCTTTTCTATTTTTGAGTGCTTGATATAGGCTTTGTATTAACTGGTGTAGCGCTATCGATGTTTAGGCGAGCCGTGTTTGTACAGAACTTACTCACTTAGCACTGCCCAGGAATTACGTGTAGCTTGAAGATAAGCTACAGACGCGGAATACCACCGCAACGCTCTACAATAATGTTAGACTGGGGCCTACGGCTTAAAGTGAATTCCGAATTACGATAAACAACCACATCACCACCGGAACTCGAACTTGAAACCTGTGGTACCGAGCACCAGAGCGCTGCCCACCCGCCCTAACTGATATGAAAAGCTCGCAGAATTTCGAGCGTGTTTTGTTGACAATCAAGGGAACTTTGGATAATTTGGTGAACTACCAAACTGGTGTGGAGTTCATACCAGATATACACTCAAGTCCATAAATTAAGGTTAATGAACATCTACTCACATTACCATCATCTTGGAATCGTTGCCAAAGCCTGGAGATGACACTCTGGGCGATTCCAAGTTCCCCGGATACTTCCAGCTGGGTACGTCCACATTCCAGTCGTCCGATAATTCTACCATGTAAAAAATCATCCAAATGCTTCCTTTGTGCCATAACTATGCGGTTATTACGCTGAAAGGCTTTTAAAGCGCTTGTGAACAATTTTACTTCTTTGCCACCATTCCATATATACCCCTCTCTTACACTCTCGTCATTGTGACGTACTATCCGCGCCATCTGGTGATTTCTGTAATTTGCATAATCTTCCTCAAGATGTGTGTGATAATTCTACAGGTGAAATTTTTATTTTAGAGTTCAATTTCTGTGTGATTCTGAATTATCCTTAATTTATGGACATGATTGTATATATATTCCTGTGTCTATACCACGAATGGGCAGGACACATCAATACAGTGGCCGAAAATATTATCACTTAAGCTGGAGTACGCTCCTATTCGTGAGTGCAAAATATAGACATTTTAGTGTAACGCTATCCCTGCATAGGGGAGACAGCCTTGAGGAACTCATATGAGTTATTGCTAATGATTTATTACAAGCTCGCTGAATTTTGAGCGTGTTTTGTTGAATATCAAGAGTGCTTGGAATAACGTGGTGAATAGTACTACCGAACTGGTGTGGAGTTAAAAACCAGACAAATATATTTTTCCTTATCTATTATTACGAATGGGCAGGATAAATCAATATGTTGGCCGAAAAAATTATCATTTAGGCTGGAGTCCTTTCCTATCTGTGGGTGCAAAATATAGAAATCGTAATGACTGATGTAGCGCTATCCCTGCGTGAGCCGGCCTAGAGGAACTGATATGAATTAATGCTGCTGATTTATTACAGAGGAGCTCCCACAATTTTAAGCATGCTTTTTTGTTTTTGGACAAGGACTGACATCGAACCTTCACTTTTTATCGGTGTTTTCCGTATAACTGATTGAGAGATGTTCTGGTCAGGTTTTGGCAGAGTGCTGCTGTTGGGATGCGGTTGTACTTGTCAAGGCACCCTTTAAAGGAAACTGCAACTGGTATTTTTTTGTGTGTTTTTTGGTTAATTTTGTGTGCTTATTCTTCTATTTGTATCGTAAAATATACTTTGTGCAATTAAAGGTAGTCTACGGACAGTCTTTAATCTATCATAATATACACCACGCAAGATAAATAGAAGAATTTCACTTTATTATCATCTTGTTTTACTCACTAGATGAAGCATTTGCTACATATTTTTTGTTTTAATAGTGATAGATCTACTGGTAGAGTATGCTACAATTATGAATTTGAAAAACAAACAGAATGGATGGTGATTGTGACAGATTGTTTCGCATTGTCATGCATTTATCTGGTTAGAAGTTTGAGATATTTCTATTATAAAACACACAAATGTGGGACAATTAATGCAAAAAGTTTTTCCAGATGGCGTATGTTCTTATTTGTGATTTAAATACGTCGCCAGCAATACATATGTTTCCTTATAAATAGAAATAATATGAGTTTATATATATGTCATTGAGAAAACATGTGCATTGTTGATCTTCAATAAGAGTCTGAGAAAATATATCCCTCCACTTGCAAAAATTGACTATGGATAGGCTTATAGGTAGCGGCCTGATAATCTGTTGGTTAGAGCTATGACCGTTGGAACCACAGGCTTCAGATTCGAATCCAGGCGGTAGATGATTTTATTCGTTCGGAATTCACATTGAACTGTAGCTCTCGGTCTAATTAACCCAAAGAGTGCACAAAATCACCGTAGAGCGATAAACCAAACTCTTATTGATAATCTATTGTAAAATTCAAAATCTGTTTTTAAATATTTTCAAACCTAAGATTTACATTTCATTAAATAAGAGACATTAAACATTTACAAATGTTTTGGTAACAGAACTCAAAGCAATTTTGGCTTATAATAATATTTTCCACTCATTGATTTCTAGATTAATGACACAAAATAAATTTGGTTTGGATCAGAACATCAGTTTTAAAAGCTAGCGCGAGATTTTGCTTTAGGTTATTTTTCGATGATAAGCTATTATACAAATTTCAATGCTACTTGCATCAAACACTCTTTGAATATTTGTTAATTAAGTGATATTTGTTCTCGTTTGCTTTTTGATTGGTGAGGTGCAAAATTTTATTCGTTATTGATTATGTTATTGGAAATCGTTGTTGCCTTAGAGATAAACAATACATTTTTTTATTAATATTTCCTTTGAAAATAAAAGTTATTTTCATTTAATTTTTTGTATATTTTCAGAGTATAATTTTCAGAGAGTATTTTTTATTCAGAGTACTTTTTAGTATATTTTTTTTAATTATAATTGGTCAATTTTCAAAAGTACCTTTCCATCTGCAGAAAAAACGGCTAATACTGGCTTGTCCTGTGACCATTGACAACTAAAATATCCGATATTTAGCGGATTCAGCGTTGTCTAGATTGCACCATAGGTAGTTGGTCTTCATTGAATCTACATATACCAAAACGGTGTTTTTTTTAATTTTTATTTTTGCCTTTTTGATTCCAGGAAGTTCAGTTTGGAAGGTCGAGTTGCTTTTGAAAAGATTTCTGCCGTCCATTCACAAATGAATTTGTCATATTTGAAGCAAGCAGCTATTTAGAATCCCCTGTTAAAATAATAATCATGGAATTATCGTGTTGTTATTTCGTATACCACTTGGTAGACAGCAACATCTAGACTAAGTCCAAGAACCCATGTGGTCTCATGGAAGGAGGGAAGAGGGGGGACGGAGAGGCTGCTTCTATTGTGATGGAGCACACGTAGATAGAAGTCTGACTAGTCTTCATGACGATGACATTTCATGGTATAAGTTTATAAGTCCTTCGCCCAATACTATACAACGATTTCAAATCACTACAATAATCCGCTACCACTTGGCACCGCTAGCACTTGAACACAGAACCTGTGGCAACGAGCGCCAGAGAGCCAGTCGCCATCAGGTCCTGGAATTATAGTTTAAGTGGTTATGGATGTGGAATCTGAGATCAGTGTCGAGATTTGCTAGACGTACCTTGAAATCTTTCAGTTTTAATCGTAGTTATCAACATTTATTAAACTTTAGATATTTCTGTGGTAATGGTTTCATATTTCATCGATTGTCATAGAGATGGTGTTCTAGTAGCCACTTGTAAGGCTGAAGTTGGAATTGTGCGATTTGACCCGATAATAAAATTAAAAGAAAAATATTTGAATTGAGATAAGTATTCTTGTTTGGCTAGCTTTAAGATTCGTTGCCCACATTGTTGCGCCATGATAAAGCATGCGCTCATTACAGTAATTGTGTTTTTAATTGATTTACCACTTGCTGGCTGCAGTTCTAAAGAGATATGATGCTTATATATGACATTTCTTACGTTCCTTCCTATACGTTAGATACATGATGATTTACATTGATTCCTATACTATAGATGTATGATGATTTACATTGATTCCTACACGTTAAATGCATGATGATTTACATTGATTCCTACGCGTTTTAAAATACCATCACTCAGTACATAGATGAAAACATTCCATGGTAATGCATGGGCTTCATGTTGTTTCATGGCTTCTTTTTCTGGAGAATAAATGTAATGAATATTTTAGAAATATTGTGGATAGCTGATAGTAGAAAATGTCTGTCGTTTGATGAGATACAATGCATTAATTCTTTATTATGGTTCAAATGTTTAAAAATACCAATACCTATTTTACGTACACTGAGATTGATATCAACTCTAAGAATCTTTTTAATATCATCAGATGTGCTGTTCTCAGACAAAGGATCAGATAACAATCTGCGGAACCCTTAGTGCTGGTCTGTGCTGGTGATGGTAAAATTCAGCAAATGTTTCGAGAAGTGAAAAATTTTCTGTATCCATAGAAGAATTAGGACAAAAGGGAAATTTAATATGTCCAGCATTATTAGATAACAATTTCATACTAACTTAAAACAGTTTTAGCCTTTTACCATATTTTTGTAGGTAAAATGCCAAATATGCATTTCATTTATTTTAAATAAGTGTTTTTACCAAATACGTTATGCATGCCATATATTGCATTTTACCATTTTATACATCGATTCGTGATTCGATAATTTTTAAGTATGTAGTATGATTTTAAAGCAATCTACACACTTGAAAATTATCGACTTCTATTTTTGAAGGTATTCTTCATAACATTTGTGGACAATGTCTTTCTTATTTTTGTGGTGATGATTTGTAATTCTTTTTCTGTATAAATTAAAAGAAAGTTAATAAATGAGGGTAACAAAAATTAAATTGGAAGCAATGTCTTCATAAAACAAATAGTTGGTCTACTTAAAAAAATTTTTAGTATTATCTAAATATTCTGGAAAAGCGGGCAAAAATGAAAAACCCAAAAAAACTTGGTTAAGAAAGATACTTCAAAAGCAAAAAAAAATAATAATAATTGAATTCAAGTTCAATTTTCTAATTGGCTCAAAATATTTTTTTTTATCTAACTGAAAATAAATTGCATTTAAATATCATGTATATAAGGTAATCAATTCAAATCCATAAAATAAAAATGCTTGTAATATTTTTCTGTTCAGGCTTCACATGTTTTTCTTCCTGTTCTCTCATCATTTCCAATAAAAATTTTAACATAGTACCTGAGAGATTTAGAGTACGTCTCTACATAACAAAAATCTCCAAACAGCTATAAAGAAAATGATATTGTGTTCATGGCGGTATTTCCTGCTAAAGTATGAAGGTGGATTTTGCATCCATCAAAAGATTTGCAAATGTGTGCATCATGGGATAGGGATGGATTAGATTACTCAAAATAGGTGATGTTTGAAAGGGTGCAGAGAAGAGTGCTATTTTTGTCTCAGTAAGGATTTATAGTGATCCATGCTTTTAAAGAGGAATATTTCAAAAGATTCGTGCCATACACGATGTTGCAGTGAGAAAAGAAAGTAATGTTATACATAAAGAGTGTAGAAAAGTACAATCCAGTTAAAAGGAATTTGCTAACATATATGCTTTTGTGATTTCAATACATTTTTGTGTTAACAGTATTTTGAAAAAAAAAAATTGGGTTTCGTATTTAATAAATATGTATAAATAAAAGAAAGCTCCCTATGTTTAAGTATCTACATTTCCTTTATCTACACGATTTCCGTTTTTGAATTTAGTTTGAGATCTTGATGGAGATTTGGAAAATTGAATGTGAAATAAAGTATGTATAAAAAGTTGTTATCGACGCTTTCTCTCATACAAATAACACATTTCGAGACATTTCGTTTTAAATTCATGGTTTTTTACAATTTGAAGACGTGCGAGAGAAATTGAAATGTTTATTTTTGTATAGGAAAGAGCTTTTATTACTCTGTCTAACGTCGAATATAATATGAAATACATTCATATTGAAAGCCATAATGCGATCTCTGTCATGAAACGTGTATGGATGGTATTATTCATAGAGTGTTCATGTAATCCTTTTCGGTAATAGACGTCATTAAATGGTTAAATGTATTGCAGTGATCCGATACAAAACTATTTGCGTATCAGTGATTCGATGCAAATCGTTTTATGTATCATTGATTAGTTACAAAAAAAATTATGTATCAATGAAACGTTACTAAACTGTTTATGTATCACTGAAACGTTACTAAACTGTTTATGTATCAATGGAACGATGTAAGTCAGGTTTTAAACCGTCCTGCCCTAGGACATCCGGTACTATGGCATGATGTAAAATGGCTTATGCTTCAGTAACACGATAAAAACAGTTTATGTATTTGCAACTCGATCCAAGCTGTTTTATGTATCAGTGACTCGAAGCAAAACGGTTTATATATAAATGACTCGATACGAAATGTTTTTTGTATCATTTGGCATTAAAAAAAAGGTGTATGTATTAGTGATTTGATACAGAACAGTTTGTGTATCAGTGATAAATAACTAAACTGTTGACGTATCAATATGCTCCCAGTTGGGTTTAAACGGCTTATGTATCAATGACTCGATGCAAAACAGTTTATCTATCAGTGATTCGATGCAAAACAGCTTACTAATCAGTGACTCGATACAAAATGGTTAATGCATCAGTGACTCGATAAAAAAGATTTATATAACTGTGACTTGCCACTTAATGGCTTAGATAATAATGACTTCAAGCCAAATATTTTAATCAGTGACTTAACAATAAAGGGTTTATAAAACAGTGGCTCCTAATTTAATGCATGAGTTGCAATGGTGTTTGAAAATGATATCCGTTAGAGGATGTTGGAGTGATTATTTTGTAAATAAATAAGAGATTGTAACTTTTAAGGCGAAAATAACAATACAATTTTTCTTAAATTCTATCCCGTAAATGGTGTAAGTCTCGGACAATACTAGACCTATAACGTTTTCAAGAGAAGGAACACATTAATATTTATTTCCAAGCACTATATATATATATATATATAAATACAGAACTCTGGGTAATTACACAAAGAAATGAAAATTAAAAATATAAATTTTATTACAATTGCACTATAAAATCTCAAGTACAATTCACTCCAAGGTCGCAGATTTTCGGAGTTTGGGAGTCTACATCGTATCTCAAAACACCTTACACATACACACAATAAATTTACAATTAAATTGCAATTGAAATTAATTTACAATAATTTTAATTAAATAAATTTACAATAAATTACAACTTAAATATCATACAGCGTGAAACACGAAACCACAAGGGGCTCACTTTGGAAACAGGCGGAAACTTCAGCCTGTTGTGTCACTTGAAAGAGAAAAAGAAGAACAGCACTCTTTGTCGACTAGTTGGAGGACTCTCTTTTTTCTTCTCCTAAAACCTCCCTTTAAGGAAATCCATCAAGAGGCAGAGGGGATCAGCTTCCCTCACTTCGCATTAGAGTTGACATTTTCTCAGCTCATGATCTATCACCCATCACGATGCAACAACTCATGTTGTATTCCATATTACATCTGTAATTGTGAAGGTTAGCTGGTTTCGTGAATCTCATTATACAGGACATTGAATATCTGTTATCAGATTTGAGTGGCAGGTTGTTCTCATTAGCACAAAACACTAATTCGATGTAATATAATTCACGATACTGCTTATCTGCTGAAACATTTGACTGATAGATAGTTATTATGTACTTATGAAAGAATAATTATTCTTCACTCCTAAGAATGAAATACCACAACTCTTCGCTTGAAAAAACTGTTGCAATAGTAAAACAAGTAATATAAAAAAAAAAATTTAAGTCAATTCCTACTTGTTTTTCACTTTATTGCAGAAAGTCTTTCATATACAATTTCCCTTCATTTTTTTAAGTTTATCTGGTGCCATATATTGGTAAACATATGCAACTTAAATCTAAAAATAACTAAAATTAATGAATTAAATTTAAGTACTGAATTACTGCTTGAAAAAAACTGTATTAACATCCAGTGTCATCCACTACAAGTTAAAAAAAGTATTTGAACTTGATTGGATGAAAAATATTCTTTTTCAATAATTGAAAAGTCATGCGACATTCTTTTACAAGAACTTTTTTCAATGTTAATCAATTCAAAAAAATGTAGAAAAAAATTTAATAAATCGTAATTAATATAATAATTAAACTAAATTTTCCATATAATTAACCCGAAAATCTTTTCGATTAATAAAGTTCTCATAAATATTCATTAAAATGTACTGTATTTGAATAATTATTCATTGAAAAAACTGTCGTCTAAAAAATAATTATCTTATTTTCTATTTGTTATTATTCAAAATAATTAACTCTTTCCATTTATAAATGAAACTATAATTATTATCATTATTTTAATAAATAATTATAATAGAGAAAAGTTTTATGCTTGGTTATTTTTAAGTATTAAAATGATGGATTCGTGCATTTAATCAGATCATTAATTTCCTGCTTATTACGCTTTTTATATTCTTTTATTGATATGAATAATAATAATAATTAATATTACTATACATTTAATTATAAAAATATTTTCTGAACAACATTATTTTTACCAATTACAAAAGATCAAAATAATTGGAATAAAATGTATTTTTAACTAGCTTAATATAAACAACACATTTTTTAAAAATATTGTTTCACTAACTAATTATATTTCCTTGAAAAAACTATTGCTATATTTTCAAACAATTATAATGTTCCTTTTGTATTTGGTAAACATGAACTTTAGCTGCTATATTGAAATATCACTCATTAACTATAATATATAATAATAAATATAATTAATTCTTAACTGTATTATTAACTATTTTGTTGTTTAGGCAAAGCAGAAATCTATAAAAAGGATTATCATTAAAATTTTTACATTTTCGTTCGAAAACATGTCCAATTAGCAATTTTTATGATTATTGAAAGATTAAAATCTATTTTTAATGCAAAAATATGAGTTAAATTCCGCAATTATTTAATTTTTCAATTGAAAAAAAATAACATATAGACTTTATGATAGATTCCGAATAGTATTTCATTTCAATTAACTCAATATTACACCAATTTTAAAATCCCCTTAAAGCTTAAATGGTAACTTTAAAGGTTGGTTTCATTTATATATTCATAGACGGGTTTCATAGTAATTAATATGAATATCAGTCCTGGTAATGTGATTTAATCGACATTATGATTTTTCTTAAGTTGATATATCCCCATAAATTGATGGCAAATTAATATAGACATGCTAAATCGGCAATACAGGCTAAAAAATTTGTGCTTTAAAAAACATTGATAATAAAAAAAAAATCATAAATTATTATTGTTTATATCTTGTCTTACAAAAAATTAAATCATATGCAAACATAAATATAAATAATTTAGGTCTTTATTAGCTAATGTAATAGATTTTTAAACAGAAATCCAAAACTCAAAACGAATTGAAAATTTCCATGTCTTTAACAAACACATGAATAGGCATCTTAATAAATATGCTTTTTTTCACAAAAAGAAATAACAATTATTCACCAAAATTCTTCAATTATTATATAATAATATGTAACCATGCTTCCTTTTGCATAGTAATAAGAGCGCCTCCCGTGGCGTTATGAAGCGTTATGGTCAGTCGACCTCGAGATTCTCATCGGAAAGGAAGTACAGCGCGTTCCTGCCCTCCCTCTGAGGAACGTTTGATTAATCTACAGTCTTTAGCCCCGAGATTATATAAATTTAGCGCAGCCCTGCGTATTATTTGGCCTACAGACACTCACCCAGAGAAAAATCTTATTTAGATGCATGTATTTTGCTTACCTTGCGCTTAGCCTAGAATATCAGCTCAGAAGTGGAGTCTTTCCATGGAACTATACTTATCTTTTACTTTAAAAGTGTTAGATATTGTATGTGTCTAATTGCATGTGTGTGGTGTTGGTAAGTGGGGAAGTTAAACTGTGATTTCTCAAACATGTGCCTCAGATATCTCAACCCAATCACAACCATTTACAATCTAGCTCAAAACGTGCGGCCCGGCCTTACACTAAAATCTGGCCCTGAAAAAAAATGGTAATAGGCTTCACAATAATAATATGCTATAATTCTATACGTCATTGAATCATGTATATATTATGACTATACTTTTATACCACATTCTTAAGTATTGTACAATATTCCTATAAGTGCAAAAAGTAAAACTCTTTGAAATTTAGTTTAAATTTTCCTTTCAGTTTTTATTTTGTGAAAAGTACAATAAATATTTCATAGTTATTTATTTATTCATAACAAAAAAAAGTAAAACTTATGCAACATAAATATCAAGATTTATCGCAATTTTAGATCGTCCTTTATATAAAAAAATTTATTTCTAGTAGGAAAAATAAATTGAAAGAAAATAAATTATTTATAAGAAAGAAATGTTCATTGTAATAAATATTCTTCCTGGTTTATTTTATACTAGTGATATTTAGAGAAGCAAATTTAACGTCTATAGTTTTTCTTAAATGACATATTACATTTTTTAAATTTTTTCTTCATTTAGAAAAGTGGCAACTATAAGTTACAGCTCTAGTTCAATACTAATTAACATAAATACAGTATATTATTGTAAGGGGTATTATATGTTTAAAAAAATATATTTTCTTGTTATGACATATTTTATTGTTGATGGTAGAGATAAATACACTTTACGGTAGGCACTTTAATCAATATTCAATTGTACTTATTTCTTATAGGCTTCTTTGTTTGCTTCTTAATTTATTATAAGCATCTTTTATTTGTTATTTATTAGCTTGTTATTTTAAATTATTATTTTGAAAGTTTTAAAGAATTTGACGTCATCCTTCTGTCAAAAATTTCATTAAAAATTGTCTCAATTAATAGTGCATGAATGAGTTCATATGCATGTCTCATTCCATTTGCACATATAGAATGGAAGATGATTTTAAAAAACCTTTTTCAATATATGAGCCGATAATTGACATGCCGCATTCACAAACTGAATAAACTTTTGGTTTACGGTATTTTGATGTATACGCTGAAAAGTCATATGAAACAAAACATTTAAACTCTTACTGTTATGGTTAGAGCAACAAAATTTCAAATGACAATGCCTATTTTTTTTTTATTGGAATGGGATCTTCGAACAGAAAAGCCATCAATAGGTTAACGGTACCTATTACTGTACCTAAAAAGTAAGACTTATTTTTATTTCAAAAACTCTTTATTTATTCTTTCAAATTTATTTCATCGATTTCAAAGTAATCCCGTCCGGATACAATGCAATTAGGCCAACTTTTTTCCAATCCTCAATGCATTCTAAAAAGTCATCGGCAGGGGTGGCTTTCAGAGCGATTCACGTTGAATCTCTTCAATCTACTCAAAATGATGTCCCGGAGTGGTCTTTTGAGTTTAGGAAATAGCCAGAAGTCGCACGGTGTGAACACGGTTCAGTTTTAGAGTCTCACAAAGCCAAGTGTAATTCAAACACTAATGAATATTTTGGCGTCACATTTCACGCAGATGTCAAGGACAGTGCCAACAACCCAAAAAAGAAAAAAATTAAAATTCCATAAGCCCGGTAATTATAAATTGAAAATTGGTCTTACTTTTAAGACACAGTAGTTCAGCACGAAAACTACCTGCCCGGCACGTGTTCTTCAGTGTCTTTTCTTTCGCCTAGTTCCCACCCCTAGGACAACGACAGTCATGACGGTATTTGCATACCTTATTTTCTTCTTCTCATTTCGAGGTAGTTTCAGTAGACTGGGATGAAAGCCGTGCTCTCTCTCACTCTCTCAGCCACAATTGTTTTCTCTTTTCTTCTTAGTCTGTCTAGACAGGTGATTTTCTTGTTATAGGTACCGTTTAAACACTATTTATGATTTTTCGCTAAGCAGTTGTTTTTCGAAATTTTTTACTGTAGCCTTAATTTTCAGAGTTTCACTTTTTTTCTATGAATCCTGAGCCCATACCTCAAAATACTTTAAACCAAAATTTTGTTCCAATTCTGTGAACTGTATGATAGCTAGCGGTTCATATATCGAGAAAGTATTTTTATTATCACCCTCTACACTATAACAGAAATGTATATCCTATCGGAAATTATGACAATGATGAATTTAAATACATTGCCGATTAGTTTAATTTCATAATACTCGGATTAAATTTATAGCATTTTGATATAAAAAAAAAGAATTAATTTTATACTTTTTTCAGTAAATCTCATTAGAAATGAGCGATCACAATGATAAATCCTATATATATTTAAAGTTAAAAAAAAAAGGAATTAGTAATTTATGTTTTTGTTGCGAAGCCCTTCACTAGCTGTATAAGAGATAAACACTACTGTGGCTTGATTAATTTGAATCAGATTTTAAAATGAAAACTGCGAAAAATTGGTAGACTAAAGCAAAAAATAAGCTGTTTTGGAGGAAACTTCTGCATAAGGCAATGACCGAATCTGGGCTGTTGAAACAAGTATGATGATGATGATGGTTTATATATATATATATATATATATATATAAATATATATATATTATTGGCCCGGTTCTCGTTAGATCATCGAAGTCAAGCATCATTGGGCGCGGTCAGTACTTGGGTGGGTGACCACCTGGGAACACCGCGTGCCGTTGGCAATTTGGGACCTGAATGGCCGAGTGTCTGGCGCTCTGGCACTCGGTGCCACAGGTTTCGGGTTCGAATCCCGGCGGTGCCATGGATGTTTGTAGTGGTTCGGAATCCACTTTAAGCCGTAGTTTCCGGTCTCCTATGACTGTAAGAGCGTCACGGAGCAAAAGTCAGGCTTCTACCTACGGGTGCTCCATCACAACAGAAGCTGCTTCCTTCCCCTTCAATCATGAGTACGTATGGGCTCGTGGGCTTGGCCAGCCAAGTGGGATAAGAAACAACAACAACATATTATTGGCAAATACTTCTTGTTTGCCAATGATGCTCCACTTATGTATGCCTTTTTTTTGTTATTCTCGTCAAGTTGGACTTTCAGATATAAGTTTTTATAGGTGGACTTTCAGGTCAGGAATTTTTGTAAACTTTCTGGTGTAATTATCTCTCATTGAGAGATACAAGGAAGAAACATTGATAACTCTAGTCAGGCTGTCTTATTGCTATTGCGAAACGCTCACACATTTCAGCATAACAGTTACTGAGTCTGTTTTATATAAAATGAACAACTGCGATGAACTGCCTCAGAGATTCATATCGGACTTCAATGATGATATGAGCGTGCGTTACTAATCTGCGTAAAAGATGGGAGTATAAACAGTTTGGGTTTATAATGACATTCGTATAATAACGATTGTTAACAAAATTATTTAAATGACTTTTTCAGTTTCCTAGTTTAATTTTATGATTTTATTTACTCTAAATTTCTCATCGAAATTAATCATAGGTTTTATACAGCATATATAACCATTCTGATTTTTTTATTGAGTATTGATTTTTTATAATTTTTAGTTTCAATCGTTTAAGGTAATTTCCAATTAAAATTTCATTGTTGATAGCAACAGTCCTGTAGATGCTTAGTAATATGCTCAACTAGTTTACAAAAGAACAATAGTGTTGTTGTTGTTTCTTATCCCACTTGGCTGGCCAAGCCCACGAGCCCATACGTACTCATGATTGAAGGGGAAGGAAGCAGCTTCTGTTGTGATGGAGCACCCGTAGGTAGAAGCCTGACTTTTGCTCCGTGACGCTCTTACAGTCATAGGAGACCGGAAACTACGGCTTAAAGTGGATTCCGAACCACTACAAACATCCATGGCACCGCCGGGATTCGAACCCGAAACCTGTGGCAGCGAGGCGCCAGAGCGCTAGACACTCGGCCATTCAGGTCCCAAATTTGCCAACGGCACGCGGTGTATATTCAGCATGGTACGGCCGTTGGCTAATAGGCGAATAGTTCAAATCCTATGATTCCCTGAGATCTTGCACAAAGCCAAAGACTTTCAGGAATCCATATTGTACAGTTAGAAGCAGAATGAAAAGGTTTTTACTTGGAAGTAATTTAATTACTGAATAGGTCAAACTAAAAGATTGTTGTGGCTAAACAGTAATCTCAAATGCCAAATCGTATCCAATCATATATCAAAGGTTTATAACCAAATAACAGACAAAAATTGATTATGGGTAACAGTAACACCCACCCTCATCTAATATAAAACAATATATCTTGCCACAAAGGATACACACTATCATAATTTAGAATGAATTGGGAGGAATTATGAAATTGGGGGACGAGTAAATTAGGACTTTTTCTTTAAAGTCCTAATTTACTCGGCGGTTAAGAAATTCAAAAATAAAAAAAGGAGATAGAAAAAGACAATTTGAGACACTACTCTGTTGCATTAACATTTTCTAGTCGGAGGGTTAACTAGTTTACAAGAGAAAAATGGTTCATATTCAAGGATGCCCTAAGATCTTGACACAGTTTACAAAACCGATGAGACTTTCAGGATTCCATATTGTACAGTTAGAACCCGAATAAATGTATTCTTTCTTGAAAGTAATTTAATCACTGCAAAAGTCCAACAAAAAGATTGTTGGGGCCAAATAATAATTTGAAATGCCACATATTACCCAATCATATATCAAAAGTTTGTATCAGTGTCTTCAATTATGCTATGAGCGTGCGTTACAAATCTGCGTTAAGCGTTAATGAGGGGGGTATAAACAGCTTGTGTTTGTTGAGAGATTGGCCTAACAATGATTGTAGTTAACGTAATTACATATAAATTAATGACCTTTTCAGTTACTAGTTTAAATGTATTATTTTATTTACTCAAGATTTCTCATTTAATTTAAACATGGATAATTGGGATTAATTACAAGGATAATTACACGGGTTTTAAACAGCAGCCGTTCTGCATCTTTTTGAGTATTGAATTTTTTATAATTTATAATATCAATATTTTAAAGATCTTTCCAATTAAAATTAGATGCAACAGGATTGACGTTGCCTAGTAATATTCTCAACTAGTAAATAAAACGACAATGGATTGAATTCCATGATGCCTTGAGGTCTAGACTCTGCCAACAAAACCAAAGACTTACAGGATTCCATAATGTAGAATTAGAGGTCGAATGAAAAGTTTTTTCTTGGAAGTACTTCAATCGTTGAAACGGTCGACCTAAAAGATTTTCATTGTCAAATAATAATTTTAAATGGCAATCATATATGAAAGGTTTATAACAAAATAACAGACAAAAAGTGATTATGGCTAAAAGTCTTAACATCCATCCCACCTCTAATATAAAACAATATTCATTGCCACAAAGGATACACACTATCATATATTAGAAGGAATTTCGTAAGGGATTATATAAAGAAAAAGTCCTAATTTACTCGGCGGTTAAGAAATCCAAGAATAAAAAAAAAAAGAACAGAAGATAGATAGAAAAGAAAATTTGAGACACCACTCTGTTGCATTAACACTTTCTAGTCCAAGTGAAATGCTCCTCTACAAAGAGAGGTATTTTTCACTTTTTTTACTCTCGCTCTCTCCCAACACCGCAGCTAATTACAGATTTGAATGCGGGGGTGGGGGGTGGTCGAGTCGGGAGGGGGTGTTGGAGTACGCCCGGGGCTGAAAAATAATAATCGCTCTTTCATCTCTTTCGGATACAAAAGGAGTCTCTCTCAAATATTTGCATAGAACGTCAGTGAAAACACTGAGCTTTTACAAAGAGGGGGCATGCAGTGTGAGGGGCCGGTTATAAATTGCCTGGTGCAATTTTTAGGTCACAGACTGCTTCGTTTCGTTTTATTTTTTGTAATATTCTCCTTCGAACATAAGATGTAAGATGTTCTAACAAAATATATTTTAAGATGTTATAAGATGTAAGAGGTTTTAACATAAGGTGTACTATTAAGGTGTATAAGTAATATTCTAACTTAACTTTTTCTAAGATGTAAGATGTAATATGTGCTAAGATGTTCTAAGATGTTTTAACAATGTTCGAAGATGTAATATGGGCTGGGAAGTTCTAAGATGTAATATGGACTGAGAAGTTCTAAGATGTAAGATGTTTTAACATAAGGTGTTCTAAGATATAATATGGGCTGAGAAGTTCTAAGATGTAAGATGTTTTAACATAAGGTGTTCTAAAATGTAAAATGTTCTAACATAAGATGTTTTAAGATGTTCTAAGATGTAAGATGTAATATGTTTTAAGATGTTCTAAGATGTAAGATGTAATATGTTTTAAGATGTAAGATGTAATATGTTTTAAGATGTTTTAACATTTTTCTGAGATGTAAAATATGCTAAGATGTTCTACGATGTAATATGGGTTGAGAAGTTCTAAGATGTAAGATGTCTTAACATAAGATATTCTAAAATGTAAAATGTGCTAAGATGTTCTAAGATGTAAGATGTCTTAACATAAGATATTCTAAAATGTAAAATGTGCTGAGATGTTCTAACATAATATGTTTTAAGATGTTCTAATACGTACGTTTTTTTAACGTGAGGTGTTTTAAGACATAATATGTTCTA
Organism: Caerostris darwini; assembly: GCA_021605075.1. NCBI lineage: Eukaryota > Metazoa > Arthropoda > Arachnida > Araneae > Araneidae > Caerostris > Caerostris darwini. The sequence continues at coordinate 52,421 of BPLQ01012467.1, read as the reverse complement.
CATTTAAGAATAGAAAATGTATTTACAAATATTTCTACCAAGGAATCATTTCTCGGTGCATATTTCAAATTTATATTTATTTTTAATCATATTGCATATAATAGTTAATTTCTCCTACATCCTGTTTTACTTATGCAGTTTTTATTTGTATTATAAGTGATTCTTTATGTTCTAAAATTAATTTAAAATTCTATTTCTTAATATTATATTATCCATTCAAATATTCGGAAATGGTATTGGGCTATAAAGCCCTATTTCCAAGGTCAGAGTGACCCAATGTAAAGTATAATAATTAAGTCATACCAGCAATCTTCATTACCAGATATATCCCACTTTATGGAAGATTGTTAAAGGAGGAAATCGTTATCAAAGAATCCAATATTCAATAGAAAAGTTTGGACACAGTGTCACTTTAGTGAAGTCATTTCGATCAACGAGTATAACATTATTATATACTCTGGTTACTGCCAAGACACTGAAAGGACAATAGCTACTGTCAAAAATTGATCAGCCTATTACGAGATGTAAAGTATTAAATATAAAAGAAAATTTTGCGTCTTATGTATTGTATCGGCTTATGTATTGTTGTCAATCATAATCATCGCATAATAAACCCTAAATTTATATAAGGAAACAAATGTTTATAAAGAGATAGTCATTTCTTCCTGCAAAAGGAAAGAAAAACCTTTGCCGTTTTAGAAGAAATTGCTTTCGGAAATTTTTTGTCTCTTAATACATAAATCTATAAATTCTGTTGCATGAGTGGATATAGAAAAAATTTCAACATTTCATTTTATTTAATGTTGACTATTATATATTTTTTAATGATTTGATGGATGTATAATTAATACAATTTTATCCAGAAGGCATAAAATTGAAGATACACAATATTACAACCATAAGAAAAAAGAAAACTGTTTTTCTAGTCGAAATCTGAAGAAATTATGATCATTAGAATTATAGGTAATAAAATATTTCACTAAACTGTCCTAAAATGCAAATTGTTAAAGAGCATACTAGCCCGCTTATTAAGATACATTAGCAGTGCGAATACAGTAACTAAATGAACTCACAAATTGCTTAGGTAACCAGATTTCTAAGGAGTTAAAGTTACCTATTGTGACTCAATGGCAATGAGTTGCAATAGGACTTTGGTTCGAATTCCCTGCAAGATTGTGAAGATATATATTAGCATATTACATCGGCTGTCACGTTAATTGGTAAGGATTTTCCAGGGTTTTATTCATAACACATGCACAAATATTGAAAGTCTTCACAGAAGACATAACTCTCCTTTATCACCGTGGACGGTTGTATCACACTTATGTGATGAAGTAGTCCTAATGTTATACATCAAAGGTTCCATTGTTTTCAATGTAATATAAGAAAGTTCTTAATGAAGTATAATACAAATGTTTGCAATGCGATATAATACCAGCATTCCCAATGTAACAAAAAAAATACCATTCTTTCCTATAGATAGCAATCTTTCTCATAGTAATATAAATCCAATGTAAGAAAAGAAGCCACGCAATATGTCCTGCTAATATACTAAATACAAGGTCTAGTTATTCAAGAAACTTTATTAAATAAAAACAGATTTATTCGAAAATAACCATCTAACCCAATAATTGGATTACATACTTCATCCTCTTGTATGACATCAAGATATTTGTCCCCCTCTTACACTATAATGTTTTAATTAAATGCGATATGCTCCAACCATTAATTGTCCAACAATTAGAATTAATGATTCATGCATTACTCATGGTCCAACGACATTCTCTCTCCCCGGCTCTAAACAAAGCCATATAATTCCTGGTTTAATTGCATATTTAATATCTATGCTCTCAACACCTAAACATTCTCATTAAAAAAACTGTTCCATATATTAGAAGATCAGAGTCTATCAATGGTTCAATGTTGCCAATGTAATACACCGAAAGTTTCAAAGTTACCCATATAATATACCAAATGTTCCAAAGTTCAAAGTGAAATATAATAAAAATAGTTAAATGTTCTAAATGCAAGATATCAAAGGTTTCTAAATTCTCAATGAAATATAACATCAAATGTTCCAAAGATTCCACTGAAATATAACATCAAATGTTCCAAAGATTCCAATAAAATATAACATCAAATGTTCCAAAGATTCCACTGAAATATAACATCAAATGTTCCAAAGATTCCAATGAAATATAACATGAAGTGTTCCAAAGATTCCAATGAAATATAATACAAATGTTTCCAATGAAATACAATTTCAATGATACAATATTTGCAATGTAATATGCCAAAAATTCCAAAGTTCCCAAGGAAATATAATACAAATGTTTCCAATGAAACATACTGCCAATGTCTCCAATGCAATATACTATCAATATCCCCAATGTAAAAAAATACCATTATTTCCCATAGATAATAATCTTTCTTGTCACAATATAAATTCAATGAAAGAAAAGAAGACACGCAATATGCCTTGCTAATGATCTAAATACAAGATCTAGTTATTCAATTTTCAAAAATAATCGCAAAGTTAAACTTCAAGGAACTACATGAAATAAAAACAAATTTATTCCAAAATAATCATCTAACTTAGTAATCGAATTACATACTTCCTCCTCTTGTATGACATCAAGATATTTGTCCCCCTCTTACACTATAATGTTTTAATTAAATGCGATATGCCCCAACCATCAATTTCTCAACAATTACAATTAATGAATCATGTGTTATTCATGGTCCAACGACATTCTCTCTCTCCAGCCCTAAACAACGATATATAATTCCTGGTTTAATTGCCTATTTAATATCTTTGCTCTCAACACCTAAATTTTCTCATTAATAAAAACTGTATCACATATTAGAAGATCAGAATCGAGCAATGGTTCAATGTTCTCAATGTAATATACCAAAAGTTTCAAAGTTAGCCATGTAATATATCAAAAGCTTCAAAGTTAGTCATGTAATATATGAAAAGTTTCAAAGTTAGCCATGTAATATATCAAAAGTTTCAAAGTTAGTCGCGTAATATACCAAAGGTTCCAAAGTTCCAAATGAAATATAATACCAATGATCCAATTTCTCAACGTAATATATCAAACGTTCCAAAATTCTCTATGAAATATAGCATCAAATGTTCCAAAGATCTCAATGAAATATAATACCAATGTTTCCAATGAAATATAATACCAATGATCCACCTCAACGTAATATATCAAACGTTCCAAAATTCTCTATGAAATATAGCATCAAATGTTCCAAAGATCTCAATGAAATATAATACCAATGTTTCCAATGAAATATAATACCAATGATCCAATTTCTCAACGTAATATATCAAACGTTCCAAAATTCTCTATGAAATATAGCATCAAATGTTCCAAAGATCTCAATGAAATATAATACCAATGTTTCCAATGAAATATAATACCAATGATCCAATTTCTCAACGTAATATATCAAACGTTCCAAAATTCTCTATGAAATATAGCATCAAATGTTCCAAAGATCTCAATGAAATATAATACCAATGTTTCCAATGAAATATAATACCAATGATCCAATTTCTCAACGTAATATATCAAACGTTCCAAAATTCTCTATGAAATATAGCATCAAATGTTCCAAAGATCTCAATGAAATATAATACCAATGTTTCCAATGAAATATAATACCAATGATCCAATTTCTCAACGTAATATATCAAACGTTCCAAAATTCTCTATGAAATATAGCATCAAATGTTCCAAAGATCTCAATGAAATATAATACCAATGTTTCCAATGAAATACAATGTTAATGGTCCAATATTCTCAATGTAATATACCAAAGATCCCAAAGTTCTGAAGAAAATATAATGCCAATTTTTTCAATGAAATATAATACTAATGTTTCCAACGAAATACAAGGCTAATGGTCCATTATTCTCAGTGTATTATACCAAAGATACCAAGGAAATATAATACCAGCGTTTCCAATGAAATACAATGCAAATGGTCCAGTATTCTCAATGTAATATACCAAATATTCCAATGTTCCCAATGAAATATAATGTCAATGTCTCCATGAAATATTCCCAATGTAAAAAAAAAAAATACCATTCTTTCTTACAGATAATAATCTTTCTAATAGCAATATAAATCCAATGTACGAAAAGAGGCCAAGTAATATGTCCTGTCAATATTCTAAATACAAGGTCTAGTTATTCAATTTTCAAAAATAATCGCAAGTTAAACTTCAAGAAACTATATGAAATAAAAACAAATTTATTCCAAAATTATCATCTAACTTAGTAATCGAATTACATACTTCATCCTCTTGTATGACATCAATATATTTGTCCCCCTCTTACACTATAATGTTTTAATTAAATGCAATATACCCCAACCATCAATAGGTCAACAATTAGAATTAATGATTCATGTGTTACTCATGGTCCAACGATGTTCTCTCTCTCTCTCTCTCTAGCTCCAAACAACGCCAAATAATTCCTGGTTTAATTGCGTATTTAATATCTGTGCTATCAACACCTAAACATCCTCATTAAAAAAACTGTTTCACACATTAGAAGATAAGAATCGAGCAATGGTTCAATGTAATATACCAACTGTTTCAAAGTTACGTATTTAATGTGCGAAAAGTTCCAAAGTTTCCAATGAAATATAATGCCTATGGTTCAATGTTATCATTGTATTATATCAAAGCTTCCAAAATTCTTAGTGAAATGTATCATCAAATTTTCCAAACATCACAAGGAAATATAATACCAATGTTTTCATTGAAATATGATAATAATGGTTTAATGTTCTCAATGTAATATGCCAAAGGTTCCAAACTTTCCTGTGAAATATAATACCAATAGTTCAATGTTCTCAATGAAATATACGAAAAGTTCCATAGTTCCTAGTGAATTATAATACCAAAGTTTCCAATGAAATATAACACCAAAGTTTCCAATGAAATATAATACCAAAGTTTCCAATGAAATATAATACCAAAGTTTCCAATGAAATATAATACCAAAGTTTCCAATGAAATATAATACCAAAGTTTCCAATGAAATATAATACCAAAGTTTCCAATGAAATATAATACCAAAGTTTTCAATGTAAAAAATACCATCATTTTCTATAGACAACAATATAAATCCAATGTAAAAAAACAAGTCACGAAGTAAGTCCTGCCGATGTTCTAAATATTAGGTCTAGTTATGAACTTTCCAAAAATAATTATTCGTTACATGGGAAACTTTAAGAAACTTTATTAAATAGAAATCACAGATTATTCCAAAATAACCATCTAACCCAATAATTGAATTACATACTTTATCCTCTTGTATGACATCAAGATATTTGTCCCCCTCTTACACTATAATGTTTTAATTAAATGCGATATGCCCCGACCATCAATTGTTCAACAATTAGAATTAATGATTCACGTGTTACTCATGGTCCAACGACATTTTCTCTTTCTAGCCCTAAACAACGATATATAATTCCTGGTTTAATTGCATATTTAATATCTGTGCTATCAACACCTAAACATTCACATTAATAAAACTCTCTCACATATTGGAAGATAAGAATCGTGCAGAAAAGTTGAAAGCACAAATGAACAGAAATAAAAATTTGGAAAAAAGACCCATTTAACACCTGTTTGATTAATAAAATGAGTATACATTTGCATCTTATTATTTATGTTATTTACGATGTTTCCCTTAATATTAATTGCTGATTTAGTTTTATTTATTGAATTAACACGCCGTTTATTTTTAATCAGTGATTCGTAAATAATTAACTCTTGATAAAGGAAGTTTTGCTTTTGGGAATATGCATTTGTTTGATATAATTATTTTGTTGCCGTGTATTTAAATAGTTTAGTAAGTAAATTATATTTGTACGTTAATTTGATTAAGTAATTTTCCATTAGATCACTTAACTTAAATAATTTAATAATAAATTTCAGAAGTTAAAATATGAACTGCAAACTTTTTTAGATTTCTCTAGTTTAATCAATATTTACAACTGTGTATGTGTCTAATCCACTGCGCCCTGCAGTGGGGGACGGACATCCCATGAGTATCTACTCATGGGATGGAGGGAAAAGGACAGTTTCTGTTGTAATGCAGCACTACTTCCTTTTGGAAAAATTCATATGGGGTGGGATCAGGTTTCGAATCTAGATCCCTTAATTTGAAATCCCAAGCTAAAATCTGTTGTTGTTTCTTATGCCACTTGGTAGACAGCAACCTCTAGACCTAGTCCAAGAAGTGTGGTCTCATTGAAGAAGAGAAAGCTTCTGTTGCGATGGAACACCCGTAGGTAGAAGTGTGGCTTGGCTCCGTGATGCTGAAGAAGGAGGGCAGCGCCTTCCGAGAGGGCTTTTAAGGGAACTACTAACCAGGTAGTCCAATTAACAAGACAGGATGCTGTACAAACGCCGAGCTTTCTCGTTTTTTAAAAACAGTAACAATAAATCAACAGTGTATTTGACCTCCTCTGTAATGCTCACCAGGGGCACACGTTGCCACTATGCCCCGAGCCGGTCTTTTACAATTGTAACAATGAAATAACAGGTAATCTGAAATGTTCATAGGCTGACACATAGATGGCGCTACTAGTATTAAACCCATATAAATTTTAGTTAGCTCTACCCTTCAAAAGACATGTGTATAAATTTGACAGATGTTACATTATTAGTAAGTGAGTTATAGCATTTTTATTGTTTATCACTTGCAGTCCACTCGGCTCACTGTCGATTGGACTCCGGTGTGAAATGATGGAGCCATGTTTCATCCATTGTCACATATCGACGCAAAAATTCGGGTTTATTACAATTGAACAGCTCCAAACACTGCTTAGAATCATCAATTCGTTGTTGTTTTCGGTCCATTGTGAGCTCGCGCGGCACCCACTTTGAACAGAGCTTTCGCATATCCAAATATTAATTCACGATATGTCCAACACGTTCCTTTGATATCTTTAGAGTCACAGCTATCTTAATCAACTTCACTTTACGGTTATCAGAAATTATTTTGTGGATTTTTTTGATGTTTTAGTCGGTAACAGCATCTTTGGGGCGTCCACTGCGTGCATCGTCCTTGGCGCTCATTTCGCCTTGTTTAAATTTAGAAAAATACTTCTCTACGGTTGATTTTGCTGGTAAAAAGTCCGAATAATTTTTATCAAGCCAAACCTTGGCTTCAATAGTATTTTTATTTATTTTTTTTTTTTTTGCTAAAAAGCAATGCTTTATTAACACACGAAATTTCTTTTTATCCATTTTTTCAAAATAACAAAAGTTGCTTCACTAAAAATGCTATAATAATTTTGCAACAGCTGTCAAATTTATACACGTGTCTTTTGAAGGTTAGGGATAACTAAAAATCATATGGATTTAATACTAGTAGCGCTATCTATGTGTCAGCCTACAAACCTTTCAGCCCACCTGTTATATAACAAAAACTTTAGCGGATAACTCTATTTATCAATGCTTTAATGATTATTAAAAAACAAATGTAAAGAAAAGAAATACCCTTTATATTTTCTATAAAAAGTTTTCAAAGAGATTAACATTAGAAAAATATTCTATATATATCCTTTTTCTGAAAATATTAAAGCAAATTTATAGTCTTCCCTAAATCCATAAGAAATCTGTTTAACAAACAACGTTATTGAATATAAAAAAAAAAATAATAATTAGATAATAATTTTAAAATTTTGCTATAAAATATAATTAAATTTTGTAAGAACTCCTAACCGGCTGATAAACCTTAACATTAAAACAATGCACCAGAAAAGTTAATCCTATATTTAATGAGTGGTAAAAAAATGGCTTCAATTATCGTGGATAAAGAATTTATTAAAATTTTACTTATTAATAAGTAATATAGTAACTTTAAAGGCCTTGAATTACTTTTAATTTGAGATTGTTGGAAAATTACATGATCGATTATTATATAATTATAATTACGAACTAAAAAATTTATAAAAAGTGTTTTTTTTTTGATAATGTCTTTGAAACACTGATGAAATGTGATAATTTTCAAATTCTTTATCAACTTGAATTTAAAATTGGTCTTTCTTGATAGATTTTTAAAACAGATATTATTATGATAGAAATAACAACCATAACCATCCGCAGCTACAATCCGTTTTTATCCCACTCGATAGACAGCAACATCTAGTTCAAGCCCAAGAACCCGTGTGGTCTCATGGAAGTAGAGAAAGGGGGATGCAGCTTCTGTCGTGATGCCACACCTATAGGCAGAAGTGCGAAATGTCTCCTTGTCGCTGAAGAAGGAAAGCAGTAAATTAATGGAAGATTTTATAGAGAACTACCCGACATTTGCGTATCGTATGGGAGAAAACCCGGAAAACTCCCACCAATTAGTCTGACTCACGAGGCAAGATGCTGAACATGATAAATGCGATCGGGACCCTTCATTTTTCGAAACAGGGTCTACAGCAAAGCCGCCAACGGACTGAACCACCGCCCTATTGCTCACGAACGGCAAGCGTTGCCACTGAGCTACGAGTCTGGTAAGCTAATATCTAATAATCCATTATGATCATATTTCACTTATATTTAATTTAACAGTTAAATATTTGAATGTTATATTTAAATTAAACATACAGATTTTACACTATACCTTTTTGAAAGACATTGCTTTTTGAATAGTTGTAATATTTGAAAAATTTGTATTCGAAATTCTATTTTATATATATATTTTCTAAATATAAAATGTTTCTAAAAGGCCGAAGTGTGCCAGGGTTTGTATTTCTACCTTTCTCAAAATTCATCATTTCTCTTCATCCGCAAAGATCAGGTTCCTACCAACTACTTTTTCAATTGATAGGGGAAAATATTGTCATTTTTTTTTTATTTTAATAAATAAAAAAATTAACAAGAAATGTGTAAATAAAAGTATATTTTTAAAATAAAAATTTAATGTTGATTTATATGAACAATGTATTTGTCATTTGAAATAAAAACTCCAAACTATTTTAATGGTGATTAAATGAAATAATTATTACAAATTATTGCAACTTCAATATCTTATATATTCAATAAAATTATATTGAAAAAGTAGTTAAATAATCCCACCCAAAACTAGTATCTATTTTATGAATAGTCATATTTTATTTCATACATAAATAATTATTTTTAAAGTTGACAAAAAAAATTAAGCAAAATATAATTTTATAATCATAATATATGTGGATATTACAATCTTTAAACCCGACTCATGGCTCAGTGGCAACTTGTGTGGCTAGAGAGCATTAGGACTGAGGTTCAGTTTGTGGCCGGCTTAGCTATAGGCACTGTTTCAAAAAAAGAGGGGACTCGAGGGTTTTTGGAATATCCAGCGTCTTGTCTCGTTTGTCAGACTACCTGGTGGAAGTTTCCTCGGTTAAAGTTTTCTTCCCTAATATACTAAGCAAATCTCAAGTATTCCCCGTAATAATCCTCCTGGAAGGCACTGCCTTCCTTCTTCAGCGACATTGAGGCAAGTCAGACTTCTACTTACGAATACGAATACGAAACAGAAGCTGCCCCTTTTCCTCCATCCGTGAGTACACAAAGCGTGGAGTTGTTCATCCGGCACTGTAGGATCCTGAGGATTAGACACAACGCAACACATAAGTAATTTCATTAATAAAGAATATAAATCATAATTACTTAATATATATAAAAATAGTCTTAATAGGTTACAGAAATCAGTATACTAGTTGTTGAAATATGAAAACTAATAGCAAATACTATACTATTCCATGACCACCATTTAGAAAATTATGTGAATGTTTGAAAGACCATTGTTTAATAGTATTTTAAAATTATTGATTTATTCTGATCACAATATAATTCACTTAGTGTTTCTGAATTTTCAAGTTCATACTTACTTTCTCCCACAAACCACCTACTTCACTTTGGTGGCAGTTCTTATTTAGTAAAAAGACAAAATACGGTAATGTTGCTGACAAATAAATCCAATGAATGTCAATTAGTCGAAAGCAGGAGATTTCAGTTTAAAACAGTGGAAAATCAACTATTTAATGACAGATTTAAATAGGAATCGACTGGTATGTTCTACGATAGAACGAGCTAGATAATCATATATAAAAATTTAGTGTTTTGTTAATTCAGTTTTTAGTCAAGGTGCAAAGAAAGAATATATTTCAGTTTGTTCAATTTTAAGAAAGATTTGTAACAACATAAAATGTTTGTTACATACGTATATCATAAAAAATATTTCATATATGTGAAAAATATTTGATATATGTGAAAAATATTTGATATACGTGAATAAATATTTGATATATACACTCAAAAACCAAAACATTATGACCACCTGTCAATAACGAATTCGCCCACCTTTGGCGCGCAACACATCTTCAACCCGCCTTGACATGGATGCCACAAGTCCTTGGTAGATGGCCGGAGACAGATTGTACCAGATGTTTAAGCAACGGTCACGCAAATCCGAGATATTGCGAATTGGTGGTCTTTGAACTCTGAGCTGCCGTCCCAGGACATCCCAAATGTGTCCTATTGGATTGCGATCCGGTGATTTAGGCGGCCAGGACATTAACTGGAATTCAGCATCATGTTCCTGGAACCCCTCCAACGCAATTTTAGCCTTGTGACAAGGGGCGTTGTCCTGTTGGAACATTCCCTTTCCAGCTGGAAAAGCAGAGGCCATGTAAGGGTGCAACTGGTCTGCAATGATGTTCAGATACCCTGTAGCTTTCATGGTCTGCTCTACCACAACCACGGGTCCCAGAGACGGCCAAGAGAACGTCCCCCAAAGCATAATCCCGCCACCATAGGCCTGTGTATGACCTACTGTACATTGAGGGAGCAACTGTTCGCCTGGAAGATGGCGTATCCTGACACGGCCGTGATTCATCTGACCAGGCAACTGTCTCCCACTGATTCATGGACCAGTCACAATGTTCCCGGGCTCAGCGCAGGCCCAGTTTGCTATGACGCTTGGTCAGCAAAGGTACACGAGTGGGACGTTTGCTGCGTAGCCCCATATCCAACAGTGTCCGCTGAACAGTGTGCTCCGATACTATTCTACTTGGCCCTGCATTGTATTGGGCTGTCAGCTGAATCACTGTCTGACTCCGGTTTTGCTTCACCATACGAGACAGTCTCCGACGACCTTTTTCTTTGATAGCGTGTGGACGTCCAACACCATGTCGTCTACTGGTGGTTTCACCGTCATTCATCCACTTTGCATAAGTACTAACAATTGTAGAACCCACGAGTTGTGCAGTTTCGGAAATACTTGTTCCGAGACTTCGAGCCATTACAATCTGCCCTCTGTCAAAGTCGCTTAGATCCGCAGCCTTTCCCAACACACACAGTAGTAAGTGAAAGAATGATTCTGCAGACTCTCCAGCAGCAGTTAAATACCACTTCCACCTGATCACGTGCCTTCGACGTCATCCAGGCGAGTTCATTGCAAAATGTAGGGGTGGTCATAATGTTTTGGCTCTTGAGTGTATGTCTTCTTATATATTACCGAATGCATATACGAAAACCAATAACAGTATTTACGTTCCATGACCTAATTTTGAAGACTATGCAAATATTTGATAAAACATTGCTTAATGATATTAAAAAAATTAAGATTTATTCTGGTCTTAATAAAATTCATTTATTGTTTCTAAATCCTGAGGTTCATATTTACTTTCTCGCACAAACCACCTACTTCACTTTAATGGCAAAACAATTAATTCACTTTAATTAAAAGAAAAAACGCGATAATGTTGCTGTTAAATAAATTTAATTTATTTAAATTAGTTGAAATGAGTGGCTTCAATTTAAATTATTGGTAATATGGGAAATCGACTGTTTAAAACCGTGTTACTATGAGAAATCGACTATTTAAAACAATATAAAGGGGAAAATCCACTGGCATGTTCTACAATAAAACGAGCCGGGTAACCATATATTTAAAATTTAGTGATTTGTTAACTTGTTTTTAGAAAAACAGTAAAAAAAAGGCCATATTTCACAAGGATTGATAAAACGTGATAATATTGCTGGTAAATAAAGTTAATTTATGTCAATTAGTCAAAACAAGTGACGTCAGTTTAACAAAATGCAAATATGGGAAATCGACTGTTTCAAACAGTATTAAGCGGGAATTTATTGTTTAAAACAGTGTTAATATGGGAAATCGACTGTTTCAAACAATATTAAGGGAAAATCGACTGTTTAAAACAATATTAAGTGTGAATCGACAGATATGTTCTACACTAGAACGAGCCGGGTAACCATATATTTAAAGATTTAGTATTTTGTTAATTCGTTTTTAGAAAAGCTGTAAAAAAAGGCCATATTTCACTAAGAAAGATTTTAACAAAACATTGTAACAACATAAAATATTTATTTCTCCCAAACGTAACACAAATCGAAGTTTTGACCACTAACAATGCCAATGATATACAACCTCCTGAAAAACTAACTAATGCGTCATATCCCAGCGAAGACGAAACTCTGCCGTATAAGACGAAAAGTAATAATTAGTTTGGTGTGTTCTTCTTCTTTTTTTGCTGAGGGGGGCATACGGGACAAAAGAATCGATAGTCTGGGGGTCGATTCTGGGGTGGCGGATAATGACTCTGTCCCTATCCTGGAAAGAGGAAAAACGGAAAGCAATAAATGCTTAAATATCGATTGTACTCCTTTTTTTCCCGTTTTCTTCTTCCCATTATTTTAGGAAATTAAGTACCAGCACAAGATCGAAAAACGGAATCTTTTTGGAACAGATTGGAATATCTTCATCTTAGTGTGTTTGTTGAAGATAGAAAGTCGGGAAAAGTGCCTTTTCAGAGAGTTGGGTTTTTTTTACAATTTTTTGAAATATTTTCCATAATTTAATTCGGAAATTGAGAATATTACAAGACTATATATAGTAGATAATTAATATATGGCTACAGATTATTATAAAAAAAGAAGTTTTTTTTTTCTTACACTACCTGATAAACAGCAACATTTAGAACCTGTAAGATCTCATTGATGGAGGGAAAGGGGCAGGTAGCTTCGCTGTAATGGAGAGCCCGTAGTAAGAAGTCTAACTTGGTTCCATGTCGCTGACTTTAATAGAGTAGAGTTGTCAGTCCTACACTCAACGTTCTACAATCCTCTTATCATAACCACTACAAACATTCATGGCACTGCCAGACTTAACACGAGACCTAGGGCACCAAGAGCCAGAGATCTAATCACTCGGCCATCAGGCTCTGGAAATATAGTTGAAGTGCGTATGAATGAATGACGCTGTACTCTGAAGAATGAGAGCAGTGCCTTCTGGGAGTATTTTTAGGGAGAATTACCGCAAATTGGCGTATCGAATGTAAGAAAACCCGGAAAGCTCACACCATGTAGTCCGACTAACGAGGTCCCTGATGGCCGAGTGACTAGCTCTCAGGCCCTCGTTACCACAGGTTTGGGGTTTGAATTCCGGTGTTGCCATCGACGTTTATAGTGGTTCGGAATCCACTTTAAGCAGTAGATTCCGGTCTCATTTGACCGTAGAGCGTCACAGAGCCCAATCTGACTTCTTCTCACCCACAAGTAAAGAGGCAACTCAATTCTAGGCTCAGTGAAGTGGTGTGGTGAAGTAGTAGTAGTAATCCGACTAACGAGGCAAGATGCTGAACATCACAAATGCCATCGAGTCTACAGTGGTACGTATTGCCACAGAGCCACGAGTCGGACAAAAAAGACATGTAATCCAATTTGCAATGATGAACGTAATTACTTATCAAATCTGCTAATTTAAATCTTACTTTTAAAATTAAAATTTTCCTTTCATAATTACGTTAAAGGAATTCCATGATTTTCAGGTGCAATCTATTACAAATAAAAATATAAATAATTCAGGGAAATAAATTTGATTTTCTTAAGCAACGGAATTATACTGGTTTGTTTCTTATAATTCAAATATATGTCATAATTCTGTATATTGACTTCCATTTTTTTCTCATTTATTTTCTTCTGATTAAAAAAAGTTACCTTCCTATTTTTACAGCTTTTATTGTTAAAAAATATATGTGATCGATATGAAATCTATAATTTTAATAAGAATACGAAAATTTTTTTTTATCTATTCAATTTAATAATGATGATTAGGTTTTGAAGTATTTGATATCGCAACAATGAAACATTTTCAATAATAAATATATAGACATTGAATGAAACTATTGTGTAAATTTTCCAAAGCGTATATCAATTTAAGATAAAAGTAAATCTTGCATATTTACATCAGTAGAATAATGTATTTAACACATATGTGTTAATTTACTTTCAAATTTAATATGTGGAGATTATTTTTTTTCTTTCTAATGCAGCTGGCAAACACTTAGACAGCTTGGTCTTGGATGCCTTAAGGCAAACGCTGCACAGACGTTACTCACTTTGCATTACCCAAGGGGCGCGTGTAACTTGAATATAAGCCCCGCAACGCTCTACGATCCTATTAGACCGGGACCTACGGTTTAAAGTGGATTCCGAACCACTACAAACATCCATTGCACCGCCAGGACTCGAACGGGCCTGTGGACCGGGAAACCTGTGGTACCGAGCGCTAGCCACTCGGCCATTCAGGCCCATTTGTGGAGATTATTATGGTTTCTGTTACATAGTAATTTCATAATTGGTACGTTCGTTGCATCGGTTGCAATAAATTAAAAAATTATAATTGGATACATTTAATTTTATTGTATCCACCAAAATTTTATGCGATGTAAAAGATTTGGATTCTTAATGATGAACATTTAAAATTATTGTTGTAAAAGTAACTACCAGGGATCAAGACAGGACCGAGGGAGGACCAAGGACCTCGTTGGACCAAGGCACTCCCTGGCACTACAGTCTATATTGGACCATGGCCGTTTCCCTACTGTCTAATTCCGTAACAAAAGATGTTTTCTATTTACGGGGTAGGTATATCACTCCTACCTGCAACGCTTTACAATCATATTAAACTGTGGTCTACGGTTTAAAGTGGATTAGGAACTAATACAAACATACTTGCCACCCCTGGGACACGAATCTGAAACCCTTAGTCCCGAGCGCCAGAGCGCTAGTATGTTGTAAAAATAACTTTTTGTTAAATCGTATTAAGTGTACCTTAAGAAAAATTAAATAATTTAAATTCATTGGATTCATCTTTTTTAATGGTTATATATTTTAAGAATATTAAATTATAATTTCTAAATTAGGAATATTACGTTTTATTTATTTAAATAAATATGCGTCTTTTGAATTACTGAAATTAAATTTAAATTTATCTGTATATATTATCTGTATAATTTATCTGTATAATTTGTATATATTATGTGTGTACAAGAGGAGAAATTTGACTATTTTCTTTGCTTATTAAAATATAGGATTTTGAAAAATTAGTTAAATGTATGTTATACATTTAAAAAGAATCCTCTCTCTTTTTACATTAGATTTTCTGATAGCATGAATATTTAAAAATCATTTTCAGTTGAAGCAAGACCTTTCATTTTAATTTAGGCTTTTTTCCAATCCAACATACTGACTCCATAAACTGATAAAATTCAAGAACCACTGGTATCATTCGAAAAATGATAACCTCAAATCATTCGCCTCTTTTCTCAGCTGTCATTGAGTTGCAGACGATTTTCCTGACCAAACGACAATCTTGGGGGTGATTCAGGACCAACGTCTCACCTAATCGTCCATCCCGTTCGGAAGACCCTTGAAACGACCAATTAAGACCCCGTGCATGGTTCGTTAAATCTCAATGATTCTGGTACCTAGACTTTTTTTTTCTCCTTCTTGTAGCTTTTTTTATTCTACGGTTGGATTAGCGCTCTCTGAATTTTCGTCTTTTCGTACTAAAGGGAAAGAGAGAAATAATTTTAAATTCATTTTAGATAGATATTTAGAAGTCATTTAAAGAATCGTATGATGTAGATAGTTTCCAATTTGGTAGATGATACTTGTATATTTTGATGAAATAGAGTTAATCTTTTGAGACCAAAAGAGCTTATGAAGTGATACAGCGTTATTAAATATGTAATTATTGTGAAGCATCATGTATATGTGACGAAAAGATTATTTTATTATGCAGTCATTTCTCGAAAGAAGATTCGTGTTGTTTATAAAATTTATTGATAATGTGTTCATTTAGTTTTGAACAATTTTTATGAGGTATTATTTAAAAATTCTACATACTATATATATATGTGTAAAGTAAGAAATGTTTAAACGCTCATAAATTTTTAGTATAGGGTATTTTGGATTACTTCTACATAGAATATTGTTTATTGTGAATGAATAATGTAACATGTGTAAAATTTTAATTTTTATTTATATTTAGATATTTTTTTCGTATTTTTCATTAGTATTTCAGTGTCCTATGAGTTGTTTTAAAATTTCAGTTTCCTAATTTAGCGTCCTTTATCCTATTAGCAGAATTTCAATTTCCTATTGTCAGTTTCCTATTCTGTGATTAATTTCAGTGAATTTTAGTGTCTTATTCTGTGATTAAGTTTAGTGATTATAGTGTCCTATTTCAGTGTCCTATTCTGTGATTAAATTTAGTGATTTTAGTGTCCTATTCTGTGATTAAATTGATTTTCCAATTTCAGTGTCCTATTTTGTGATTAATTTTAGTGATTTTAGTGTTCTATTTCAGTGTCCTATATATTCTCTTTTAACGCAATGTGTATGTATCAGAAAGCAACTGGATTATTTTCTTTGTTTATTGGAATATAATTCTAAAAAATTAATTAAATGTATGTTTTACATAATTAAAAAGAAGTTTCTATCTTTTTACATTAAAATTTCTGATATCAATATTATTTAAAACTCATTTTCATTTGAAGCAAGACCTTTCCATTTAATTTAGTAGTTTTTCCAATCCATCGTAATCACTCCATAAACTGATAAAATTCAAAAGCCACTCGCATCATTCGAAAAATGATAACCTCAAATCATTCGCGTCTTTTCCCAGCTGTCATTGAGTTGCAGACGATTTTTCCTGACCAAACGACAATCTTGGGGGTGATTTAGGACCAACGTCTCACCTAATCGTCCATCCCGCTCGGAAGACCCTTGAAACGACCAATTAAGACCCCGTGCATGGTTCGTTAAATCTCAAGGATTCTGGTACCCAGACATTTTTTTTCTTCGGTTGGATTAGCGCTCTCTACGTTTTCGTCTTTTCATACTAAATTAATAGGGAGAAATAATTTTAAATTCCTTTTAGATAGATATTTAGAAGTCATTTAAAGAATCGAATGATGTAGATAGTTACCAATTTTGTAGATGACAGTTGTATTTTTTATAAAATAGAGTTAATCTTTTCGGGACTAAATGATATGAAATAAAACACTGTTATTAAATATGTAATTATTGTAAAGCATCATGAATATGTAGTGAATATATGTGTCGAAAGATGATTTTATTATGTACTTATTTGGCGAAAAGATTATTTTATTATGCATTTATTTGTGGACAAGATTATTTCATTATGTATTTATTTCTCGACAAGTTTTATACGATTCTTCTTGTCGACAAATAAATAATCTTGTCGATAATAAAAAAAAAATATTAAAATAATCTCTTCGACAAATAAATAATCTTGTTGATAATAAAAAAAAATAATAAAATAATCTTATCGACAAATAAATGCGTAATAAAATAATCTTGTCTAAAAATAAATACGTAATAAAATAATCTTTTCGATACACACATATATTCAACGAATATTCATTTTACCCAACAGCAGTTACATATTTCATAACTATGTGCAAGAAGTTTCGTCAGTTACTGATCCTGTGTTCATTTAGTTTTGCACAATTCTTTTATGAGGTTGCAAACTCTTTTGCAAAATTGCGAGATTTGCAAAATTCTACATACTATGTATCAATATCTACAAAGAGAGAAACATTTATAAATTTTAAATATATCGTATATTGAGTGTTTCTATATAGAATATTGTTTATCGTAAATGTATGATGTAGTATGTTCAAAATTTTAATTTTATCTATACTTATATATTTTTTCGAATTTTTCTGTAGAATTTCAGTGACGTATTTAAAATAGTTTTAACAGAAATGAATACCACATTGTATCCTATCAATAACGCTTGTAAAATTATTATTATTATAGAATGCAACACAATACAAATGAGATGCTCATTTGGTTAACACAATTTTAAATAATGCAATGAAATTTTGCTGAAATAAACACCTCATTGTATTTTATAAATAATGCAAGCAAAATGTAGACACGTTTAATATTTACTGAAATACTAATGTATACATTTTAGATTTATTATTTATAGAATGCAGTGAGATATTCATTTTGGTTATTACAGTTTTAAATAAGGCACTGAAATCCTACCGAAATGAACATTTCATATATTTTGTATTTTTGTATTCTAAATACACGTAAAATTTATAAATTAATATTATAATGCATTTAAAAATATATAAATTATATATTCATAATAATATTAATAAAATAATATTATTATTAATAAAATATTTTAAAAATATATAAATGCATATATAATTTTAATACATTTTATATGTACTATATATAGAATACAATGAGATGTTCATTTTCATTAAGACAGTATTAAATAAGTCATTGAAATTTCATTGAAATGAACATTTCCTTTTATCAAATAATCTATGTAAAATTTATAAATTAATATTTTAAAAAATATTAATCATTTACAAATTGTATATGTATTATTTATAGAAAACAATGAGGTGATAGTTTTGGTTTACACAGTTTTAAAGAAAGCATTGAAATTCTTCTGAAATGATCAGCGCATTCAATTTCTTCTATTAGCTCACACTCTCCCTATATATATCTTGTTCAAATTTTTAATCGTTAATAAAATACTTTTTATTCATACACTAAAGTTCAAATACATTTATTTTGAACTTGTAGTGGATGACACTTGATGTTAATACAGTTTTTTCAAATATTAATTCAGTAATTAAATTTAATTAATTAATTTTAGTTTTTTTTTTATTTAAGTTGCATATATCTACCAATATCATGAAAAAAAAGTAGAAATTGACTTAAAAAAATTTTGTTTATATTACTTGTTGTATTGTATAATACATGTAAAATTTATAAATTAGTATTTTAATAAACATAAAATTATAGAAATTCCGTAAAAAAGATGTATAAATTCCGTAAAAAATATATAAATTATACATTTATAATAATAATAATAATAAAAGAATAATATTAATAATGATAAAATATTCTTAAAAATATATAAATATACAAATTAATATTTCAATTAATATTAAGCCTTTATAACTTTTGCATATATTATTTTTAGAACACGATGAGGTGATCATTTTGGAGTTTTAAATTCTACAGAAATGAACACCTCGTTGTATTCTATATATAATACATTTAAGATTTATAAATTAATATTTTAATAAATATTAATCCTTTATGAATTTTATATGTATTATTTATAGAATACATTGAGTTGATCCATCTGATTAGCACAATTTTAAATAAGGCACTAAAATCCTGCAGAAATGAACTCCTCATTGTATTCTATAGATAATACATGTAAAATTTGTAAATTAATTTTTTATTAAAAATTAAAAATGTATAAATTTTACATGTATTATTATGTGCCAGTTTTGGTTAACAAAGTTTTAAAGAAGGTACTGGAATTTTTCTGAAATGATCACCTGATTGTATTCTAAAAATGATACATATAAAATATATAAATTTCGATATTAATTTATACATTTTACGCGTATTATTCATAGAATACGATGAGATGTTCATTGTTAACATAGTGTTAAATGAAAAGCACTGAAATTAAGTAAGCATATTTTTAAATTTGAAAGTTTAATTAAATTTACATTCAAATAGATAAAAATATAAACATCAAATACGAAAATTTAAATATGAATTCATAAATATTACTTAATAATATGAAAACATATTGAAAGCATTAAAATCTAAAAATATATTCAGTTTTTAGCATTATAAATTTCAATTGTAACATATTTGATAAAAAATAATGAGACATAAAATAAATTAAACCATTTTATTACATTTCATTACGTATAAATAGCCAAAATAAATTGCATTAAATTTAATTTATGAAATATTTGTTCATTTTATAAATTCTTCGAATATTAAAATACTTTAAGCTAAATATAATTGCAGTTGCTTTTATAATATACTTAAGAATTATTTCTCAAAAGATACAAGTTGAATAATATATGCCTTAAAAATGATCTATAAACTATTTATTATATTTTCTGAACAAACTATCGAATAAAAATATCAATTGTTTTGACGATAAAAATGACAAATAAATGGAAGTTATATTAAATGAATAAACAATGAATGCTGTTGACCTAAGTGAATTGAACGAAAATTTAATTTCTCCACTAAATAAGAACACAAAACAAAATGAAAATGTTATTCTTAAATTAATTCCATTCTTAGAGATATTGAATTCGTTAAAGCGTGTGCAATAAGCTTATTTAAGCAGGTTCCAATGGAGTGAGAAAGTTGTTTTTTTATTATGTGATTAAAAAAAATTGAAAACTGTTATTTGAAAACCAAAATAAAAAATGCATAATGGAACAATAAGTTATTGCTTTCCAGTTAATAAACAGTATTTTAAATAAATAAATATTAAAAATAACGCAAAATTATTTGTTAATAAAATGAAAATATTAATCTAAATTATTATTATTATTATTCTTTTTTTTGCACATTTGTTTTGAAAATCATTCTTTATCACACAGATTATTTTACCAGAAGAAAAAAAAATTAAATTAAATATTATAACAATGTCTATATTTTCACTTTATAGTAAAAATATTATAATATTTATTGCTTTATAACATAGATTAAATTTTAACTATTTTATACTTAAATGTAGCTTGTTGGTTAAGATTAAATTTTGATTATTATATTTGATAATTATTTTTTTTATTAGTTATTTAATTTTGTATTAACTAATTTTATTAGTTTAATTAGTATAGTTGCTAGAGAAGATAAATTATTTTATCATTAAATTTCGTTTATTTAAAGGAATCGTTTTTGTTAAAGGTTTTTTCGTTTTTGTTAAAGGTAAATTACTTTGTAATTAAATCAATAATGTGTTAAATAAGGTAAATTACTTTATCATTAAATTTGTTAAAGAAGGTAAATTACTTTATCATTAAATTTGTTAAAGAAGGTAAATTACTTTATCATTAAATTTGTTAAAGAAGGTAAATTACTTTATCATTAAATTTGTTAAAGAAGGTAAATTACTTCATCTTTAAATTTAGCAATTTGTTAAAGAAGGTAAATTACTTTATCATTAAATATAGTAATTTTTAACGAAGGTAAATTACTTTATAATTAAATTTAATAATTTGTTAAAGAAGGTAAATTAATTTATCATGAAATTTAGTAATTTGTTATAGAAAGTAAATTACTTTATCGTTAAATTTAGTAATTTGTTAAAGAAGATAAATTTCTTCTTTAACAAAATCATAAATCTTCTTTAATATTATCATTAAATTCAGTAATTTATTATAGAAGGCTTTATCCTTAATTTCTTATTTAAGATAAGGTGCAGTCTAAAACCAAAATTATACAATATTCTTTTGTTAACATTTGAATCACCTAGTTATTCTAAAGCCATTTCTAATAAATTATTGTTTTATTATTATTAAAATTTTCTAGTTTGATCAACAACACATCAACATCAAAATATGAATATTGTGAAAGTATTTCTATATTTATTTTTAAAAACATCAAATGGTTTAACTTAAGAATGGGAGAGGAATTTTTAAATATGTTTCCTTAAGAAATGTGTGCAATATGCTTGGCTACCTACATAATTTGGAAAATTACCTTTTTATAACACAAACTACAATTTAATAACTACCTGAAATTATCGACCTGATTTTAAATATGTAAAAAATGAATCTTTGCGTACCAGGAACATACAGAAATGCCTATAATTAAATTAAAATCATATTACACACATTTTATTCGTTAAATTACTTCATTGATTTATAATGCAAAATATTTTTCATTAATAATTTAATAGTGTAACGTTTTCGGTGAAATAATATTTAAAAATGGCATTCGAATCTCTGAATTCAATACATATAACTTAGAAAATATTTTAGTGCTGAGCATTTTTAATAAATGTATATTTAATTTATGAGGGTTGATAGCCAGATGGCCTGGCGCTGTAGCACTCTGTACCACAGGTTTCGGGTTCGAGTCCCGGTAATGTCATGGTTGTTTGTAGGGGTTCAGAATCCACTTTAAATAGTAGGTCCTGGTCTAACATGATCGTAGAGCGTTGCTGGGGTATTGCTACTCCGCGTCCGTAGCTTATCTTCAAGTTGGGTAGTGCTACGTGAGTAACGTCGGTGAAGCGAGAACCTTAAGGCATCAAAGACAACTGTTTAAGTGTTTGCCAGCTGCATTAGAAAAAAAGATATTTAATCTATGAAATATGGTTCAATGCGTATACAATGTTCGATATTTTTATTCAATAAATTTATTAAAGATTATACACACTGATAGAAATTTTCATACACTTGCTTTGCTATAAACTACAATGAAATTAATTCAGTTAATTACTTTTGAACTTATACTGAACATAAAAATGTGTATAAAATTTTAGTGAAAATTAAATTACCTATATATATACACTAATATCATTAAAATAGTTAGTTATAAAAATATTTCTCGCAAAATTTAACAAAATTTAATTATTTATAAAAATATTTTAGAAGCATTATTTATCTTTTAAAAATAGATTAAAAACTGTTTTTGTCAGAAATATTGCTAAATCCCAAAGCAAATTAAAAATTCGTTGAAATATAAATAATTCAGTTTATATAAAACGAAATTCAATTTATCCATTGAAATTTAATATTATTTTTCGATATTATTTGCATCCTTGTATCTTTCTGTATCCTTACACAGAATAATTGGAAACAGATTTTGCGCTAGGCATTGAAAACCCGAAAGCCTATTTGTTCCCATAAATTATCAAAGTGAAACCTCGAGTTTTCTCTTCAAATATTCATCATTTCATCCTTATCCCCACAGGAGTAAACTTTTCCGACGTCCAAACTCCAGTTTCACTCCCGAAGAACTTCAAAATCGTTCTTCTATCGAATCAACTCCATCCGACAATCCTATTGGACTTCCAATCTCTGACGTCACCAACTCGGATGAGTATATAAATGGATTCCCAAGCTTTTCCACAATCGATTCACGTGTGAGAGCGTGGATAGCAGTTGGCTGCTTCTGTAGTAGTTTGATACTGAGACCGCGAATTCTTGTTGAAAGTTCCGCGGGAACCCTTCGCGTTACCGTCCGGCAAGCCGGATTTCCTCTCGTCCGGGAGTTACGGCACGACCGGAGTAATTTTACTGTGTAATCAGTTTAGTGAAATCAGAATTCTGCAGCATGTGTGACTCTTGCTTACAATATTTAATGGATATTTAATGAACGCATGCATTTCAAAAATTTACTTATGGTATTTTATAACTAAAAATACTATAAAAATTGTATACCGACAATACTAATACTGTATTTGATATTTTGCTGCAAAGGATATAACTTAACTGAAGAAGTATGTTTATTTGATAAAAGTGGCTATTTCACCGTAATATTAAAAATAAGTATTTATTTTACAACTTTTAATAATTGTAATGACAGCAATATACAATGTGCTTACATGAATACTCATAAGTGTACAAGGTGGTGATTCTGTTATAATATTTATATATACTGAATTGAACATAGTAGATAATTTGTATATTAATCAAACCATCATATATACATTAAATATATTGAATTAATATATCACGAACGAAAATTATTTTGTGAAATTTATAAGTAAACTCTTATTGAATGCTGAAAACCACTTAACAATTGCTATTTTAGAGTATAAAAGATTTTAATTTGTTTCATATATTGTTATTCTTGAGATTTCAATAATTTTGGTGATATTTCAAATTTGGAAATACTGCTATTATCTTTCGAATTGAGTTACATTAAATATAATTAAAAATAAAGCAATCAAAGTCAAATTATTTCAAATATATGATATATCCAAAACGAAGAAATTAAATACAATTGCACAATTTTACAGAAACTATAACATAATAAGAAATATCTTTAACTATTCAGCCTCAGTGTGAAACTTCAAACGTAAAGAATTGAACTAAAATTGATATGTCTATTGAAAACTAATATTCACAACTGAGTGAAAAAATTCAATGTACTATCAAGTTTTTCAATCAATTATATTCCATTAATTGTGAATATGGATTGTTTTCTTACCACTATTTCACTTGAAACATAATTGCTTATAAGTGATTCTTGAAAGTCTCATTAAAAGTTGGACATAAATACGAAGCACAAAATGTCTTTGATGAAGATTTGTGTGCTGTGTTTCATAATGATTTACTGCACAGATGTAGCTGTGAGTTCCTTGGGTAAGTAGATGTATTTTCTAAATTTTTGAATATGAGAATTTAAATTATGTCACTTTATTTATTAAGAATTAATTAAATTATAATTTATTATTATATAATATTATTTCTACACTACTAAACGGTGCACTGATTTTCTATATTCTAATTCGAATTTTGTATTAAAAAATTCTTCAATTACGATTTGAGGTATATTACAAACAACTTGAAAAAAATTTTTAACACAAAATTTCATACCTAACGTTCTACTGAATCTCTTCAATTTTTTTAATATATGATATATTAACTCAGAGATATATATGTACTTGTAATTTAAAGCACATTTCGAAATATCTTATTTAGGAAACATAAATGCATTCTCGCTCTAATTCTGCAATTAAGGTTTTAATAACGAATTTTTTCTTTCAATAATTCTAAAAAACGGGAGAAAAACTTCCCAAAATATTGAGTTGAATTATTTTATTAATTATATGTAATTAATTTTAATAACATACCTTAACTTTATTACATAAAGATTTAAATTTACAACAATTATATCAACTTAAAGATATATATATAGATATATAATTGTAATTTAAAGAACAATAAACGAAATATCTATATATTATGTCCTATTTTAAAAAAGTTTTAGGAAAAATATCTTTATTCTCCCTTAAATTCTGCAATTAAGGTTTTTTAAAAGTAAACGGCTTTTTAATAATTCTATTAAATGGCAGAAAAACTTCGTAAAATGTTCAATTGAATTATTTTATGAATTCTAGCTAATTAATTATCGTAACAAACTTAACTTAATTACATGAAGATTTAAATTTACCTCACTTTTAAATAAACATTTGTTTTTATGTAAAGTTATTTACTATTTAAAAAAACATTTTATAGCTTTTTAAAAATATTTATTGCGAAATTAAAACTCCATCACTAAATTTTATTGTTTCTTATTAAAGAATTAAATTTACCGCATATTTAAATAAAAATTTGTTTTTATTAAATGTAAAGATATTTATTATTTAGAAAAAATTTATAGCTATTTGGAAAACATTTATCAAGAAATTTAAAACATCCTTCATTAAATTTTATTTTTTCTTCATACGTTTAAAATAAATATAATGATAATTTGGGGAACATTTTGATATGCTCTTTAGATGATTGAAATTTGAGTATCTATGAAAAAATTCAAAGTTAAAAATAATTTCTCTTTATTCCATTTCTTAACGAAGAAAATATTTTCTTAATTAAAAATATTCTAGGAATTTGTTCAATGTTCTTTTTTTTTCATTTCTTTATGATTCCAATATATTTTTCACGTTTTCATAATGGAGATCTAGTTTAGGAAATATTGGTTACGATTAAGTATAAATTTATTTATACCAATAAAAAGTATTTTGAATTTATATTCAGAAAATTTAAAAGAAACATAAACTGCTAAATATAAAATAAATAAAATAATATTTTATATTTAGCAAACATCAATTCTATAAAAATGATAATAAGATACTATTTAAAACAAAACATGTTATTTTGTTTTTTTAAGCAGCCCTTTTAAAAGTATTTATTGCGAAATTAAAAACATCTTTCACTAATTTTTTTTATATACGTGTAAAACAAATCTAATGATAATTTGTGAAATTACATTTCCTGATAAGCCTTTTAGGTGAATAGAATTTAAATAGTCTTGAAAACATTCAAAGCTAAAAATAATTTCTCTTATATTTAGAAATTCTCTTTATTTTCTTAAGAAAGAAAATATTTTGGTAATTAAAAATGTACTAGAAATTTATTATTTTTTTCCTTTTATATTTTGATACCAGTCTATTTTTTATGTTTTTATAAAGAAAATCTATTTTGTGAATTATTCATAAGAAAAGCATAAAATAAACATGAATTCCTAAAATAAGCATAATTTATCTCTTTAAAAAGTAACATTCATTTTTAACATTATTTAAAAGAAATATAAAATGCTAAATAAAAAATGAATAAATTATGTCAGATATCAAACTTCAATTCTATTAAAATATTTATTAATTACTTGAAAATAAAACTAATATAAAAGATATTTTCATCAGTGTTTAATAAAAATAGACATAAAATGGGAAATAATTTGATAACTAGGGATAATGAGATAATCTGTTTAAGTAACTTTATAAACGCTACTCGATAATCGAATTGGAATTTACTGGAATTTATTCATGTATTGCATTCAGGCATCACGTATTGTAAAAGATAAAATTTGTTTTCTAATGGAAATCTTAATTGGCAACATAAATCTGCAATGCACTGACAAATGTTTTGGTGTAAATTTCTTCTTGAAATTTTAGGAAACATATATTGATTAAAAAAACATAAACTGATAAATGATAAATGAATAAAATATTTTAGATATCAAACTTCAATTCTATGAAAATGTTATCAATCATCTGAAAATAAAACTATTATAACAAATATTTTTATGAGTGCTTATTAAAAATAAACATAAAATTGAAAATAAGTTGATGATTACTGATAATGGGCTAACACATTTAAGTGTCTTTAAAAACCCTACTGATAAATGAAGTGGAATTTATTGAAATTAATACTCGTATTGCATATAATAAATTTAAAAGATAAAATCTGTTTTTTAGTGGAGCCCTTAATTGCTAACATAGATCCGCAATGCGTTGAAAAAATGTTTTAGTATAAATTTTTCCTTGAAATCTTGGGAAATATAAATCGATTAAAGAAATATAAACTGCTAAATAAAAAATAAATAAAGTATTTTAGATATCAAACATCAATTCTATAAGAATATTTATTAATCACTTGTAAAAGAAAACCTACCTAACAAATATTTTTATGAATGTTTAATAAAGACGTAAAGAGGAAATAATTTGATGATTAGAGATAGTTTGATAACATGCTTAAATGTCTTTATAACTGCAACTCAATACACGAAATAGAATTTACTGAAATTAATTCACGTATTACATATATTAAATTTAAAAGATAAAATTTTGTTTTCTAATAGAGATCTTAATCGATAACATGAATCTATAGTGCGATAAAAAATGTTGCAGCATCAATTTTTTCTTCAAATTTAAGGAAATATGGATCGATTAAAGAAAAATAAAATGCTAAATCATAAATAAATAAAAACTTATAGATATAAAATATCAATTCTTTAAAAATGTTTATTAATCACTTGAAAATAAAACTAATACAACAAATATTGTGTCAATGTTTAATAGAAATAAACATTAAATGGGAAATAATTTGATTATATAAGATAATGGGATGATATACTTAAATGTCTTTAAAAACTATACTCGATAAACAAAATGGAATTTACCGGAATTTATTCGCGTATAGCATATATATTTTAAATTTAAAAGATAAAATTTCGTTTCCTAATGGATCTATTAATTGATAACATAGATCTGCACTGCAATGAAAATTTTTTTAGCATAGATTTCTTCTTGCTTTTAGGAAATATAGATGGATTAAAGAAACATAAACGGCTAAATAATAAATGAATAAAATATATTAGACATCAAACATAAATTCTATAAACATGTTTATTAATCCCTTGCAAAAAAAACTAATGTAATAGATATTTTTAGGAATGCTTATTAAAACTAAACATAAAATGGGAAATAATTTGATGATTTGAAATAACGTGATTACTTGTTTATGTGCTTTTAAAAACGCTACTGGATAAATGGAATAAAATTTACTGAAATTAATCCACGTATTGCATATATTAAATTTAAAAGATAAAATATTGTTTCCTAATAGAACTCTTAATTGTTAACATTGATAAGAAATGCGATGAAAAATGTTTTAGTATAAATTTCTTCTTGAGATTTTAGGAAATACAGATCAATTAAAGAAACATAAACAGCTAAATAATAAATAATTAAAAAAAATTTATATCATACATCAGTTCTATAAAAATATTTATTAATCATTTGAAAATAAAACTAATATAACAAATATCGTTATGGATGTTTAATAAACGAAACATAAAATGGGAAATAATTTGATGACTCTAGATAATGGGATAACATGTACACTCAAGAGCCAAAACATTATGACCACCCACCCCTACATTTTGCAATGAACTCGCCTGGATGACGTGGAAGGCACGTGATAAGGTGGAAGTGGTATTTAACTGGTATTAAGTGGTGGTATTAATCCATGCCAAGGCGGGTTGAAGCAGTGTTGCGCGCCAAAGGTGGGCCAACTCGTTATTGACAGGTGGTCATAATGTTTTGGCTCTTGAGTGTATAAACATCTTTAAAAACGCTACTTGATAAACGAAAGGCAATTTACTGAAATTAATTCACGTATTGGATATATTTAAATTAATTCACGTATTGGATGTATTAATTTAAAAGGTAAATTTTTTTTTCTAATGTTGTTCTTAATTTATAACACACATCTGCATTGTGGTGAAAAAAAAATGTTTTAATATAAATTTTCAGAAATTTTAGGAAACTTTAAACTTCTTAGGAAACATACATCGATTACAGAAACATAAACAGTTAAATAAATAAAAACAATTAGATATTAAACATCAATTCTAGAAAATGCTTATTAATCAGTTGGAAAAGAAAACAAATATAACAAATATTTTTATGAATGTTTATTAAAATTAGACATAAAATGGGAACTAATTTTATGATTAGAGGTAATGGGATAACATGTCTAAGTGTTTTTATAAACGCTACTCGATAAACAAAATGAAATTCAATGCAATTAATCCAGGTATTGTTCAACATTCAGTGCAATTATTGCTGAGGTATTGTATAATTGAGTTCTCTGAATTGCTAACATAGATCTATAATGTGATGAAAAAGGCTTTTGCATAAATGTCTCATTGAATTTTGAAGAAATATAGATCGATTAAAGGAACATAAACTTCTTAATAATAAATAGATATTTTAGATACCAAACATCAATTCTATAAGAATATTTATTAATTACTTGAAAAAACTAATAGAACAAATATTTTTATGAGTGTTTAAAATAAGTAAACATAAAATGAGAAATAATTTAATGATGAGATATAATGGGATACTGTGCTTAAATGTCTTTAAAAACGCTCTTCGATAAATGAAATCGAGTGTATTGCATATATCTATTATTTTTTTTCCTAATGGAGCACTTAATTTATAACATAGATCTACATTACGATGAAAAATGTTTTAGTATAATATTCCTCTTAAATTTTTAAGTAATATAGCTCGATTAAGAACTTAAGAAAATTTCGTAGATAATGAAGAGATTTTCATATTTCCTGCAAATAAAAAGATCAAGTAATTGAATAAATCTTTTCTAAGAAAGAAAAGTTATCTTATTATCTTGATAATATTAATAAATGCGAGAAAAAAGTTACCATTATACTAACAATAGATTCTTTAAAAGGCTTAATCTGTTTTTATTATGAAGAAGGAAATTTTACTTCCTTTGAAATACTTCAAAAAATAATTTTATAGCTTAATTTTCAACATTTTTCTAGTCTAGTAAATATGTAGAAAATAAATGAATTTTGAGAACGATTTTCAAGAATTATAAATAAATGAATATTTTGAATTTCTTTTAAATTTTTCCAAAGCTTTATTTTCATTATTATAAGCATTTTTTATATTTTTTTAAACTCAAAACAAGTTTTTTAGGATGTTTTTCATAATTGTTAAGAACAATTCCCCCAGTTCTTGGAAAAAATTATTTAATTTTCCCCTTTTTCAATTCATAGGTATCATCGAAATAATAAGAAAAATAAATTGTAGAAAAAGTATTTAAATTTAACTTTTATTTGAATGATAGTAATTAAATTGTTCTGAAAACTATGTAATGCTTTTCCAAAAAATACATGAACAATAATTTCTTTACTTTTGCGTTTTCAATTTTGAAAAAAAAATTCAGCTTAAATAATTTAGAAAACAATTTTACATTATTAAATGGTTTAGCTTTGACTTAATTGAACATTTATTTAAATTCCATATCTTATATTTCTAATATGAATGTATAATCTTTTTTATTCTTTTTTATTTTATTTCTGTGCGCGAAATATGAGACCAATTATTATTTTTTTTTTTCAAAAACTCTTTATTTGTTCTTTCAAATTTATTTCATCGTCTTTAAAGTAATCCCCTCCGGGAACAATGCACTTAGGCCAGCTTTTTTTCCAATCCTTAATGCATGCTAAAACGTCATCGACATGGAAAGCCTTCAAAGGGCGCCACGCTTCATGTTGAAACTCTCCAATTGACTCAAAACGGTGTCCCCGGAGTGATTTTTATGTTTAGGGAATAGCCAGAAGTCGTGCGGAGTGAATACGTGGTTCTGGAACGATATGGGTGTCATTTCTGGCGAAAACGTCACGAAGGATCAATGTAGTGTGAGCTGGCGCATTCAGTGTTTTTGGGGCCAATTGGGATTTGACGTTTTTGAGGTTCAACATGCAATTGACCGCTACTTTTTAAATTCTAATAGCACCAGCTAGGTCTCTAATTGTAAATCGACGGTTTTCAAGCACCAAATTTTTAATTTTTTTGGACGTGAGCTTCGTCGGTTGAGGTTGATGGTTGACCAGAGTCAGTCAGAGTCCAGTCAGTTTAATTTAAGTTCTTTCTCAATTAATTCAGACATTTCAAAATTCGCCGGAATCAATTGTAGCGCCTCACAAAGCAAAGCGTAACTCAAAGACTAATGAATATTCTGAAGTCACATTTCACACAGACAACAGTGCCAACAACCTAAAAAAAATTGAAATTCCATAAGCCCCGGGAATTATAAATTGAAAATTGGTCTTACTTTTTGGACACAGTAGTATATGCAAAAAATAAGTCTTAAACACATAAGAATTAGGAGTGACTGTGAAACAAATAACAGTTATCAGGACTTATGATAAATGAAGTTCAAAATAAATCTTTTGCAGAAAACAATGGTTGTACACTAAAGCACAATTCATTTTCGAAGGAAATTTCTTTTAAAAATTGTTTTTAACCATTATAAACAATTTTTTTAATAATGAAATTATATTTTTAATACTCGAAATTCTTAGAAATAAACTAGAATCATTGTTTTGTTTAATACTCAAACAAAACAATGATTCTAGTTTATTTCTAAGAATTTCGACGCTTCATCAAAAATAAACACAAAAATACAAATCATAGGAAGTTATAGAAGTTTGATAATAACTTTGACAGATATAATTAGTTATTAGTGTCAAAGTTCTTCGCTAAATACTAGTTGTATTTTAATGTTTTGACATTTTATGTTTTGAATTCCTTTCTTAATGTGCAATTATCCTAAATTATTTTTTTTATATTCTCTTATTAATGTCATTTACAAAATTTACTGTAAATGCAAATTACTCAAAATAAAACCTAAAATGCCTTAAAGGAACTTTGGCACTTAAATGCAAATCTTTTATTTCTTTAATACTGTTCTTATTAAATCATTGGTATTCATAGAAATAAGGAACTTTTTTTTTCTAATTATGGCAACTCTAGGATTTTAATCCTTTTATACTTCCCATTTAAAAAAAGAATGGAGAATTACCTTATTATATTTAGTTTATTTTAAACTCTTTAATATTCTTTTATATAAATACAATTTTAGGTATCGATATACAATAATTTATAAAATGTCTAGGAGCTTTTTACTTTTTTCCAATTTAAAAGATTATAACATGAGAAGTAATTAGTGAATTTCTAATTACTAAAATATTTAAAAAATAAAAAAAGTATTAAGTGATTTGTTTAGTGACATAATCTGAAAATACATTTAATATTATTATGAAATCCCTATACATTAAAGAATTTCATAAAAAAAAAATAGTAATTGAATTAATAATATACATTGAACTATTAAAAAAACTATTTGATTCTAATAAAAATTCAATTACAATTATGAATGAAATTAACAATCAGTATTGAAAGCTTACTACTGTGCCTAAAAAGTGAAAACAATTTACATTTTTTTCAAAAACTCATTATTAATTCCTCCAAATGTATTTCATCGCCTTCAAAGTAATCTCCTCCGAACACAATGCAGTTATGCCAACGTTTTTTTCCAATCCTCGATGCATGCTAAAAAGTTATCGGCAGGAATGACCTTCAAACTGCGCGCGATTCACGTTAAATCTCTTCAATCGACTTCAATTCACTTCAATCGATCACTCCGGTGTCCCTGGAGTGGTCTTTTGAGTACAGGAAATAGCCAGAAGTCGCACGTTGTGAATACGGTGGCTGTGGAACGATATGGGTATCAGTTTTGGCAAAAAAGTCACGAAGAATCATTGCAGTGTGAGCTGGCACATTCAGTGTTTTCGGTACCAATCGAGATTTGACGCGTTTGAGGCCCACAATGGAAATGACCGATACTTTTGAAATTCCAACATCATCAGCAAGGTCTCTCATTGTAAATCGATGGTTTGCCAGTACCAAATCTTTAATTTTTTGCGACGTGAGCTTCGTCGATTGAGGTTGATGTGCGACCAGAGGGCTCTTCCTCTTCAACGCGTTCCCTGCCTTCCTTAAAATATTTATACCATTTATAAACATTTCTTTCGTATAGGAATGCTCACCGAATGCCTTCTGTAACATTCTTTATCTTTTCGTAAAAGAAAAATAATAATAATAATGCAAGTTCATTGCTCAATTAAATTAGATATTTCAAAAATTGCGGGAATCAGTTTTAGCGTCTCACAAATCCAAGCGTAACTCAAACACTAATGAATATTTTGATGTCAAATTCCACACAGATGTCATATACAGATGAAAAAAAATGAAAAAAAAAATGAAGTTCCATTAGTCTCAGGAAATTTTACTTGAAAATTGGTGTTACTTTTTGGAGACAGTAGTATGTATATATTGGAGAATTATACTTTAAAATAAAAACTTTAAAATATACTACTAATAAAAAACCCACTAAATTTCTGCTATACTTCTATAAAAAAAATTAAAAAAATATACTTTAAAAATAAGAATTATTATATTTTTGCAATTAATAATTTTGTCATTCAAATTCAAGTTATTTTAAAATCAAAATAAAAGTCAATTGTTAAAGTAATTCAAGTTTATTGTTACTGGAGAAGAAAGAATATTCGAAGAATAGGAAGAAAAAAGAATTATTTTCATTTGATTTACTTTTATTAAGTTAGAGAATAACAAGCAATTGGCGCCAATTTAGTGAAGATATTTCTAATCTAATTTACTTCAATCATGTATAACTTCAAAACCATTATAAATTATATTTTATTTTCCACCTATAATTTTATTATAGAAAGGTATTTTTATCAAAGAATGCTAATTATTGCTTATAACGAATTTGTTTCTTCAGATTCATTATTTTATTTTACACTATTTGACATTTATATTAAATAATCCTATTGTTGAATTATAATTAATCAATTTTCATATAAAATATGTTTGGTGGTAAGAAATAAATAAGGGTTTAAAAAATAAATATGAATTTCATTAAATTTTAATTAATTTCTAAAAAAAAGGTTTAATATGAATACTATTTTTGATACACTTAATTATTGCTTAAATATGGGAATCAAATATTCTTAATACCATTTCTTGCAACATTAAATAACTATAAATTATATTTTATAACTTTTCTACCGTTGCCTGCAATATCGATTTTTTTATTACTTTTAACTAAAATTCTCAATTTTCAAACTGCCGAAAATTCTTCTTCTTTTTCATTGACGCATTAGCTCCAAGGTGCGCCAAGGCCGTCTGCCTATTGGCAAATGCAGAAAAGTTTAAAATACTGGATTTAATTTCATGGACTTTTTAAAGAAATCAAAATTATATATATCTTCATAATTTATTTTTGGGGACCTGATGGCCGAGTGGCTATCACTCGGTACTATAGGTGTCGGGTATGTCATGCATGTTTGTGTCATGAATCCACTTTAAATTGCAGGTTCCGGTCTATTATGATAGTAGAACGTTGTGGGGTAGTGTTATTCGCGTACGTAGGATATCTTCAAGGTATACGTGCCCCTTAGATAGTGCTAAATAAGTAACAGCGGTGCAGCCCTTGCTTATGCCATGAATATTAACTGTATCTGTATTGCCAGCTGAATTAGAAAAAAAAAATTTAATTTTACTTAAAAAATTATTGAAAGCAACTATTAATTTTATAATTTAATAACACCAAATTTATTGCGTTAAAGTCAGTTAAATTTAACTATTTATAATATATAATATATTTTTTTGATAAAACGCACGATTTGTAGAAAACTAACATTATAAAATAACAAGATAGCATTGTCAAAAAATTATATTTTATGTATCTCAATTTAATTTCACTTTATTTCCAACATTATTAAACAAAGCAAAACTTATACATAGTCATAATTGAATTTTAATACATTATTTAATTGTCTATCACACGATTCGAAACAAGTAGTATATTTATCGACATGTACTCGACAAAATATTGAAGGGAATTTCAATGAATCACGGGACCCGTTAAACGGAACAAATCCTGGAGCCGTTATTACTCTAAATTATTAAATAAAGCAAGACTGATACATAGCCATAATTGAATTTTAATATTTTATTTAATTGTCCTTCACGCGATTCCAGACAAGTAGCATATTCATCGACATGTACTCGACAAAAGATTGAAGTGAATCTCGACGAATCAAGGGACCCGTTAAACGGAACAAATCCTGGAGTCGTTATTACACTAAATTATTAAACAAAGCAAAACTGATACATAGTCACAATTGAATTTTAATACTTTATTTAATTGTCAATCACGCTATTCCAGACAAGTAGCAAATTCATCGACATGTACTCGGCAAATGATTTAAGGGAATCTAAACGAATCACGGATTTGTTCCGTTTAATGGGTCACAACGGAACAAATTCCGGAGCTGCTTGCTCCGGAACCCATAGGTTAAGTATTTGGGAAGAAGGGTTAAATATTTATTTTTTTCTTCATAAATTCTTATTTTTTTAAGCACAACTTTATCATAGTAGAGAAGTGATACTATTTTGTTTATCACAATTTAATTTTACCTTTTTTCCCACATTATTAAATATACCAAGACTGATAGATCGTCATAATTGAATTTTAATGCATTATTTAACTGTCCCTCACACGATTCCAGACAAATAGCATATTCATCGACATGTGCCCGACAAAAGATTGAAGGCAATCTCGACGAATCACGGGACCCATTAAACGAAGCAAATCTCGGAGCTGTTCCGGAACCCACTCCAGGACAGCCAGTAAAACCTAACAAAACAGGATAAATATTTGGGAAGAAGGGTTAAATATCTCTTTTTTTTCTCATCTATAACAAATCTCTCAACTATAACATGGTAGAGAAGTGATACTATTTTATTTATCTCAATTTAATTTATCTCAATTTAATTTCACTTTATTAATTAATTATTCACCCAATTTAATTTATTTATCTCTTTTATTTTCACTTTTCCTGCATTTTAAAGCAAGACTGATGCATAGTCATAATTGAATTTTAATACATTATTTATCTGTTCTTCGCGCAATTCCTGGCATGTAGCATATTCATCGATATGTATTCGACAAAAGTTTGGAGGAAATCTTTTGATTTAATTTTATGCATATTTAAACAAAAGAAAATATATTTACATTTACATAATTTAGTTTCAGCACTCTTATTAATTTTATAATTTAATAGAACAAAATTTATTGTATTAAAGTCTACTTTTTCTTCATAATTTTGTATTTTTTTTAAAAAATACAAGCAATTTTATCATTGTAGAGAAATGATATTAACAATAGCATTATTAATTAAATAATGTATTAAAATTAAAATATGATTATGCACTAGTCTTGCTTTGTTTAATAATGTAGGAAATTAGTGAAGTTAAATTAAGATATGTAAGAAAAATCACTTTTACTTCCTACCTTATTAAACAAAGCAAGACTGATACGTTGTCATAATTGAATTTTCATTCATTATTTAACTGTCCCCCATGCAGTTACAGACAAGTAGCATATTCATCGACATGTACTCGACAAAATATTGAAATAAATCTCAATGAATCACGGGACACGTTAAACGGAACAAATCATGGAACTGTTATTACACTAAATTATTAGACAAAGCAAGAATGACACATAGTCATAATTGAATTTTAGTACATTATTTAGCTGTCCCTCACGCGATTCCAGACAAGTAGCATATTCATCGATATGTACGCGACAAAATATTGAAGTAAATCTCAACGAATCACGGGCCCCGTTAAACGGAACAAATCATGGAACTATTATTACACTAAATTATTAAACAAAGCAAGAATGACACATAGTCATAATTGAATTTTAATACATTATTTAACTGTCCCTCACGCGGTTCCAGACAAGTAGCATATTCATCGACAAAATATTGAAGTAAATCTCAACGAATCGCGGGACCCGTTAAACGGAACAAATCATGGAACTGTTATTACACTAAATTATTGAAAAAGGCAATAATGATACATAGTCATAATTGAATTTTAATACATTATTTAATTGTCCCTTACGCAGTTCCAGAGAAGTAGCATATTCATCGACATGTACTCGACAAAAGATTGAAGGGAATCTCAACGAATCACAGGACCCGTTAAATGGAACAAATCATGGAACCGTTATTACACTAAATTATTGAAAAAGGCAAGACTGATACATTGTCATAATTGAATTTTAATACATTATTTAACTATCCCTCACGTGATTCCAGACAAGTACCATATTCATGGACATGCACTCGACAAAAGATTGAAGGGAATTTCGACGAATCACGGGACACGTTAAACGGAACAAATACCGGAGTTGTTCCGGAACCCACTCCAGGACAGCCCGTAAAAGCTCCCGAAACAGGTTAAATATTTGGGAAGCATCGTTTTCTCGAAATTACGGGAAGCGGTTGTAAGAGCGTGAGTGAAAGATTGGATTTGCGAGCCGGATATCCGGCCATACCATCTTGCAAGACCGGAGCAAGTCACGCTCGCTTTAGTTTACGACTTTCATTTACTGCCTGTGTCTGGAAACAGGCCAATTCCTGGCCAATCATTGGTGCCTTCAACATCGGTGGAGAATGCGATTGGTTGTGAGTAGTGATTGCTTTTATGGTGAATTTCTGTTTGTAGTAAAGTCTTGCAGTGATAGTAATTTTGTACCTGCTTTGAATTGATGCATACATTGTAGGAAGAACCTTTTGTAAGTAGATAAATATGAGAATATGTTGCCTAGAACTAAAATGAAGTCAAGCCAGTGTTTATTCCGTCGAGTTTTATTTTTGCACGATTTTTTTTTATATATATATAAAAACATGTCCAGCATATATATATTATGTACACAAATTATTTAATTTATGTAATTCAAAAAGAAAACAACAGATAGTTGTCAAAATAGTATGCAAATTAAAAAAAGCCGTGTGTTCATCTGATATTATATTTTCCTATTACTACGAAAGTTATTAGATGAGTAGTAGTGCTACATAGTAAGGTTTTGGTTTAGCTACTTATTTTTTATGTGCGACTTTTTTTATGACATAATTTTTTTTAAATGTGTTCCAAACATGTTTTATAGCTTTTAATAACATGTGCTATATGCTTCAAAAATTTTTAAGCGGTTTCTTTTATGCGGTCTCTATGCCCCACATAAATATAGATTTGACTGAACGTTGTATAATATATTATTACTTTGCATTATTAAATTAAATACTGTTTAAAGAGTGCAGAATAGGTATTTAAAGATGCATTCGTTTGCATTTTTTTTACAAAACTTTGGCCCAAAATGTATTGTTTTATTTTTATTTAATTCTATATAAGACATTTAAGCCATTTATTGCATAATGTATTATAATCAACTATTTATTTCAGTAAGTTAACTTATAGCATTTTCTTAATTGAGAAAATTACCGTAATAAAAAAAGAATCAAACAAGACGAAATATATGATATTCAACAAATTAATTAAGTAACAAGAATTTTTGTTACATTCTTGAGTAAGAGAAGCTCACATTACATTAAAAAATATTGTACTGAAAACTCATTTTTTAGTGAGAAAAAAATTTCATCCAATTCTACATTCTATTGAATATGGAGATTGTGTCTCAGTGTTAATTACACTTTTTTGAAATTATATTTTTCGTTTCATAAAACAGAACAAATTAATATAGTATAGATAATTAAAAACTATTTAAATTATTGAATAATTCTTAAATTTCAACAACATATTTTAAGATCCTGGTACTACAAAAGTTTTAGATTAAGTGAAAAAAGGAAAAAGAAAATATAAACAGATTGTTTTATCTTTTTCTTCATATGTTCAATGTTTTCTGATGTATACTTTCAATTGCCAGTTTCAACAACTAAATTCTGAAGAAAAATTTTTTTAATTTGGCCATTTATATATACTTAAGCAAACAATTCATTAAATAGTCAATAGTTTACTTAAAAGGATTATGGAAGCATTAATAAAAATGATAAGAACAGAATTGCTGCAGGAAAAATTATAAAATAAAAACGCTATCGTATCACATATTTTTATAGAATAACTAAAACCCTACAAAGATTATAAATATTCAAAATTTTAATGGACATCTAAACTTTTCTTAAATTTCCAGTGGACTTGCCTCACATTTCAGAAAACTTTTGTTCAAATTTCACTATACATATTTTCAATCAGGAAATTAATGAACTTGTTTACAACAAATATTTCTAAACCTTTCAAATTTTCTAAGTTAATTCACTAATTATTAAGTAAAACAAACAATATACTATTTCTTAAGCAATTCATTTAATAACAGCTATTAGTATTTAATTTTATAGTAACATTACAAATTTTATTGAAATAACATCAAAAGAATTGCCGATGTTTCATAAATGCCATATATTTATTACTTATTTGAAAGTTTTAATGTTTCGTTATTAATTTTTATTACAGAAAATGTGAAGTAATGTTAAATTAAATGCGTTGTAAGAAATATCTTAAGTTTATTGTTACATATTCAGTTCACAAAATATATAGAAGCAGACATGTATTTCATTGTAAAAATTCTTTAAGTGCATCTAAAAATGGTTAAAATGTTTTCAATAAAAGGATTATAATCTTTAAATGGTTATATTGTTTTTTATATTTGTAAATGTTATGTTTTATTAATAATTTTACATGATACAGAAAATATGAAGTAATGTTAAATTAAATGCATTTTGAGAAATATCTTAAATTTATTGCTACATTTTCTATTCACACAACATAAAGAATATAAGTATTTCACAATAAAAAAATATTTGGGCGTATCTAAAAATTATTACAACATTTTCAAAAAAGGGTTTATAAGCTTTGAAAAAGGATTAATTTTTAAAAGAACTTATTCCTTCAAAATTGATCTTTTCAATTTTTATCGGCATTTATACGAAAATTATTCTTTCAAATAATCTCTGAATAAATTGTTTAAAATTTTTGTAAAAATATTTGTAACTAATCAAGCTATCAGTAATCATTTCACATCATTATCACTGCCATAATTAATACTTAAAAAATACAATCAAATAAATATTTTTTGGTTCATGTTTGTAATTTCATGTGATTGTTTTCAATTTTTATTTGGAAATATCACATATGTTCAATAAATGCATAAAAAAAGGATAATATAAAAATCTATATTCAATCTAAAATAGGACTTGGACAAAGATAAGATGTTTTTATAATTATTCATAAAAAGATTTCAGCATATATGCTCCATATTAAATAACATTGGAATTTCTCAATATTTCAACAGCATTCAATTCAAACATAAACTATTCAAATATCAACTCCGTGACGTTAAAAAGATATTCCAACATATATTTGAACTTCTTTTAGTTTGTAAAGGGGGAACTTTCTCATAAAAGGAATTTGAGAGAAAAGTAAATTGTACATTTCTTACGTAAATTTGCCGAAGAGAAATTTCAAATTTGATATTCGATGTTTATTCAGCTATTCTCAACTATTCCAATCCCCCAATGGATTAACATTTAGAGTAAAATCCATGTCTTTATTTACTCCATTCCTCATCAAATAAAATGAAGATGTATTGCAATAATCACTTGTGTACCTATTACCATATCAAATAACTTTAAAATGTATCAATATTTCAACAGCATTCAATTCAAATATAAACTATTCAAATAACAACTCCATGACGTCAAAAAGATATTCCAACTTGTATTTGAATTTCGCTTAATTTGTAAATTTTATATCAGAAAATGTTTAGAAGAGTTTTGCATTTTAACAAGTACGGTTCATTTTTACTTATAAATAGGGCATTAAATTGGGATTTATTGGGAAATTGAAATTTAGCATTATTATGGGAATGTTGTATGGAAGACATGTTTACAAGAATTATTATACTATTAATAATTTAACTTTATAGTCACATAAGTACATCGTTCAGAAGTTGCATTAAATAAAATCATGATCTTCAGTAGCGCAACAGAAAAATGGTGGATCAAGGACGCCTACCTACTGGCAGATTTAGGGACAGAAAATGTTTTCTTTTTATGGGGTATGGATGTGAGCCTTATACCCAAAGCTTTGCAGTCATATTAGACATGGACTTACGGCTTACAGTTGATTACAAAATACTACAAACAGCCATTTCACCGCAGGGACTCAAATCTGAAACCTGTGGTACCGAGCACCATATTATGATATGATATGTTAGGATATGATCATATATTTTATATATGATATGATATGACTGATCATAATAATATGTTTTATATAAGAAATGCACAATACGAAATTGGATAACATTGAAAAAGTGATCCTTTAGCTCTGATTGGCGAATTTATTTCATTTACACTCTATATAAATAAATAAAAAGAGATGAAAATATACAAACCTGCAATCAATCTATTTATCATAAAGTTAATATTAAAAACTTTTTTTTTATAGGAAATCATTTTCAACAGTAAATATGTTTCTGAAATTTTAATATTTACGCATTCTACTTTCTTCGTATATTGATGCATAATTAAAAAAATCTAAAATATGACTTGGTCGAAGATAACTATTTTCATAATTATGCTTAAAACATTTTAACATATATAAGCCTTGAAATTTCTCAAAATTTCAAAAGCATTCAATTCGAACATAAACTATTCAAATATCTACTCCAATGACGTCAAAAAGATATTCCAACATATATTTGAACTTCGCTTATTAGATTGAATATATTTGAACTTCGTTTAGTTTGCAAAGGGGGTTAATTTCTCATAAAAGAAATTTGAAAGAAAAGTAAATTGTACATTTCTTATGTAAATTTACCGAAGAGAAATTTCTAGAAATTTGATATTCGATGTTTATTCGGCTCTTCCAATCCTCAGTTGTATTAACATTTAGAGTAAAATCCATGTCTTTTATTTACTCCATTTCTCATCAAGTAAAATAAAGATGTATAGCAATAATCACTTGTGTACCCATGTAAAATATGAAAAGGCAGTGTATTAAATATGCAGGGAAATAAATTTGAAAAGTAAATAAAATTAATTCATTCCTCACTTAAATAAGCACGAATGAATTCTAGATAAATAAAATGGAAATATTTTTAATCGTCTTCTAAATTTTCTGAATAATTTAATGAAATGTTGAATAAATATCAATATCATAATTATTGCTTTTAGTTGTAGAGTTTAAAACCTTTAATGTTTGTTTATAATATGTTCGTAGTAATTACATTCAAACTATTTTCTGATAAATTAATTTAAATTATTTTTAAATTCATGTATAACTATAATATATATTATTAAGATACGTTATTAAATAAACAGTAAAATACATATATTAAAATGACTTTGTATAGATATTTGTATATATTCTTAAATTGAAATTAGACTTTAAAGCACTTTCAAAATTAGTTATAATATATTTTATTGCAAAGTGCAAGACTTTCGTACCAATATTCAGATACACTGTCTTATTTTTATTGAATTTATTATTAATATTTGATACCAATAATGTATTTTATTGTATTGTGCGTGCGATATTTTTTAGCTATGTTTAAATTATATACATATTTTCAACATACCAAATTGAATGTTTAATTAAATAAGCATTTGAGTTATGAATGATAATTTAATTTGGAATGTAATATGAGAATTTTAATTATTTTTTTTTTTCATATACAAATATATAATGTTTTGTGAGTTAGAAAAACAGAATTATTAGTGGAATTTTAACTTATTAACATAATGTTTACAGTGTATCTTTCATAGAAAAATATCACCCATCCTTTCAGAGATTGTCAATACGTATATCAAAGCATTCAAAATTAGCTCTTTTATTAATTTATGTAAGTGCAAAGGAATTTATGTTGAGCATTAATAAATAAAATTTGCAGAAAAATTAAATTAAAATTAGGAAAGAGGGAGGATTCTGAAAATATTTTGATCTCATGCCAATATGAATACAATTATTTAGTTGTATTTAAAATTTATTGGTATCTTAAATCTGTGAATGTATACGAGTATATCCTTCCATTGAAATCAAGCATGGAAACTACTACTACTACGACACACCACATCACTGTGCCTAGAGCTGAGTTGCTCCTTTACAATTTGGGAATGATGTGGGTGAGAAGAAGTCTGATCGGGCTTTGTGACGCTCAAATGAGACCTGGCCTAAGGTGGTTACAGAACCACTGCAAACATCCATGGCACTGCCGGGATTTGAATCCGAAATCTGCGGCACCGATTTATGCATTTATAGAAAATGTAAATGTTATAAATTTGCCAATCAATGCATAATAAGATAAAAATGTAAAAATCTGTATTTAATCTAAAATATGTCTTGGACAAAGATAACTATATTGATAACTGTGCATTAAAAAATTTTGAACTCATATGCACAATACTAAATAACATTACAATTTCTCGATATTTCAACAGCATTCAATTCAAACATAAACTATTGAAATATCTACTCCACTACGTCAAAAAGATATTCTACCATATATTTGAACTTTGCTTAGTTTGTAAAGGGGGAACTTTCTCATAAAAGGAATTTGAGAAAAATTTTTATGGAAATTTGTCGAAGAGAAATTTCTAGAAATTTGATATTCGAAGTTTACTTGTCTATTCTCAACTTTTCCAATACCTAATGGATTAACATTTAGAGTAAAATCCATGTCTTTATTTACTCCATTTCTCATCGAGTAAAATAATGATGTATTTCAGTAATCACTTATGCACCTATTACCATATAAAATAATCTTAAAATTTCTCAATTTTTCAACAGCATTCAATTCAAACATAAACTATTCAAATATCTACTCCATGAAGTCAAGAAGATATTCCAACTTGTATTTGAACTTTGTTTGATTTGTAAATTTTATTTTCGAAAATGTTAAGTAGGCTTTGCATTTTATCAAGTACGGCTCATTTTTAGTCATAAATAGGGCGTTAAATAATGATTTATTGGAAAATTGAAACTAATCATTATTACGAAATGCTGTATGGCAGACGTTTACAAGAGGTATTATACTATTAATACTTTTGGTTTATTGCCACATAAGTACATCCTTCAGAAGTTGCATTAAATAAAATCATGATCTCCTTCTGCATTAACGCAACAGCCAAATGAAGGACCAAGGCCGTCTACCTACTGGCAGATTTAGAGACAGGAGATGCTTTCTTTTTATAGGGTAGTGTTGTCAACCTTATACACAAAGCTTTGCAGTCATATTAGACATGGACTTACGGTATAAAGTTAATTGCAAAACACTATAAACATCCAATTTC
Source organism: Caerostris darwini (assembly GCA_021605075.1). NCBI lineage: Eukaryota > Metazoa > Arthropoda > Arachnida > Araneae > Araneidae > Caerostris > Caerostris darwini. The sequence goes on along the minus strand of BPLQ01012467.1, from coordinate 8,135 downwards.
ACAGCTGGGACACGAATCCGAAACCTGCGGAACCGAGCACCTGACTGATCATATATTGTGATATGATATGATTATTTATAGTATAATATTATATGCTGTGCTATGATATGATTATTTATATTATAATATGATATGCTGTGCTATGATATGATTATTTATATTATGATATGATATGATGTGCTATGATATGATTATTTATATTATGATATGATATGCTGTGCTATGATCTAATCATATATTTTATATGATATGGTATGAATGATCATAATAATATGTTTTATATAAGACAGCTAGAATGTGAAATTGTCTGACATTGAAAAATTGATCCTTTAGCTCTGATTGGCGAATTTATTCCATTTACATGATCTACAAATGCATAAAAAGAGATGATAGTATATAAATCTGCAATCAATCTATTTATCATAAAGTTTATATTAAAAACTTTTTTTAAACTATTTTTTTATTGGAAATCATTTTCAACAGTAAATATGTTTCTTAAATTTTAATATTTACGTATTCTACTTTTGTCGTATATTGATGCATAATTAAAAAAAATCTAAAATATGACTTGGACAAAGATAACTATTCTCATAACTATGCTTAAAAATTTTGAACACATATAAACCTTGCAATTTCTCAATATTTCAACAGCTTTCAATTCAAACATAAACTATTTAAATATCTATACCATGACGTCAAAAAGATATTCCAACATGTATTTGAACTTTGCTTAGTTTGCAAAGGGGGAACTTTCTCATAAAAGGAATTTGAGAGAAAAGTAAATTGTACATTTCTTATGTAAATTTGTCGAAGAGAAATTTCTAGAAATTTGATATTCGATGTTTATTCGGCTCTTCCAATCCTACAATGGATTAACAATTAGAGTAAAATCCATGTCTTTATTTACTCCATTTCTCATCGAGTAAAATAAAGATGTATTGCAATAATCACTTGTGTACCCATTTAAAATATGAAAAGGCAGTGTATTAATTATGCAGGGAAATTAATTTGAAAAGTAAATAAAATTAATTTATTCCAGACTTAAATAAGCACGAGTGACTTCTAGATAAATAAAATGGAAATATTTTTAATCGTCTTCTAGATTTTCTGAATAATTTAATGAAATGTTGAATAAATATCAATACCGGAATTATTGCTTTTAGTTGTAGTGTTTAAAACCTTTAATGCTTGTTTATAAAATGTAGAATATGTTCGTAGTAATTACATTCAAACTATTTTCTGATAAATTAATTTAAATTATTTTAAAATTCATGTATAAATATGTAATATAAATATAAGATACGTTATTAAGTATAAAATAATAAACATATATTAAAATGGCATTCCATAGATATTTGTATATGTTCTTAAAATGGAAATTAAATTTTAAAGTAATTTCAAAATTAATTATAATATGTTTTGCTACAAAGTGTAAGAAATTTCGTACCAATACTCAATTACACTGTCTTATTTTTATTGAATTTATGATTAATATTTAATATCAATAAAATATCTCATTGTATTGTGCATGCGATACTTTTTAGCTATGTTTAAATTATATACATATTTCCAACATACCAAATTGAATGTTTAATTAAATAAACGCTTGAGATATGAATAATAATGTTATTTGGAATGTAGTATGATAATTTTAATTATTTTCTTTTCATATACAAATGTATAATATTTTGTGAGTTACAAAAACAGAAATATTACGGAAATTTTAACCCATTAACATAATGTTTACAGTGTATCTTTTTAGAAAAATATTAACCATGCTTTTAGAAATTGCCAATATGTATTTCAAAGCATTCAAAATTACCAGTTTTATTAATTTATATACAATACGGAGGAACTTATGTTGAACTTCAATAAATAAATAAATAAAATTGGTAGTAATACTAAATTAAAATTAGAAAAGAGGGTTACTGGGATTCGAATCCGAAATCTGTGGCACCGATTTATGCGCTTATAGAACATGTGAGTGTATTAAATTCGCCAATCAATATATAAAAAGATAGTAATACAAAAATCTGTATTTATCCGAAAATATGACTTGGACAAAAATAATTATTTTTATAAATATGCATAAAAATTTTTCAACACGTATGTACCATATTCAATAACATAAAACTTTGTTGATATTTCAACAGCATTCAATTCAAACATCTATTATTCTAATATCTATTACATGACGTCAAAAAGATATTCCAACATATATTTGAACTTCGCTTAGTTTGTAAAGGGGGAAATTTCTCATTAAAGGAATTTGAGAGAAAAGTAAATTGTACATTTCTTATATAAATTTGCCGAAGAGAAATTTCTAGAAGTTTGATAATCGATGTTTACTCGGCTATTCTCAGCTATTCCAATCCCATTGGATTAGCATTTAGAGTAAAATTCATGTCTTTATTTACTCCATTTCTCATCGAGCTATAGATGTATAGCAAATAATCACGTGTGTACCCATTTAAAATATGAAAAGGCAGTGTATTAATTATGCAGGGAAATTAATTTGAAAAGTAAATAAAATTAATTTATTCCAGACTTAAATAAGCACGAGTGACTTCTAGATAAATAAAATGGAAATATTTTTAATCGTCTTCTAGATTTTCTGAATAATTTAATGAAATGTTGAATAAATATCAATACCGGAATTATTGCTTTTAGTTGTAGTGTTTAAAACCTTTAATGCTTGTTTATAAAATGTAGAGTATGTTCGTAGTAATTACATTCAAACTATTTTCTGATAAATTAATTTAAATTATTTTAAAATTCATGTATAAATATGTAATATAAATATAAGATACGTTATTAAGTATAAAATAATAAACATATATTAAAATGGCATTCCATAGATATTTGTATATGTTCTTAAAATGGAAATTAAATTTTAAAGTAATTTCAAAATTAATTATAATATGTTTTGCTACAAAGTGTAAGAAATTTCGTACCAATACTCAATTACACTGTCTTATTTTTATTGAATTTATGATTAATATTTAATATCAATAAAATATCTCATTGTATTGTGCATGCGATACTTTTTAGCTATGTTTAAATTATATACATATTTCCAACATACCAAATTGAATGTTTAATTAAATAAACGCTTGAGATATGAATAATAATGTTATTTGGAATGTAGTATGATAATTTTAATTATTTTCTTTTCATATACAAATGTATAATATTTTGTGAGTTACAAAAACAGAAATATTACGGAAATTTTAACCCATTAACATAATGTTTACAGTGTATCTTTTAGAAAAATATTAACCATGCTTTTAGAAATTGCCAATATGTATTTCAAAGCATTCAAAATTACCAGTTTTATTAATTTATATACAATACGGAGGAACTTATGTTGAACTTCAATAAATAAATAAATAAAATTGGTAGTAATACTAAATTAAAATTAGAAAAGAGGGTTACTGGGATTCGAATCCGAAATCTGTGGCACCGATTTATGCGCTTATAGAACATGTGAGTGTATTAAATTCGCCAATCAATATATAAAAAAGATAGTAATACAAAAATCTGTATTTATCCGAAAATATGACTTGGACAAAAATAATTATTTTTATAAATATGCATAAAAATTTTTCAACACGTATGTACCATATTCAATAACATAAAACTTTGTTGATATTTCAACAGCATTCAATTCAAACATCTATTATTCTAATATCTATTACATGACGTCAAAAAGATATTCCAACATATATTTGAACTTCGCTTAGTTTGTAAAGGGGGAAATTTCTCATTAAAGGAATTTGAGAGAAAAGTAAATTGTACATTTCTTATATAAATTTGCCGAAGAGAAATTTCTAGAAGTTTGATAATCGATGTTTACTCGGCTATTCTCAGCTATTCCAATCCCATTGGATTAGCATTTAGAGTAAAATTCATGTCTTTATTTACTCCATTTCTCATCGAGCTATAGATGTATAGCAATAATCACGTGTGTACCCATTTAAAATTTGAAAAGGCATTGCGTGAATTATGTAAGGAAATTAATTTGAAAAGTAAATAAAATTAATTCATTCCTCACTTAAATAAGCACGAGTGACTTCTAGATAAATAAAATGGAAATATTTTTAATCGTCTTCTAGATTTTCTGAATAATTTAATGAAATGTTGAATAAATATCAATACCGGAATTATTGCTTTTAGTTGTAGTGTTTAAAACCTTTAATGCTTGTTTATAAAATGTAGAGTATGTTCGTAGTAATTACATTCAAACTATTTTCTGATAAATTAATTTAAATTATTTTAAAATTCATGTATAAATATGTAATATAAATATAAGATACGTTATTAAGTATAAAATAATAAACATATATTAAAATGGCATTCCATAGATATTTGTATATGTTCTTAAAATGGAAATTAAATTTTAAAGTAATTTCAAAATTAATTATAATATGTTTTGCTACAAAGTGTAAGAAATTTCGTACCAATACTCAATTACACTGTCTTATTTTTATTGAATTTATGATTAATATTTAATATCAATAAAATATCTCATTGTATTGTGCATGCGATACTTTTAGCTATGTTTAAATTATATACATATTTCCAACATACCAAATTGAATGTTTAATTAAATAAACGCTTGAGATATGAATAATAATGTTATTTGGAATGTAGTATGATAATTTTAATTATTTTCTTTTCATATACAAATGTATAATATTTTGTGAGTTACAAAAACAGAAATATTACGGAAATTTTAACCCATTAACATAATGTTTACAGTGTATCTTTTTAGAAAAATATTAACCATGCTTTTAGAAATTGCCAATATGTATTTCAAAAGCATTCAAAATTACCAGTTTTATTAATTTATATACAATACGGAGGAACTTATGTTGAACTTCAATAAATAAATAAATAAAAAATTGGTAGTAATACTAAATTAAAATTAGAAAAGAGGGTTACTGGGATTCGAATCCGAAATCTGTGGCACCGATTTATGCGCTTATAGAACATGTGAGTGTATTAAATTCGCCAATCAATATATAAAAAAGATAGTAATACAAAAATCTGTATTTATCCGAAAATATGACTTGGACAAAAATAATTATTTTTATAAATATGCATAAAAATTTTTCAACACGTATGTACCATATTCAATAACATAAAACTTTGTTGATATTTCAACAGCATTCAATTCAAACATCTATTATTCTAATATCTATTACATGACGTCAAAAAGATATTCCAACATATATTTGAACTTCGCTTAGTTTGTAAAGGGGGAAATTTCTCATTAAAGGAATTTGAGAGAAAAGTAAATTGTACATTTCTTATATAAATTTGCCGAAGAGAAATTTCTAGAAGTTTGATAATCGATGTTTACTCGGCTATTCTCAGCTATTCCAATCCCATTGGATTAGCATTTAGAGTAAAATTCATGTCTTTATTTACTCCATTTCTCATCGAGCTATAGATGTATAGCAATAATCACGTGTGTACCCATTTAAAATTTGAAAAGGCATTGCGTGAATTATGTAAGGAAATTAATTTGAAAAGTAAATAAAATTAATTCATTCCTCACTTAAATAAGCACGAATGACTTCTAGATAAATAAAATGGAAATATTTTTAATCGTCTTCTAGATTTTCTGAATAATTTAATGAAATGTTGAATAAATATCAATACCGGAATTATTGCTTTTAGTTGTAGTGTTTAAAACCTTTAATGCTTGTTTATAAAATGTAGAGTATGTTCGTAGTAATTACATTCAAACTATTTTCTGATAAATTAATTTAAATTATTTTAAAATTCATGTATAAATATGTAATATAAATATAAGATACGTTATTAAGTATAAAATAATAAACATATATTAAAATGGCATTCCATAGATATTTGTATATGTTCTTAAAATGGAAATTAAATTTTAAAGTAATTTCAAAATTAATTATAATATGTTTTGCTACAAAGTGTAAGAAATTTCGTACCAATACTCAATTACACTGTCTTATTTTTATTGAATTTATGATTAATATTTAATATCAATAAAATATCTCATTGTATTGTGCATGCGATACTTTTTAGCTATGTTTAAATTATATACATATTTCCAACATACCAAATTGAATGTTTAATTAAATAAACGCTTGAGATATGAATAATAATGTTATTTGGAATGTAGTATGATAATTTTAATTATTTTCTTTTCATATACAAATGTATAATATTTTGTGAGTTACAAAAACAGAAATATTACGGAAATTTTAACCCATTAACATAATGTTTACAGTGTATCTTTTTTAGAAAAATATTAACCATGCTTTTAGAAATTGCCAATATGTATTTCAAAGCATTCAAAATTACCAGTTTTATTAATTTATATACAATACGGAGGAACTTATGTTGAACTTCAATAAATAAATAAATAAAATTGGTAGTAATACTAAATTAAAATTAGAAAAGAGGGTTACTGGGATTCGAATCCGAAATCTGTGGCACCGATTTATGCGCTTATAGAACATGTGAGTGTATTAAATTCGCCAATCAATATATAAAAAAGATAGTAATACAAAAATCTGTATTTATCCGAAAATATGACTTGGACAAAAATAATTATTTTTATAAATATGCATAAAAATTTTTCAACACGTATGTACCATATTCAATAACATAAAACTTTGTTGATATTTCAACAGCATTCAATTCAAACATCTATTATTCTAATATCTATTACATGACGTCAAAAAGATATTCCAACATATATTTGAACTTCGCTTAGTTTGTAAAGGGGGGAAATTTCTCATTAAAGGAATTTGAGAGAAAAGTAAATTGTACATTTCTTATATAAATTTGCCGAAGAGAAATTTCTAGAAGTTTGATAATCGATGTTTACTCGGCTATTCTCAGCTATTCCAATCCCATTGGATTAGCATTTAGAGTAAAATTCATGTCTTTATTTACTCCATTTCTCATCGAGCTATAGATGTATAGCAATAATCACGTGTGTACCCATTTAAAATTTGAAAAGGCATTGCGTGAATTATGTAAGGAAATTAATTTGAAAAGTAAATAAAATTAATTCATTCCTCACTTAAATAAGCACGAATGACTTCTAGATAAATAAAATGGAAATATTTTTAATCGTCTTCTAAATTTTCTGAATAATTTAATGAAATGTTGAATAAATATCAATATCGGAATTATTGCTTTTAGTTGTAGGGTTTAAAACCTTTAATGTTTGTTTATAAAATGTAGAATATGTTCGTAGTAATTACATTCAAACCATTTTCTGATAAATTAAATTAAACTATTTTTAAATTCATGTTTAAATATCTAATATCCTTATAAGATACGTTATTAAATATAAAATAATATGCATTTATTAAAATTACATTGTATAGATATTTGTATATGTTCTTAAAATGGAAATTGAATTTTAAAGTAATTTCAAAATTAATTATAATATGTTTTGTTACAAAGTGTAAGAAATTTCGTACCAATATTCAATTACGCTGTCTTACTTTGTTGAATTTATTATTAATGTTTGATACCAATAAAATATTTCATTGTATTGTGCAAGCCATATTTTTTAGCTATGTTTAAATTATACACATTTTCAACATACCAAATTAAATGTTTAATTAAATAAGTTTTTGAGATTTAAAAGATAATTTAATTTAGGAATGTAATATGAGAATTTTAATTATTTTCTTTTCATATAAAAATGTATAATATTTTGTTTGTTATTAAAACAGAAATATTACTGAAATTTTAACTTATTAACCTAATGTTTACATTGCATCTTCTGTAGAAATATATTAACCATGCTTTTAGAAATTGCTATTATGTATTTGAAAGCATTCAAAATTACCTGTTTTATTAATTTATATGCCCTACAGAAGAATTTATGTTGAACATTAATAAATAAGTGAATAACATTTGTAGAAATGCTAAATTAAAATTAAGAAAGAAAAAAAATCAATATGATATCAATTAGACTTCAGTTATTTATGTTATTAAAATCATATAAAATTTATTATATATTAACATTACTTATATTAAAATGTATCATAATCATCATCATTGGCGCAACAGCCCAATGTGGGCCAAGGCCGTCTACCTACTGGCAGATTTTGAGACGAGAGATGTTTTTC
>BPLQ01012466.1:0-66734 GCA_021605075.1 Caerostris darwini | reverse complement strand
TACACAATTTAATATATTTGTTTGATATTGTTATCTAATTCCTTTTATATCAACAGCTGTACTGCCAACTAGATTTTTAAAAACTGTTAATATATTTAAAAACCTAATCTCATATATTGCGATTGAAAGTTAGGCATCATATGTTATTCCCATTGAAAGTTAATAGTAAATTAAGATTTAAAAGACTTCAAACATTTAATGTATATCGACTCTTTACATTTTCTTTACGTGTAGAGACACAATTTTTATCATTACATTTTGAAAGCTTTTTGATTATCATTTTCTTACTATGTTGACCTTCACAGTCTAACGTAAGAATATTTAGAAAGCTACATTATTAAATGGAATAAAATATTATTAGTTCAGCCAAAATACAAGTTATTTGTTTACTGTGTTGAGGGACTTAGTGGTTTATATTTTAAAAGGATATTAATTTTGTTTTAGTTAGAATAATTTTAATTTTAAAAAGACTAAACTTGCATATATGTGTCAGCTTCTTTAAAAAGGTTAAAATGGTAAAGTAACTATTAACAATAAAAATATTATATTTTTTATGCATTTGTTAAAATATGTTTGAATAAAATAAAATATGTTCTATTGAATAAATGTAATAAATAGCATCAAATAATGAAATACTTTACATAATATTGAAACCTTTATATATTTATAATTTATTTAATTTTCTATAAACATATAGTAAGAGAAAAAGTTTTGCTTTTCAAAAATGCATTTAAAATTTTTGTTTAGTCCCAGTAGTATATTGATGGAATGTATCTCGTTTTACGAATGGATAAGAGTTTCAAAACAGAAAATTTGAAAAATATTAAATTCGAATTATTTATTTTTAAGTTAGAAGTTAAAAATTTTTTTCATGAAATAGCCCATTGAATATTCAGCGTTCTGAGAAAACTGTGTTTTCTGAAAAGAAAGTCTCAATGCTAGAATATAAAAAATACTTGATTATGTGGAATCGAAAAAGAATCCAATTTCTGGTTATATTTGCTTTTTACATTCAAATTTGATTTTTGTACATTCGAATTGAATGAAATGATACAGATTCATTCTGTTTTATTACTTCTTTTTTTTTTTCTTAGTTTAATTATTTTTATATAGGGAAAAGGAATTTTGAAATTTTGTTTCTTATTTGGAGATTGAAATATTTAGTAATTCAATTTTAATCAAAAATATGTCAATTATTCTAAGGTATGATTTGAATATCTTCTTAGAATTTCCTTAGAATAATTTTATAAAAAATTTAACCAAATAAATTACTTTATATCTTTAAATTTAAACTTATATAAAGAATTAAATTTTAAAACCAATTTGATAAATATTTAAAATTGACAAATTACATTAGATATTTCCTTCTCTACATATATAATAGTTTGAAATAAAGCATTTATAAGGGGAAAATTATACTATTAAGGGAAATAATTCTGAAAATTTTTATCAAAGTCTATCAAATTAAATTGGAAGAAATGCATTAATATTTACATATAAGCATGTTATATATATATGTCGTTAACAATAATGAAAATATAACTAGTTTCACTTCCTGTTATGCAAACTTTTGTTATCAGTTTGTTCTATTCTCTTCCAAAAACTATGAGCAAACTGATGGCGCTGCTAAATAAACTCAATTTATGTTGACATAATAGAACAATTTATTGCCTCTAAATTATATGGTGATAATAAGTCACTGGTGGTTTCATCAGTAAACATTTAAAATGGTTGAAAACAAATATTTGTTAAACAATTTCTACATCTTTCTTCTTAACAGCATCAAATACAGCAATGAAAGAGCAACAAACTGTGTTAAATGCTTCTATTTAAAAAGATAATAGTAGAAAATGAATATCAATTTTAATAAATGAGGATTCAGCAAAAAATCGGGAACAAAGTGATATACTTTGATGTTTTTTTTTTTTTTTTTTTTTCATCTCCGTATTGATAAGCACTACTTACCAAAGCGGAATTTTATAGATTCTAATTGATAAGCACAAAAGATCAAATTTTGTACCTTAATTAACTTTTAATCAACAATGGATCTTTTGGGAACACTCAGCTTAGAATCCCGAATAATGATTTTTTTCATATGACTAAAAGAAAGAGGCCTGTAGAAATTTAACAAAAAGATGAAAAGGGGGTTTAAAAACTTTTCATCTCTGAATACAATATGATATGCTAGGAAAATAAAATTTTAGTTTAAGCAATTTTGTGATATGCGCTCAAGAATCATAGGAAAAACAACAATTAAACACTAAAAGTTATGGTTACAGTGACACAATTACAAAAATATACCTGAAATACAAAAGTGTATGCATTTAACTCACAAACTGTATCTTATTTGAAAGATGCCATCAGACATCAGGTTCAACAGATTTTTCTTGCCATGGTACGTGCTTCAGTGCCTTATATCATCTGTCGCATGCAAAATGTCACCATATGTGACGGAAGTCAATTGGAAAATTTGTGAAACACGTTAAAGTGTTTTGCTTCCCTGTAATTATTGGTTGTTTTCAATTTTTCTTCTTTGTCTAGCGCCAGCGCCTTCGGTGCTACAGGTACCGTTCTAAAGCTATTTTTGGCTTTTCGCTATGGAAATCGCAATCCAATAAAAAAGTAGGTGTTGCCAATTTAAATTTTCGATAACTTGCCACAGTAACCGTAACTATTAGAGTTTAACTGTTGTTTTCTATATGATTCTTGAGAGCATCTTCAAAATACCTTAAACCAAAATTTCATTCCATTTTTTGTAAATGGTATTATAGCTAGGGACTCATACTATATATCGTGAACCTTTTTTAGAATCCCTCTGTATATTGCTTTTATAGATAATAGGTTTTATATGACAGACCCTAAATTCACATGTACTGTTAAATACATTTCTTTTACGAGCATATAATATAGTGTAATTAATGTGTATATAAAATCTCAATATTTAACAAAATAAGGTCTTGCCATAATCCAATTTTTGTATATAAAGGTGAAATTTAATTTGAATTTTTCATGCAAAACAGATTTACAAAATTAAAGAAAAGTCAATTTAACTTCCATTAAAGATAATAGAATCAAAATATATCTTTTTAAAACTTTGCAAGACGCAACACTTCGAAAATCAATTAAATTCTCTAAGCCAGAATTTTAGCATGCGAAACACGGTAGATTCTTAACGACAAAGACATTAGAAAGTTGGGGAAAAGAGTCAAATATTAAAAAGTGAAGCACTGATGATGATGAAATTACTGTTAATGCTGTTATTGGAGAAGCTCTTTTTTTTTCTATGCGCTGAAAATTTTGCGTGTCCTTGAAATAATGTAATTTATATTTTGTAACTTTTTTTCTAATTTATGTTTAAGAAATTTAAAAAGTAATTATCATAAATCAATACAAATTTTTGAAGCATTATGTATTAGAACTGTCTATTTTATTTTGTTTTGTATGATGGCAAATATTTGTAACCCTTAATGACAATATTTGTCTGGGATAAGAATCGATTTTATACCATACCTACAGTTTAATTAATTAACTCGAGTTTTATACAGAATTCTCAATGACTTATAACTTAAGAAGTAAATTAATTTTAAATAAAATACATAAATGTTTTTCTTTTTATCTTTTCTCTAAGATTTTGATGGAACATTTATCTTCATTATTAAACTGTAATATACTTTTTTAAGTATTTCCTTACATCAAAGAGTCGTTATTAATTAACGATATTTCGTAAAATGACTTTAAATCGTATTTGAAGGAACAAAAGTCAAGCCTTTTAGTCTTTATCAAATCTTTATATATAAAATCCTTAACTTAATGTATTTATAATCTAGATAATTACTCAAAATTTTGCGGATGTTATTGGAATAGAAAAGGGTTAGTAGTCCCATAATATAAAATAACCTCTTTTCCATTTCATAATATAAATTACTTCTTTTTCATAACTCTGTATTAAATTCAAAACAAAACAATTTTTTTTTTATGAAACACTATAATTTATAAAATCATTAATTAAATACTTACAATTCATACATGAACTTCTAAAAACCTCAAAAGCAAAGAAGAACAGTATTGTTCAAGACGAGCAGTTTTATTGTGATTATCAACAGTTAAATTAATTTATTCATAGATATTTAAGAATAACACAAATTTTCAAAATGAGCATTCATCAAAACATTTATGATAAAACCAATATTTTAAATTCTTCATTAATTACAAACACTAGTGTTAGTCTAGGCGTCATTTTTCAGTTAACATTCGTCATTTGATCGTCGTCATTTGATCATTAGTCATTTTTAGTCATTTTATCAGCTAAATTAAAATGAAATAAATAAATGTAATTTCTGTAAAACGTGCTACATTGCTGTATGAGTTTTCAAGTGGAGTTGAAGTACTTTATTCAATCGTTAATTTAAAATACTTGGCTATATAGTACAACATGACTCAAATAACTTATCATCGGAGTGATTTTGATATTTAATGGAACAAAACATTACATAAAAGTAATAAAAAATACAGAGAAAACAAATAAAAAGTAAACAAAACATTATCTATGGGGTGGTGTTATAAAGCCATGCTGTTCACTGATCGAATACAAGGATCAGACTAATGTTTATCTACAGTTCATAATTCTCCATAACTCTAATAGATAGTGTTAGGAATGGCGGAATACTAGCAGAGTGTTACAACTACAATTATTGACGAGCAGTGTAAATCTATACCTTAAAATTACTTTGATTGTAAAGAATAATATTTTATACTGCATGGTATATGTTTTTATTTCAATATTGATTATAATGAAAGAAAGAGGACTGAGCTTATTGTAATTCTTACTAGAAATTATCTTTACATATATTCAAGTAAATAATTCTCATAAGATTCATTTAAATGCAAGCAGACTATAAGTTTCATTTCGAGAAAAAATTTTACAATAATGTTCGTGATGTTTCTGGTCATCATGGTTTATTCAAAGTTCATCATTTTTAATTCAACATTCATAAAAAGTATCAGAAAAAAATATGAGTAATAAGTACAAATATGTTTATTCCTTTTTGCAAGCATGTATCAATTAAACAGTGCAGACGAATAAGCTCAAATTATTTTTTCAAAGTTTCGAGTTAAACTTTCTTTTCCAGAAAAAAAAATCTTTGTCTTATATTTAATGAATTTCTTTCGTATAAAAAAGGGAAAAAGGCATTTCAATTTAAACAGAATAAAATAATTTAATACACTATATTCAATAAAATATAATATTTCAATAATTTTATCCATTAATAAGATTTTAATTCTTCCATTAGGATGCAAGTTATAATTACAAATATTTTTACTATTCCATTAGATAGATATTATCATCTGAATTCAGCAAACTCTTTTTTTGCAAAGGAGGGTATTTTATATCAAGCACTTTGTGTAACATGTGTATTAAATGCTGTTTATGTATTTCTTGTTTGTTTTCTTTGTTGAAATTCACACGAAACTATCACTAGTCTCTTACACTTTTGCAATTCATGCTTATGAGATTTTAATCTAACACAGTTTAATATTAGTAGGTAAAATATGCCAGAATTAAAAATTTATTTATATTTTTTTTAATTTAGATTTCCTCATAAGTCATCAGTTAATCATTGATCGACATACTTGTAAAAAAATTATACTAATATGTCATTATAAAATCTTTCATATCAGTGAATCATAGATTGAAACATTTATAAAAAAAAATTATGTTTATACAACCCCACTAACTTTATTCCCACAGTCAAAGTTATTAGAGAGTTTTTGCATACCGTACATTAGTTACCGTAGGACAAGGGCGCATGCTCAGTTTCCTATGAGCATGCGCGCTAGGGAGTTAGGTTTTACGGTATGCAAAAACTATTTGTTTCCCAACGTTCATGAACAGTCGAGTCTCATTTATAAAAAATTAACTGCTTGTGAAATTTTCGAAATAACATACAAATTTGATTATTAATGAGATTTAAACAAAAATTTTCTTTATTAAAATTTAAGTTAAGCTACAATCATTTGACTTAAACAATGTTAAAATGAAAATACTCTTTGGGGAACTTGTTTACTTCAAAAAAAAAAAAAGAGTTATTTAAAATTAATTACAGTTATCGCCATTACTGCTGTAAGGATAATATTTTTTTGTAATTATAAAATATTTTAATCCTAAATTTTTATTATTTTTCAGCTTCAAATGACTGCATTAAAGTTAAATATCACATTTTCTGGACACAAATAATTAATGAATCATTTAGTAGAACTTCAATTGTAAAAAAGAACTGTATACCTAATCTAATGAAAACTTTTTTTTTCAATGCATTATTTTTGTAGGTATTTAAGTTGTTTTTAAAAGCACACAGTTTTTAGAATATACGCATTATTTTCAAAATGTAAATGTATTTTAATAATGTATCTTTTATGCAAATTATGTATTATTTTCAATGCCTTATTATGTATGCATTTTAAGTTTTCATACATAAATGATTCCATAAAAGACATACATACACATAATGTTTTAGGATTAACTAGTTATAGAACGAGTTTAATTTTAATTGAATGATTCATGAAGAATATATTCTATTAATGTAACTGGGAATAACTGTTACAGAAAAAAAGGATTCCAACTTATGAGAACGAGTTATAGAACGAGTTTAATTTTAATTGAATAACTCATGAGGAATATATTTTACCAATGTAACTGGAAATAACTGCTACAGAAAAAAAAAAGATTCTAACTTATGAGAATTGCCAGATTCTTGACACTCAGTTATATTTTTGTACAGAAATGACACTTAAAAAACTGTCATGGAGCTAAGCTGCATCTATAATTACATGCACCCTTTTTCTAATCTAATTTTGTTCCACATTATGATAATGTGTTGCTCCTTTTCTGACCGCAGTAAATAATCTCCAATTCTACATTTTTTCAGTTAAACGGCCTTTATACACTTCTGAGAAAAAATAATCTAACATTTTTTTTATTTCTTATTAAAAGAAGTTTGTTTCTACTAACAACAAGATCATATCGCTCAATTACTACGAGCAACTTTTAATTAATCAGTATTTTTAGCAAATGAGATTATTTACGTGTTTTTTGTATGTATTAATAAAGTGATCTGTTTCTTAAGTAAAAGAACAATCTTCTTTCACTTTCCTTCGTCTTAAGCATTTTTTTAATAAATCATCGCTAAAGCATAATAGCATTTACTTCGTCTTATATTATAAATCTCATATTTATTAATTCAACATATTAATCAGATTTAAATCCTTCAACTATCCATTAACATAAGCTTTTAAATATCTTTATTTTTTATAGCAGTCAAGACAAAAAAAAATAGTATTTTAATTCCATTAATTAGATTTCTTATTATATGTTAAACTCGTAGACAATTATTATATTTAAAGTTATTTAAATTTTTTTTTTCAAATATTGGTTTAATTACCGATGTTACACTATAGGCTTTTGGACAAAAGATTAAAATTTCTTAATGTAAAATTTCTTTGGTAAGTTTTCTCATCAATTCCAGTAATATAAAAAAGTTTAAGACAAAATACACATTTTTATGTGTTATCAGAATATCTTTAAATATATGTACACTAATCTCCTGTATTCAAAGAGTATCAACCGATATAATTACAAACGAAGCCAAAATCTTTCTTCCGTTTCATTTAAGATGAAGAAATCAGCTTCAATTCCAGCCCCAATCATGCAGCAAATTACCGATGTTTGTTGTTTTCATTGAAGCCAGAAGATGGACTATCATTTCGTAAGAGTATCTTACCTTTAGCATCATTGTCTGAAAGAAGTTCAAGAAAAGAACGCTTTTGTGAATCGCACTTTGTTCAGAACCATTTTTACGGGCAGCCAACACTATTTTTGTTCTTACGCTACAGGACATCCACTTCGTAACGACTTCTATTTTACTTCTGTTCCATTGAGTCACGATTTCCCATGAGAAATAGGAGAGAAAAGAGAACCTCACACACATTTTTTCTCTTCTTACCTCCAAACTATTATTAAGTTCTTTAAGGGAAAGAAAGATCTTCAAAGAATTGGATCTTCTCAGAGAATGATACGCTACGGCCACTTCCCAAACCATGCGGGATCTTATTCTAGACTTTTGTTTTTATTGCGAGGTGATGGAGATTAAGGATTTATATACGTGTTAAAATCTTGACAGTAGCTCTAAGAATACCATTTTTCACCGAAATAACTCCTTCAGAAATTATTTTATCCTTTTTAAACAGTGCGGCTTTGATGTTTAAAAGGATAAATATTAAACTAGATTTGAATATTTCATTACAATTTCGCTTATAATTAATTCATAGTACAAAGCTAAAAGTTTTGAAGCATTGTTGACATGTTGCCATTAAAATGAGATGAATCTTACGCATATGTGGCATATATTTATACTTTTAACTTGCTCATTGAAATAATATTTTTACTAATAAAGCATTTGTAATGAGATTACAAGTCATATTTTTCTGTTTATTTAGGCTTTTTTTAATTAATGATTACATAGATAAGTAGAAAGTAAAGTAATATAAGCATGAAAGCTTTTACATAAACAATGAATTACATTTTGAACGAGACATTTAATTTTTCAATTCCTAGTATTTACAATTACTTACTCCCAACAAAACTTAATTAAGACAAAAATATATTTTACTGGGAAGTGTTTAAATGTTCTAAGTATGTCTTTCGTAACAAAGGGAATAAGTAAAACAACTATACTTAAGAAAGGCTGTTTACAAAAACCAAATCGTATTTCTACAGCATTATTGCATGAATGCTTTTCTAAGTGTTATTTTGAATTAATTATGAAATGTTTTCTAGGAAAACCTTACTTTTTTCAGCATAAATATTATTTTCTATATGTTACGAAATATTTTGAAGGAAATATTTTATACTGCTGTATAAAATTATTTATAATGACAAAACTAATTGTATGATTCCTGAAGTTGCTCCTTTTCTTAGTCAGTTAATGTATGTTAGGCAGTTATATCCATTTACAATTGATATTATTGTTTTACCATCAAAGATATTTATTATTAAACCCAAGTATTACGTTTGCTTTTTTCTTCCAAATTTGTAGTAGAAGCATATAATCTTGAACGCTTTCTTGCCAAATTATTAGATTGTCTTTCTAAGGAATATTTATAATAAAGGTTTTCTTTCTTTATTACTAAATTGTCTTTCAATAAAACAATTTTTTTCTTGTTTATCACCTCAAAATTAGTGAACATTCATCAAAAAAATGCTGCACACTATTCTTCAGATGTCAATATCTTGCACGAAAGAATTTTGGTATCTGTCAGACATGCATTTCCCGAAACGATGATAAACGAGACGTGTTCTACAAGAACAACAGAAGATTAATTCTCTTGATGCAGCAAGACCTTTTCTTTGACTTCAAATATTGCATCGAATATCCATCAAAATAAATGTAAGATGATGAGCAGTAATATGACTATAGTCAACCCAATAGTGTTTATCTTCACTTTTGACCATCATCTGATCATTTAATATAGTGGATATTTAAACGCTTACTGACCATCTAATATCGAAAGTAAATTGATTCAATGTTATCAAGAAGAAAGGCTCTTTCCCACAGGGGTCGTTTTTTATTATTGTTACAAGCCTGTTTCCCTGTCAGTTGTATACTCATCCGAAATGAGAATCATCGATCGTGCTATTCCGACATCATCAAAACCTTATGGATTGTTTCCTCTAGGATCTTTCTCTTAGGCACAATGTCTTCTGCTGAAGCTTTTTCTATGAAATCAGTTCTAACGTATCGGAATATCTTCTCACCTTTCTATGAAGAAAGAGAAGATCTTTATCCTTGTATTTATCTGAAATATAATAGCTTCAAATTAGGATTATTTTCAATAGAAATAAAATATTTTACAGGTTACAGAAATTGGTAGCGTGTTTCTTACAACTAAAATTAGATTTTATATTAACTATGAAAATCTCAAAGTAGAATCAGTTTTATTAGTTTAAATCTAATTTAGTTTAATGCTTTTAGTATAATTTTTATTTAGTTTTTATTTAGTTTAATGTCAGAAAAAATTAAAAAAATATTATTATTGGTAAAATTATATTTTTAAAATTGCAATAGCAAGAAAAATTTTTAAGTGTCCATGTCAATAATTACAACATGAGGATCTTTCCTTCAGGGCATAAACTACAGAAACTCAAAAATTGACTGGAATAAAAATTAAAAACAAACTTTATTGATGATTGTGCGTCTATAAGGCTTTTTACATTAAATTATCACGCTCAGTACCAATATCATTACAGAATCGATTCAATTAATGGTGTATAATTTGGAAGCTAAAACTCAGTGTTTGTCTCAGCGTACTTCAAAGGTGTTCTTCTAGTATCCACCATTTGCAAATCGAAGTTCCAGCACCATTAACGAATCATTGATTCCGAGAAGAATTCATGCATTTAATGTAAAGATTTCGTCAATAGTTCCAGTAGAGTAATACTACAAACATATGTTAATTGATTCCAAGAAGCTTTTCATGCATTTAATATAAGGAATTTGTCAATAGTTCCAGTAGAGTAATACTACTAATATATGAAATATAAGGAATTTGTCCAAGAAGATTTTCATGCATTTAATGTAAGGATTTTGTCAATAGTTCCAGTAGAGTAATACTACAAACATATGTTAATTGATTCCAAGAAGCTTTTCATGCATTTAATATAAGGAATTTGTCAATAGTTCCAGTAGAGTAATACTACTAATATATGAATCCAAGAAGATTTTCATGCATTTAATGTAAGGATTTTGTCAATAGTTCCAGTAGAGTAATACTACAAACATATGTTAATTGATTCCAAGAAGCTTTTCATGCATTTAATATAAGGAATTTGTCAATAGTTCCAGTAGAGTAATACTACTAATATATGAATCCAAGAAGATTTTCATGCATTTAATGTAAGGATTTTGTCAATAGTTCCAGCAGAGCAATATTACAAATGTATGTAAATTCTCTCCTATTAAACGAATTGTATTCTTTTTGGAAGCTCTTGAAGGGGTGTTCTAGATAATCATGAATTGAAGATAAATTTCAAATCAAATAAAATTATGTTAATTTATTACGTCCAATTATCCTTCAACTCTTTTAAAGACAAAAAAAATTAATTTGAAACAATTTCATTCAAACAACTACCACAAAAGTTTTATAGCAATTTACACAATATAATTAAATACAAATTCAAATCTGATGTTTTAGTGTAACATAAATTTAATTAATTTAACAACAATCGCACGACTACTATCTATGTTTTTTGCCTTGAATGTTATCGGCTAAACGCTAATTGGAATCATTTACTAAATTTTAGAATCAAAAAATCCTAAATCCCTGAAACAAAAGCCCATGAATCTGTGGCTCTGTACAATTGTTTTTAAAGGTTACTGAAAATGTGATCCAAATTTCCCAGTCACACATCTTTCCCACTTTTTGCTCTTAAAATAAATTATGTGAAAGCTCAAATTTATCACCGGGCTGAATGTTGAGATAAGAAGACACCATAAAAATGTAAATGCAGACCTGCATGACAATGAATAGTTTCAGCCATTTCTCAGTTACGGGGAGGAAATCGGGTGTCATGGCCCAGCCATATAAAATTATAGCAAGTTAAGTGAGGTGTGGAAAAGTCACTAAATCCTGTGTGAATTTTCGCATTAAAAGTTTTTGGAAAAAAACACATTCAGAAATATGCATTGTCCTTTGCTCAAAGTTCAATATATTTCATATATTTATCATGGAACATACAACAAATCTTTCTTGAAAAGTCGTATTCAATATTTTACCGATTTCATTTCTGGAACAAAATTTTTACTTACATTTTTTTTTATACTGAATCCTTATATACTCCTAGACATGCACATATTATAATTTTTATTGAATTTGTAGTTAATTTTAAATTTCTGGATTTATCAAATAAAAGGATAATTAAAATATCGAATAATAAAATCCTTTATCATATAGAAAAATAAATAATATACATTTAAATTAAATTATAATTGATTATGTATGTGAATATTTTTTTACATCTTATTTCAGGTGTGCTGTAAATTATTGTGCTATTGAAAAATTAAATAGCATCTTTATTAATTCGACATATGAGTAAGGAAAGGAAGATATACATAGTCGAATCGCATTAATCATTATGCATAACTCTGGGCAGCTACTAGAAGGGCTGCAAGAGACTCAATGAAGTATTGGAACGTGTTTACAGGAATATTGAGCGATACTAACTGCAGCTCAATAGTCATCTGTTGAAGGGTGTGTGGAAGAGTATCCAGGGAGCGAATAATGGTCCCATAGATGCTCGATTGGGTTTAAGTCCTGAGTATTTGGGGGCCAAAGGAGTATAGTGGAATCTTCCTGGTTCTATTCTGACCACTCACAAACAATTCCAGCTGTATGAGATATTATCGTGCTAGAAGATACCTTGATACTTAGTAAAAATAATTTGCATGTATGAGTGTACATGGTTAGAAAGGGTCGTTATAAACTTAAATCGATCCATATTGTTGATGAGTGCACCTAGAG
Organism: Caerostris darwini; assembly: GCA_021605075.1. Taxonomy (NCBI): domain Eukaryota; kingdom Metazoa; phylum Arthropoda; class Arachnida; order Araneae; family Araneidae; genus Caerostris; species Caerostris darwini. The sequence continues at coordinate 54,161 of BPLQ01012466.1, read as the reverse complement.
ATTGAAATGAAACCATTCAATAGGGTATAATACTGATTCCATCTGTTTGTACCTTTCCACTAATTGTTAAAAGAGTGTTCGTTTTCTGACGTCTCTCGCCATATACACCAACGTCCATTTATCCAATGAACAAAAAATATGATTCACCAGAGAAGACAATAACAATAAGTGGATGTCCAGTGTCGATATTGCTATGCAAACGCTATACTCTTGTAGCATGGTCTTATTATGTATTTATTTTTTTTTTTAATGTTTTAGAATTTTGCAGATAATTTAATCAGAAATTTTTGCTTTCGACATGTTAGATACAACGCAGCATTTTTGTTGAATTTCTGTTTGAATAAGGAACTGTTAAAAATTACGCATCTCATTTTTATACATTCAAAAAGTATTCACTTCCCTAACTTCCTCGCATTCTTAAAACTTGATTTTTTACTAATTTTTAAAATATATAAAATCTGAAATATAACTACTTTTTTGAATTAATAGTTTATTAAGAAATTTCATTGGGTAGATAAATAAAAGTTTTTCCAGGAAATATTACATCAAAGAATAATTTTTTTTCTCTCGGATAGTGACCGAAAACTCAAATGATTGTGACTTAATAAAAAAATAGCAAAAATCATGCTTGCTGATTTCAAATTCCCATTACGGAAACTCAACTCTTATTGATAAAAATATCTTGTTATGAAAATAAGGATTGGATTTTGGAAAGAATATTTTTATATATCATATTTCCTCAATTTATTACTTTTTATGATACTTTAAAGACCAACTGAAAATGCAAAACAATAATTATCATAATCAGCATAAAAAAAAAATTAAATTCCATATATTACCAAATAACATTTATTACATTAAATGACAAAAAAAAATCACAATTTCTTACCATGGCAAACATACTTTAGTATTTCAAGTATATTTATTTTATGGAGTTTAAATATTATCATTTATTTGTAGTGTATTATGATGTATAGAAATAACTAATATAGAACATGACTAAGTTATCCTAACATCTTCTGAAAAGCAGTATACAAATGTTTTCTTGGAGCATATTTTCTTTTTCAATATGAACAATGAAATCATTCTAATGTCAATAAAAAGGATCTTAATAATATTTGCAATATTATTAAAAAGCGAAATATTTGCTCAAGATCCATTTGTAAAATATTGCATACTCTGAAAAAAACAGCATTTCTTTAATATACATTTAATATTCTAAATTATAAATAAATATTTTCACATTTTTTATGTGTTTTTAAGATACAAAAGGCTCGCAGTGAGCCTAAATCAAAGAATTCTACAGGAACAGACATTTTCAGCGAAATCTCTTAAGGGTGTTGTGGAAGTTCTCATGATTGAAGGGTATTGGATTTGTTTTTATGTCGATCGTCTTTCTCATAAAAAAGAGGCATGCTCTCCAATAAAATTTTACAAAAGTGGTTCTTGTATTTCCTTTTTTTCCCCAATGATGCCTTTTGTCTGGCAAAAAGCATATTGAAAGAAAAACTTTATTTCATAAATTAATTTCAAAGAAGATTTATGACTATGTTTCTGATTCTGTTTTAGCTTGTTCATCTTACTCGTTATAAATTTTTAGACTCCCAATAAGATAGTTTCAAAATACACACTATTAATTTTTTACATTTTTGCCATTCTTTTATATATGATGTGTGGGCTTTTCTCTTTTTATGGATTTTGGTCTTTGTTTGCACATACCTGGGGATTTCATAGTAAGAAATAATTTTGTATAATTTCTTATTTTTATTTTTATTTTAGTGACGTTAACAGAATGCATTGGCGTAAATTCAGATCTTGGAATCCTTAATATGAAAATAAATTTAGAAGTAGAACGCTGTGATTTGATCATCAAAATTGAAATAATAAAAGAAATTAAAGGTGCCTTTGTTTTCACAGATTTGATTATCACCTTTAATCTCAAAATAGACTGCGCCTATTCTCTGGAGCCCAAATAATTAACTGCAGAAAATTTTAATGGGTAATTTTGATTATTTTCATAATATTGCAAGTTGCTTTTCAGAAGATATATACTCCTTTCTTATGTAAAAGCTTCATTAGCATCGATGTATAAGGATGCTATCTAAAAAAAATCACCATACATTCTTTTTATTTCTTTATCAAATTCTTATCAAAATTTGTTTAATTTACACCAATTCCTCTTAATGTAATGTCCATAAAAACATTTTCTTCCATAAGAAGCAATGTCATCGCACTGCTCATAAAAATTCAAATCCCAATCCAAATAGGATAAAGACACCATAAATATTAAATAGGATAAAGATTTGAGAAGATAAAATAACAATATTGTCTTATCAAGAATTCAAATCTGGCTGTTTAGCACAGTGGTCTCCAAACTTCTTTGATCACATACCCTCTAAGACAAAACTATACCACATATTGTTTGTGCATGGGAGATGCGAAAAATCAAATTATTTATTATTCTTATTTTAGACAATATGCATACATTTAAGTTAAATTACAAATTTGCATATTTATTTAAAATTTAATGTGAGAAATATGATTGCATTGCTTTCAGTAATATTTATCGGAAAAATTTGATTTGATGCCTTCTGTTAATGCAATTCAGAGATCTGGTTTTAAATTTAATTTATTTCTGTACTTGGTTTTAATTGTTGTTATTACAGAAAACGTTACTTGTCACGCCTATGTAGAACCAAATGGTAAGATTGCATTCTTTGTTGTACCTACTAAATCGGATATTCGATTTTCAATACCAACCACCAATAATGAAGAGATCTTTCTTTAAATCCAGATTCTAATGTTCTTTATCTTATGTCCATTAATTATTTTTTATCTACAATCGAAAGTTGAAATGCAATCTATTTTTATATTTTCATTAAATGTTCATGTCTCATTGAAACTTTGTTATAATAGTTGGAAAATCTGTAAACTGGTTATAAAATACTGTCTCTAACATTTTTTGAAAAGATATAATATAATACTTTTAATACTTTTAATTTATTCTCTATTTGATTTATTTTCCGAAGCAAAATCACACAATGAGGAAAACATTTCTAAAGGGCTCTTACTAAAATCTTCGTCCACATCATGATTTTCTTTTGAAATTACTTTCTCAGTCATTGTTAAAAAGACACTTTTTCCTTGAAGAGACAAATTGAGCATATTTACTTTTCAAAAATATCAGATAAATAACATACTATCAACAGACACTTATCGTCACTGAAAAAGCAGGCAAACATTAAACTCTTTTATCTTTGTCCAAAAGAAAAATGCGTAATTCATCTTTCGGCTCAACAACTTTTTTAGTACTTTCCCACGAGATAGCCCACGAATTTTTGTGTGGTATAGGAGATTTTCGTGGCTATTGCTAATTTCATTGCATATTAAAAATATTGTACTAATTAAGGATCTTGTTTTCATAAAATTATCTACGCTGACAACATCCTGCTGCACATGATGTACTTCTGAATCCAATTCCTTTGCTGCAATAGCTTGCTAAGAGATAATACAGGGTACGAATTTCATGTGCATTTATCTTTGCATTCATTGTTTCATTTATCTTTGCTTTGAATCTTTTTTTTTTCTTCCAGTTAAAGCATCTGATCCGTCACTGGTTACACTTACAAAGTTTTTTCATAAAATGTTATTTCTAGCAAAGAAATTACTTCTAATAAATGCAATTAATTGCACAGAATTTGCGACATTTTTATCTTTATGTATTTGCACAATAAATTTTTCACATTGAGAAATTTGTTTCAATAGTTTTTGTTTTAAATTATCAGCAATAATTTCTATACTCCTAGCAGACTAATTGCTGATAAGGGAATTCTTTTTATTTTCTCATCATATTATTTCCCAGAATTATTTGCACCATTTTCAATGCAGAGGGTTTCTCCAATAGTGTACAGCTTTTTATTTTTTGCTTTTAACAAAGATAACTCAAGAGAGGCTTTTAAACATTTATCATTAAGTGAAACAATTTTTTTAATTTAGTTTGGATATTGCATGATTTTAAACGTTGTTTGAAAATTGCAATAATTTGGGAAATACCTTATTAACACTGATGGCTTCATACAAGCAATTGATAGCACCTCATAACATAATACACGTGTTAAGCAAGATTTATCCTTGATTACGTTTAATGTAAACACAAATTTTAATTAATCTGAACAGTCTAAATAGTCTAGTACAAATTTTAAGTAGTATATGAAACACATCGCCCAATGACACCCACGCATTTGATACATGATCATACACTAGCAAGTGATCGCGAGCCTGCCTACGTATTTGGCCTATTCCCAAATATCAATTTGCGTACCCCCTGGGAAACACATACTACACTTTGGATACTACTGCTCTAGCATATTTACCTTGCAGGGAATGTAGGGAAAGCTAGTTTTTTCCTAGTACGGAAAGCACCTGAATAAATAAAACAGCAAATATAAAATGATCAAGCAAAACAATTATATAATAGTTGTAGTTTCTCCCTAGGAGTGTATAATGACCTTGAAGCAATACTGATGCTCTAAACTAGGCATGGTAAGTCGATCGTAATATATCAAATCATGATTGCATCTTATACTTATGGCATGTTGATGCTCGTATTTTTTGTGCCATTTTTTTCTATGGGAAAATGTTACACAGAAACTCGTCAAATAACATAATCCGAAGCTAAACAAGATTTGCAAACCCAAGTTGCCCTTTTATAATTCCTCAGTAGTCAAATGGATATGGTTTAATACCCATAGCACACAAATTGAACGTTAGCTCCACAGTCCCATAGACAAAAGTTTATGAACTATGCTGTCAAATATATCTACTCTATAACTATTAAATTTATTGGTAATGATAGCTTTATAATATGCCTATCGGCACAAACAAGCCAACAAAACTTTCGCTTACTTATATTATCAGTGATCTTTGACCGGCAAGGCCTTATCCTTAGTTTAAGTTACCTCCATTTAAACTACCTTTGGTGCATACTAATTATTGTACATCTTGCACAAATTATAATACATATTATTTCTGAAATGCCTTTACACAGACGTAATTTCATGATGATTCGTCTTTTGTCGATAAATCCTTACCTTACTGCTTGACGAAGTATGGTTTCAGGCATCTCTTTATCACAAAAGACCCACCTCTGTTCTTTAATTTGCTTAGAAAATAATTTCATTTGCATAAGCACAAATGATTTAAATATTTTGACTAATCGGTTTGATATAAAATATAATATACACAAACAAATATATAGAAAGGAAGGTAATTATGATATGATATATCCACATATTTATACCCCAACTGCACACATTGACTTAGATGTATAACTATTCAAAATCCTACATGAAAAACTATGAATAAAAAAGTTAAGTTCTACGCCGTCAGATGCGTAAGAGTTTAAAATTTTCATTCGCAGTTTAACGGTTAACTCGTGATACTAAATATTAATACCATAAATATAAATCTGCAATCTCAAACAGGATCTACTAGACATTGTTTGACTTTGTAGATTAATAAACATAAGGAGAGTAAAATATTTTACAACTTTTGGGCATTATTTTTTATTTATTATATATTACAACTTTTATGCATTATTTTTTTTATTTATTATATATTACAACTTTTATGCATTATTTTTTTTATTTATTATATATTACAACTTTTATGCATTATTTTTAACTCAAAGCCGTGAAAATTTCTTTCCTAAAACAATTTGGGTTTTATTAAATGGATTTTCCACTGTTTGGAATTTATTTTTGTGACTTAAAAAACTGATAATCGCTGTTTTTATTGTAAAGCTCATTATATTTTTATTAAATAAATAAAGTCACAGTTCACTTCATGAAAAGAGGCGTGGTGCCTCTACTAAATAATCTCTTTTAAATTCGTTACAATATTTTAACATTAAATTTTAATTGCTGTCATTTTTTTTCACAAAAGTTGCAACTAAAATAATTTTTATTAATAGATTTCTACTGCAGATATCCCATGATCATGGATTCTTCCAAAATTTCTTTCATTGCTTCTTCATTGTTGTTGAAACATCGGTGGGCTTCATATACCATTTATGAATCCCACGAGCAGACTAACCAATGGGTGATGAGAGGAGAACAGTTTTTAGGAAGGGTGTCAATCCTGACTTTTAATGCGAGATGCTTTTACACATACTGCCCCAGTTGTCATCGAGTCTCCTAGTCTCTGTAAGTAGTGATGCTGCCAGCGGATTCGCTAACTGCGTACGTTGCCACTAAACCACGAGTCAGGCATTCTTTAACTACTTAACTACTTGTAAGCACACTGCTTTCAAAAACTTTTTTTTAAATTAGAAAAATTACGATTACACTTTAAAAAAAGCAGTTTACATAAAAAATACGTTGCCATGGAACAAATTAATGGAACTGTTGTTCTTTAACATCTTTAGAAACAGGCTTTTAATGCATCTTTAATGCATTATGAAATTTTGACATAGCCATATTTCAGATAAAAGTACTAGATATCACTTATTTGAGAAACTATGAGGGTGAGTCATAGGGGAATAGAAGTGGACAAGAATCAATCTTATTTATTAGGATGGTTAAATATGAATCCTTCTATAATTCATAGACTGTGAAATACATTTCTAAGATCAAAATCGGCTTCCCCAAGGTATAGTCTTAAAGCTACAAGTGCTGAAGAATACATTTATTTTCTTTTGTATCAGCAACTGGAAGGCTGGAAGATCGATTGTCAGCAAAAGGCTTCACGAAAGAAGGTTGTAGTCCAGGATTTTGTGTACCCTCCACACCACACCCCCGAAATGAAAGATTTTATTGGGCATTTATGCATATCAATTGGAGATCAAATCAATGGAATAGTGGAAGTTTATATTCTTTATCGATAAATATAGATTTTGCTTAGAAAATTACCTGAAGAAGATTTCTGATCTGGCGAGAACCAGAAGCCCGCTATTACCCCAATTATATCCATGATATATGGTAGATACATATGCTTGTACAGGAATCTCTTTAGATTGCCACACTAATCCATCCCAATAGGTACCTTTATTTTGTTTAGTTATATAGAGATGATATTCTTGATCCAATTGTTTGTCCTTATGCAGGTGCAGTTGATGACACCTTTACCCTTCAAGACAATATTGACAAAGTTCTGTTGATGAAGAATTACCTTCCTGAGAAAACTATTTTGCATATTGATTATTCAGCACGTTCTTTGAATTTTATCCTTATTGATAATTTTTCGGATGATCTAAGGCCAGGTATTGCTGCACTTAATTCGTCCTGAACCTTCAAGTTCTTCGAATTTCCTTGATATATCAATATGCTTTCCTGTCAACTGAATCAATGCCATCATTTTGAGCACGAAATGTCATTGACATGTTTCATATGATCACTTTTCATATTGAAAATGATCACAAATTGTATTCATACTATTCTTTATGGTATGTTTCCATTTTATGTGTTTTCAAGACATAAAATAAATTTTAAAAATTTACATTATTTAAATTTATTAATACATTATGAAATTTTTTAAAGTATTATTTAATTATTTTTATTTTAAATTTTTTATTCTAAAATAAAATTTTTTCTTTCTATTTTGTTAAGTTCTGCTTAATTAATATTTCTACCAAATTTCATATTCCAATTAATAAATTTTCATAGTAAGGTGAGAGCTTAGAATATTTTTTCATTTTTCATTTACAATCGTTTGTATTATGTTTTTCATATCGATACTGTTCTTGCCTGATATTGCAACTTAATAAGACTTTACGTTATAAGACTTTAGTAATTTCATTTACAATACATTTGTCTTGAAAAAACTTTGGTTCTCAATGGAAATACAGTTACAATGATTTATGGTGTTTAAAATACCTTTTATTCCTACATTAATGAACAATCATTTCAACAAATAAATTGACTGAAAACAAAAATGGCTACGAATATCCGTCTTTTTATTTTTATTTTATTATTTTTTTTTTATTTCCAATGGCAGATTATGCACAGTTAGAGCAAAAAAAAAACAACGAAAAAAAACATACAACATACAACAAGAACAAAATAATACAACAAAACATGCTGAAACAGAGTTCATTAATCTAACAATAATGCCAAGTTCCGGATCTTTTAGCCACTAAGTGTTACCAGGTGCACCACGGGGAGGTAGATCTTCTGCGCACCCATATTCGTCATTTTTCTTTGACATAGATACTTCTAAACAAAATAATTTAAATAGATTTATTTTCCAAAAAAACGATACGATGAAAGTAAGAAAAAACAATCAAATACACTTCGTCAGGATGAAAGATTTGATTATCCGCTTATTGCCCTCACACTGTTTGGTTAGCTTTCCATGTTGTTATTAACACAAAATCGATCAATATAGTTTATCTGTGACAACAGCCAATCAATCATCTATGATTGATTAAAGGATCCACTAAGAAAGAATATCTTCCTACTGCATACACAATATTCAATTTTCAACAGAAAAAAAAATCCAATGTTATTATACTTTGAATTACAATTAGATTTTAAAAACTTGTTTGCAAAATTCAATTGTTGAGCCATTTTTTTATTTTCTTTACACAGCAATATTATACAGTTAAAGGAAATTTAGGAAAGGGAAAGTTATATAAAAACTTCAGAATTCTGATTCACTTTATGATGATATCACACAAGTTAAGCGGGGAAGAAATAGTTTGTGAATACAGAAATAAAATCGGTTTAGGAAAAGAAAGAACTATATTCAAAATATTTCACACCCCAACTAGTCAGTGAAATCATCATTCCTTTTTTGTTGTCCAATGTTTTCTATGTATCTCATATGAAAATATGATAACAATATTTTATGCTATTTAATACCTTTTAATCCTACATCGATGAATAAAACTTTCAATAAATAAATTGATTGAAAATCAAAAATGGCTGCAAATATTAGTCTTTAACCTAAATATAAATTAAATAGATTTATTTTCGAAAAAACGATACGATGAAAGTAAGAAAAAACAATCAAATACGACTTGACAGGATATAGGATTTGATTATTCGCTATTGCCCTGGTATTGTTTGGTTAGCTTTCCATGTTGTCATTAACACAAAATCGATCATTATAGTTTATTTGTGACAACAGCCAATCAATCATCTATGATTGATTAAGGGATCCTCTAAGAAAGAATATCTTCCTATTGCATACAAAATATTCACTTTTCAACACAAAAAAAATCCAATATTATTATACCTTGAACTACAATTAGATTTTAAAAATCTTATTTGCAAAATTGAATTGTTGGCCCATTTATTTATTTTTTTACACAGTAACGTTGTACAGTTAAATTAAAATTTAGGAAAAGTTAAGTGATATAAAAACTTCAGAATTCTGATTCACTTTATGACGACATCCTGAAGGTTAAGCGTGGAAGAAAAAGTTTGTGAACAAAGAAACTAATATCAGTTTAGGAAAAGAAAGAACTATATTCAAAACATTTCACACTCCAACTAGTCAGTGAAATCTTCATTCACTTTGTGTTGTTCAATGTTTTCTATATTTCACCAGAAAAGACGGAATGTTTTATGAGATAAGGCAACGTGAGGATTATGGTCTAAAAATTTTACATAACAGTTAACTTAGGAAGAACAAAAGGGAATTATTATTTAACTCAGATGCATGCAGACATGGAAATTTGCCACTGCAAAAGATTTAATATCAAAAGGATAAAATGCAAATGTGGAGAAAGTATTCTGCTTCAAAATATATTATTTCTTTTCAGAAAACTTTTCTCGATTTAATTCTCAACTTTCTTTCCGAACTAAACAGCAAACTCCATTTCATGCATTTATTATAACTCGCATTGTAGTTTTAGATTATACATACTTCAAACTCGCTCAATAAAAAGATTAACTAAAGACTATTTCCCACAGCTCATATTTTCCTCATTTCATCTTTTGTAGATTTTCTGATGCAATTTTTATCTTAAAAATGTTTTAAAGTCTCAAAAGTTTTTTTTTTAAATGAAAGATTTATTGATAAATATATTGATAATACAAATTTAAATAAGGTGATAATGCTGAAGAATTAAAGCAATTATTTATTCTATTTATCAATAAAATTTAATAATTGAGAAAATTATTTTAAATAAAAGAATATTATGTAGTTTGAAAGTAGCAATAATGTTTTATATATTCTGCAAAAAAAATTTTATCAGTTTTTTTTAAAAAAATGGACGAGACTCAAATTATTAATTCTGTTATTTAATAATCTCTATAAGTTCGCGCACTTTACTGTATATTTATTATAACTGAATAATAAAATTAACATCATCTTTAATATAAGTAACATAAAAATTTTGTAAAATGCAGAATTGTTAATGTAGGCTTTATTTAACCTAAATAAAGTGCTGAAAGAATAATCATTTGGGAAATCGGTTTATTTGAATAAGCAATATTTTTGTGAAAGTCTTTTAGAAATTCAAATGTAGATTAGACAGATTATTTAAATGCTTATGTAATAAAATAATTATTAAAACATTATGAAACTTATGAAACATTATTTAAATGTCTGGAGATGTAAGATAAAATACAAATATAATTTATTTTAGAAATGGTTGATATTGAAAAGATTTCAATATAGTTATTTAATAATAAAATACGGTATGTATATAACAACAATAATTATATTATAGAAATAAAATGATTACAGATTTAGAAAGTTAGGATAGACAGAAAAATCAGAGATAATTGCCGTGTGTAATCACTGCAGGCAGTAATAACTGTTACATCATTATTGAATGTAGAATATAATACACTCTTTGAGTAGAAAGACTTAAAGCTCTGCAATTCAAGAAGTTCTTTTTCTTCATTGGTGCAACAGCCCCATGGTGGGCCAAGGCCGTCTGCCTACTGGCAGATTTCGAGACAGGATATGTCTTCTTTCTACGGGGTAGGGTTGTCAGTCTTATGCGCAACAGTCATATTTAGACCGGGACCTACAGTTTAAAGTCAAATGAGTAGTAAAAGGAATTCAAGACATATAATATTTTGCATGCGGCATACTCTATCACACCTTTTGTAGGTGACATCATAAAATACTTACTGATATTGGGCTACGACAGATTATAATAGTTTTAAAAATAATACTCTATAGTCATAGTATTAGAGATGCATACTAAATACAAGCAACAGGTGGTACCCAAATCAAGTGATGATCTAATGGGATAATGCAAAATGCATAATATTGTGTTATACTGTTAATATTTGAACCCTGTAACGGTACTTCATCCAAAATCAAGATTAATTAGAACATAATGATTATCATCATCATTGTAGCACCAGATTACTGAGCTGATTATGGCTCTTGCTGCAGTTATATAATCGATAGTATATAATCGAGTTATATAATCATGTAATATAATCGAGTTTTCTGTATGGCCTAAATGCACAATATATCTTTTTTCTATGGCTGTTGATTTTCTGAGCCTTCATGATCTTATGCATACAACTCTAATGAAATCAATTCCATATGCACATAAGAATCGTCAGCTTCCGACTAATGTTTACAGTAACTCACAGTAGAATAAATACTTTTAATTGTATAGAAAAAATTTAATCACATACTTCATACGACATGACCACATACTTCATAAGTGATGATTTTCAATAATTTTATAGAGTTAAAATATTAATATTTTATCCAAGAATTTGGAGAAAATTATCCCAGTTTTACACATTAAAATTTACATTTATTTATATGTATGCAACCGTATCAATCATGTTTTAATTGTACGTCAATTTTTAATTTCCTATAGAAAAAAGTTATAAGGTCTTCATATATTTATACCTTTCCTATTCTATGTAAAATAAAAAAAAAAAAACTTGAACAACCAATTTTAATGAACTTAAACAACCAACGAACTTTAAAATTTAAACAACCAATGTGGATGAACGTTTAAAATCAAAGTTTTTAACTTATGTAATTATTTTAAACTATTTAAATAATAGTTTTCACACATTGCACTATCATATTTCAATATATCGAATGCAATAGTTATTCAAAAAGGAAATGAAAAGAAAGTTTAAGCATAAGGAAACAATCATATTCCAAATTTTGATTTTCATCGGATTTGTCCTTGTGAAAGTATTTAGATTTATATTTAACTAGCAATTAGAGTACATCTGAATAAAGAAAATGCAGTTAATATCTTTCAGAAACTTAAAGCCCCTTTTAATAGAAAACCCTGGGCTTCGTTAAATGAAAGTAAAGTATCAGATAGAAACTTACGAGATTTGTGTTTTTGTGTAACGTGAACTTTTCAGACTTTCATCTCAGTTAACAAAGACACTAATTAAGAAATAATTAGTGCCTGTTAGAGAATATTGTTTTACAGTAATATTGTTAGAGAGTATTGTTTAGCAGGGTTCTCTGATTATTTGCGGAAAAGCATTCATTCTCTAATCCGAGACACCTATCCTTAATTAAGAATCCAATTAACCTGATACTGAAAATTCAATACTGTTTTTTTGCTAGATGTTTACACAATGCTAATTATCGCAATTAACAGGACATATTTAACAAATTAGCGTAACATTTCGTAGGGATGTTTAAAATGTAAATGTGCCTTCAGAAAAGTATTTAATTTTTTAAACAAATTAGTACGTATTTCTTACAAATTAGCATTCAAAAATCTGTACAAATTTATTCGTATGTTTTAACACTCTATATTTACGCTAATATTTTCACACTTTTTAAACAAGACATATAATTAAATAGGCAATTATGTTAATTGTCCTAAAGTAATTAAAATCTACAAATGTTTTATTGGGAAAACCTATTATTTAAGAGGATCAGTTACTGTGTATTTATAATGGAATGAATCAAAAGAATACATTATAAAAAGAAAAGAATTCTGGCACGTTTCATTAAATCACAGGGATGAAAATCGCGATCAAACGAACCAGCATTGTATATGTTCTATTCAGAGTTATGTGCGCAAGGTGTCTTTTCATACTAAATCAATGCTGCTGTCTAGATTATGTCAGGTATTTCGTATAGTTTTCGTCACACAAACTCCTGACTGTGCTTCTTGGTGGCGTAGTAAGTGTTCTTTTCGAATAGCGAACAACTATTTTGCTATATATACACACTATTGATATATCTATAGTTGTCGGTGTTCAAAAGTTATACTTTATTGGGAATTCTGTATATTGTAAGTAGAATATTTTTATGATATTCTCTTGGGCACAACAGGAAAGTCTTTTTTAACGGTCTTCTCATGTTTTCTTAACATAAATATTTCTGATTACTAGAAAAAAACCTTTTTAATTAACTGTTGTTGCTTTCTTTAGCAACATTTTTAGCAAATTGTCTGTAATTTAATATATATAATAACCTTAATGTTTTATTTTGGTTCCATATTTTTATTAATACTGAATATGTTACTTTTGAAAAATTTTGGGAATAAAATAGAGTAAATTTCTCTAATAATAGTAATAAATTTAAATAAATAAATTTATAAAATAATTAAAATCTACAAATGTTGTATTAGGAAAATCTATTATTTAAAAGATCAGTTGCTGTGTATTTATAATGGAATAAATCAAAGAATTAGATTATAAAAAGAAAAGAATTCTGGCACGTTTCCTTAATTCACAAGGATGATAATCGCAAACAAACAAATCAGCATTGTATACATTCTATTCATGGTATTCATGTGCGCAAGGTGTCTTTTCATACCAAATCGATGCTGCTGTCTAGATTATGTCAGGTATTTTGTATAGTTTTCGCTTCACCAACTTCTGACTTTGCTTCTTTGTGGGGCTTTAAGTGTTCTTTTCGAATAGCGAACAACCATTTTACTTTATCTACACATCATTGATATATCTATAGTTTTCGATGTTCAAAAGTTAAGAGCATGAGAAAAATATTTTATTCGGAATTCTGTATATTATAAGTAGTATATTATTGATATTCTCTTGTGCACATCGAGAAAGTCTTTTTTAACAGTCTTCTTATGTTTTCTTATCAGAAATATTTCTCATTATTTGAAATTACTATTTTGCCGAAGTGATTTGGTTAAATTCCTCACCTGGTTTTCCTTTTACTTCGGGGTTTCGAGATTGAGAATCCCAAAGTTTAAGTTTGGTCTATTCAAGATAATATTATGCATGTAGTGAATGAAAATTGTAGGGTTTGGGTTTGGTTTGTCGATCTACAATCATTTTGTGCACACGAGGGCTAAACAGACAGGGACCTACAGTTTAAAGTAGATTCCGAACTACTAACAAACATCCAGGGATAACTGTAGGAGCTTAGAAAGCTCACAGGTAAAACTGGTCTAAAAGTTTACAGCAGCACCAAATTCATCATTTGGCTATAATTTTCAATTATTGTCTCTCTATCCTTTTTTCCATATTTATTTTGAGCCTTTACTACTTGTAGTTATAATCCTACCAAATAAATTTTTCTCATAAAAAATATATCGAGTTTTGATTTCAGACTTCAAATATATTTTATTTTAATATAACAACATAATTGCATAAGCAATTCTGATTTTATTTTGCAATTGATTATTGTTTATTTTAAATATGTCCGTAAATCCGACAATTATTGATCTCAGTTCAAAGTTGCCTTATGAAGGACTTATAAATCTTCTTCATTGGCCCAACAGCCCCATGGTGGGCCAAGGCCGTCTGCCTACTTGAAGATTTCGAGACAGGGGATGTTGATGTTTTTTTTTATTATTATTATTATTATTATTATTATAGAGTATGGTTTTCAAACCTAATCCCAATGCTTTATAATCATATTAGACGGTTACCTACGGTTTAAAGTGGATTCCGAACCACTACAAACATCCATGACACCGCTGGAACTCGAATCCGAAACCTGTGGCTCCGAACGCCAGAGCGCTAGTATTCGGCCATCAGGTCCACATATAAATCTGTTTCTATAAAAATCAATCAACCCAGAAATAAGATAGTTCTGAAATATGAAAGGCATTTTCTTTCACTCATCAAATCCAGCATAAATCGATCTCTAATTTAAAAGAAGTCTCACCTGACCTCATTATAACGCTTCCTATTCGTTAACCATCTAGCTGTCAGCTAATATTGGAACTCGGGAAAATAGAGAAGTTAGATTACTAGTTTGTAATCACAATGTTCAGTGATAATTATATATGGAAAATTTAGTAAGTTAATAACCATCTCTAAATCATAGCAATCTTATTTGAAATATTCGGAAGACATATTAATAAATCTTACCATATATACCATTTCCATTAAATGAATTCTCATTTTCTAAGTATTGATACAGATTTGTGTTTAGTGGTATTTCCAATTCTGAAGCCTTTTAGTATCGATTGACAACTATATCAATAAGTCTAATGAATCATACTGAAAATTAAGTGTTATGAAATATTAATCAAGTCTGATTATTATCTATCGGATTGTAGATAAATAATTGAACTAAATAGTATTATTAATGTTCAGATATTAAATCTATAAAATTATAAGAGTATTAACTGTGGAAAAGGCGAAGAGTTTTGCGAATAGGAGATATTGGATTGTGACTAACTTCTGTTAAAAGGTAAGATTATTATGGTTTCGTAATAGATTTATAAAACTATTATAATGAATAACCAGGCAAATGTATTTGATGATTACTGTTTATCAATTTTATAATATCTATTTATTTATAACAGCACATTACTGTTGGCAAGATAAGCAAAATTTCAATAAGTTAGAATAATGTTTATTTTTGTAACTTAATTAGTTTTGAGTTGTTCATTTAATTGTCAACAAAATACATGTTACTCAAATTGAGGTCTTTGAAATAGGAATAAAGTATAGGTAGTTTATAGTACATATAGTGTTAGTAAAAAAAATATAATTTCCTTTAATTTCTTAAATTTCTATTGTGATCATTCTAGACAGTGCTTTATATTAAATGGCAAAAAACAAACTAATATTTTAAGACATAATAAAGTTTATGTTTATTTATCCTAATTTCCTAATTTTAAATGAATTTAAATAAAAAAAAAAGTTTAGAAATTTTCAGTTTAATTATTGTGAATTATGTATTAAATATTTAAAAATTTATATATTTAACATTTTAAACAAACACAGCAACAAAAAAATAATAGCTGAACATAAATAGATTCTTTAATATTATATTAGTTGCTTTGTTCATCGGCTATTTTTCAAATTTCGTTTATTAAAAAAGGTTGCAATTTATTTTATGTTTAGCATTGGATTTTTTTGCAAATCAGTAACTTTCCGAAACGATGTATTTTTATCTTTCGGTAATGAAATATTTTATACATTATCTGACTTACCTGAATTAATTAATGTGTAGGAAAATAACATCGCTTTAAAAAGGTACTTTCAGTTATCGGATATTGATGCTTGCTTTTGCTCGAGCTTTGGCAATTTTTTTTTTATAAATATTTCCCTAATTATTTTTACAGAAATTAATTGTATGGCGTGCTTATTTTTATTTCTTGAAATATGTTTTTGTTTGCTTAAATTTTTGTTGGATGAAGAGTTCATTTTGATGATCATGATTCATTACCGAGTTGATTAAACTCTGAGATTTTTCTTGTTTAAGAAATAAAAATCTTTTGTTGAGGATTTTAAATATATTATGTGGGTGATTTATATACATGGAGTTTTCCAGAATTGTAAAGCATACTATAAAAGAAACTAACAAAAATAACCATTATTGAACATAAAGTATATTTTTATAGGTATGTATAACCAAATAATAAGCAAAAAAGAGAAGCAAAAGTTTAATAACGCCTACTAGTTCTTCTCACTGAAATTAATAAGATTTAATACTTCAAACCAAACCTGGCATTTATTATGCTTACTAAAAAACAGTACCAGCATTTATACAATAAGAGTATTTTATAAATTAGTGTGGAAAAACTCAAGATTAAGCTCTGTTAACAATGTGACATGCTGTAAATTGAGATGTTATAATAATTAGAAGTAAAATATGTTTTTATATGGTTATTTCATTTATTTTTTGACTTTATAAATACATTAAAGTTTCTTGACATGCTCAATAATTTACAACAAAAAAATCAAAAATCATTATGTTGCAACATTTTTGCTCATTTTTCATGTTAGATACGTTAAATTTGTAGTTTAAATATATTTTTGTTTTATTAATAAAATTGCGATACTTTGCATGGCCCGCTGGAGTTTTTTTTTTTTTTTTTTTTCAATACGGTCCTAGAAAACTGATTGAATAAACATTTCTTATTTCCTATGGCAAGAGAAAATGACAACCTCTTACGAGATCAAAACAGTGTAAAACACACACAAGAAAAAAGAAAAATCAATAAGAGAAAAAAGTCAATGTCTCATCAGCAAAGTTCTAGCTCTCCAATATCTTTCCACCTCGGAGTCCCCATGTAAGGCCGGGCCTACTGCTATATTGTGCCTGTCCATGATCTTGACAGAAATATCCTGTTTCACAATCTTCCTCCAATTCCTATCCATTGCAAAGTCCCATAAAGGTGATTACTCTTGGACCATTGCTGCATACCGATAAATCTTTTGGCCACCTAGGATGCACCATAGGGGAAGTAGATTTACTTTTGCACCCCTGATTGGATAAACATATTATAGATTATCCATATTTTGAACCGTGTGTAGTTTTTTCTTGACTTGCACATAACTTAATAGCGCAGCTTATATAAGCTTTGTTAGTCTGCAGCATTGACAGATACAAGAAATGGATTTTTTTATATCATATTTCATTAAATAGATTCTTTTAAATATCTTGCAATTTATTCAACTGCTTGTTTAGTGAAGAATTCGAAATACTCAATTTTACCCTCTGACTTTTGAACGCCTATTAGTAGGAATAAAAATATCACCATGGGAAAATGATCATCTTGAGAGAAAGAAAGGGTTCATTAATCATCATCCTATGCTCCAATTCCTTATTCTATCATCTGAAATAAATTATAGATAAACAAAACTGAAGAAGAATCATAAATTGGTAAATATCTATTCATTTTCAACATTTTCTGACACGGAATTTTCATGTATTTACTACTCGAAATCCATGTTTACTACTACTCTCTTGGGAAAAATGTAGACTTTCTTCATTTTGATTCATTTGCTATATATTATTTTATAGCAGGCATCTTTTTAAAGGAACGAAACCCTTTTATTGAGAGCCGATTTTAGTAGTTCAAATTTAACTACAGTTCTTGATTTTGAATCATTACATATAGAATGTATCTGTAATTAATATGATACATAAGTGTATGTGAATTATTAATTATTTCAAAATTATTGATTTATTCGCATTTTTGTATCGGTTTGCATAACTTTAAGCATCGGACATATAACGTCGATTAAGCAAACTAATATTTTCTCAATATTTATGAAGAAAGTAAATTTGACATTATAAGTGCTGGAAAGGCATAAACAACTACAAAGATTGGCAAAATTTGAATCATTAAATAGTAAATAAATTCGAAATTAATAACATTCAAGACAAATAAAGAAGAATAATTTTTTTTTAAAAATTAAAATTTAGCGTATTAAATGTAAATAGAAATAAATTATGATAACATTTATTTTATACTTTAAATATTTTATTGCAAGTTTTTACTTTGTGACAAAGATGGTCTCTTTTTACAAATTTCATAAAAAAAATTATTCCCTTGGCAAAAATTAATTAGTTGTCCTAATGAATTGTTGATATACAATATGATATTTTATTCTGTATTTTTTTGCATTTTCTAATGTAGGAAATAAAACACAAATATCCTATGGATAAACCGAGTTCATTCATCAAGGAATTTAAAATAATTATCCCCATTGATTCATAGATTTTATAGATTTGATTGAAATATGTTTTTTATAGAATCATATTCTGAGACTGCGTGAAATTTCCTATTTCTGCAAAAGAATTTTATCTTCAATAATTTGAAGAATAAATATTTATTTAAAGCTATTTATTGAAATTCCTAATTGAAGTTCAGTAATTAAATTCCATACAGATCATTAAAAATGAATTGTGTGATTACTAATACTTATTATAAACTGGTAAATTTATTTAAATATTTCTAGCAATCAAATGATAATTTTTTCATTTTAAAAGTGTTTATATTTGTTTTATTTCTAATGTTCGACAGGTGACAATCAATTCCCTGCCATAACTTCTGGATGTTGTCAGAATAATTGTATCATGTTGCTAAACACAAAGTTCTTGATTTATTCCCATAAAAATTCCAATATCGAGCTTTAAAAAAAAGCGGAGAATTATCCAAACCCTTCTGATATATTATTTGGGAATTTCTCATTGAATGCATTTGCAGACAGGTTGTAATACAAAAATGTTCACAAAAATAATCTTATAGGTTTAAACATCTTTAGGGTTAGGTTCACTTTTAATCTGATAGTTTTTTTAACATCTTTTAGGTTTTAACTATATATATAGTTAAACCCTAAAAGATATATCCATTGTCAGAAGCGTAAACAAACTGAAATGAGGCTGCCTATTTACAAAAAAATTGCCTTAATTAAAAAATCTAAATTCTTCCTTTTTTGTTTTCAGAAAAATGGGATCAATATATCCATGGTTATATTTATTTATTTATTCATTCATTCACAAAGATGAATGCAATTTCTTTTTTTAACAATATTATATTTTTAAATACCTTTTTGTGTTTTTATTTCATATTACGTACCAACTAATTATATTGAAGTGATTGTTGAATAAGACATACTACAGCTCAAATTTTCCTTTCTGTTTAGTGCATAATTTTTCATTTTATTAACTGTCGTTGTCGTGTTGAATTGTAAGAATAACTTATCCTAGCAAATTTAACAATGCATATTCATGTATGCAAAGAGGACAGTAGAAATTATTCATCTTAAAACCACTCTAAAAATTAAAGATGAAATCTCAAATCTTGAATTCACTGGTCCTATTGACGAAGTCTTCATCTTAATTTAAAATCTCTAAATTACTGGATTTAATTTCAGAGTTGGACATAGCCATCTTTCAATTGAAATATTTGAATCTTTATTAATACATTTCTGTGAGTTACAGTCTGTAAACAAATAATACATCAAACTCTTTAACGATAACAAAAGCACTTGTCTTTTTTATTTTAAATTTCAAAATTATTTTGTACACAAAATATGCATAGGAATGTGCAGTAGAAGCTTTATGGTACTATCCAAGCACTGCATGGTAACTAATGACTTCTAACGATTTTGAAGTTAATTTTAACTCTTAGTCTAGTCTGATGCCCATTAGCGAAGTCTTACTTTAAAGAATTGTTCTCTAGTTAATAGACATGACAAAGCTAATTAATTATTCTCTTACGTAGATTACGCGGCTACGGACACAGAATTCCAAACTCTCTAAAATTCTTCACCAAACTGCTTCTATAATCCTCTGAGATTTACGGAAGCGAAGCAGAACGTGTTAAACAATTAACCTGAAGAAGTTTGATAATTTTTTTTGTTTTAAATAATTCTAAGGTAACTTTAGGCGCTGTATCTTATTATTTCGTAATCCAATAAAAATTAATGATGCAATTTCAAGTTTAATATTAAACGAAAGAATTTTTTAAATCTTATGTTTAGGTAATTATTTTTCAAATGATGTTAACCGAGTTATTTCTTTTTATTGGGGTGAATTGTTCAATATATTTTAATTTTTTTAAGAAATGCGTAATATTTAATTTGAACTTTTTAACTGAAAAATTTATTACTAGCACTGCATAGAAATTTTTTCAATATACCATTCAAAGTACTGCATGGGTATACTTTCTTGTTTCATACACTTTAAATATTTTCTTGCAAATATGTAAAATTCTTCAATTTAACCCCGAATCCACTTTAAACTGTAGGTCCCGGTCTGTTTAGCCTAAAATATGCACAAGATGACCGTAGAGCGACAAACCAAACCAGTTAGTTTAACCCATTTAAGTTAAACAGCCAATGGTATGATACTTTAAATTGTTCATTAGATAATTTCATCTCAGACTTAAAAAATAAATTACTGTTAGTATTATGACATTTGTTTTAGAACAAAAATAAGCTTTAAATTTATTAGCAAGAATAAATGAATAATAAGAAAACGGAATTGACTATTTTGGGAAGTTTCTTAAATTGATTCTTATGTAATAATTTCTGTTAACGGGGCCAAATGGCAGAGTGACTAGCGCTCTGGCGTTCGATGCCACAGGTCTGAGGTGATAGTTTAGTTAGTGTCAAGCAGTTCAAAATAAACCACCCTTTCCATATCCCACAAAATAATACCAGAAGACTCCATATAACCTCCTTTAGATGCAATCCTGGCTTTGAGGTGGGAATAGGTGTTTTAAGGCTTAATCCTTACCTTTTTTTAGTAACGTTTGAATATAGTGGGGCCTGATGGCTAAGTGACTATCGCTGTGGCGCTCGATGCCACAGATTTCGGGTTCGAGTACTGGGCCGTGTCATGGACGTTTGTAGTGGTTTGGATTCCACTTTAAAATCGTAGGTTCCAATTTAATAGGACTATAGATCGTTGTTCCTGTCTCGAAATCTGCAGCCAGCCTTGGCCCACTATGGGCTTTTGTACCACTGATGATAATGATGGATTTCTGTTAATATTCACTCATCTGGTGAATGAAAAGTTCTATAGTTAATAAATTTCAAATTGCAGAAATATGTAAATTATGAAGTTATTTTTAACCTAAAAGATCAATGCAAATATAGTCATAAAATTTATATTATTTTCAATATCATAAATTTAAACATAATTTTCATGTTCAAATGATTTTAAAATTTACAAATGAGGAAAAACATACTTATAGATATTTGTTTGTAATATGTTTTGATATAAAATTAATTTTCTTTATAAATCAATAAAACGTATAAATAAAATATCACAATTAGTGACAAAAAAAATGGATATTTTATATACCTTTTGCTCTAGTCCGAGTAAAAGAACGTATTTTACCTCAACTACCTTTTTATAGCCAGCTCATAAAAATGATCTTCGGTTACACGAAAAAATAAAAAAAGGAGAAGTTTTAAATGTATTGCAAGAAAATGTTATAGTGTTTCAAAAAGAAAAAATTTCTACTTTCGCAGGCTTGACTTCGCATAAAAGTAATTCCCGATTGAAAGAACTTTTCATCGACCTTAGACCAATCTCATAAGAAATAATCTCCTGAAATGAAATGTGGAGTTATATTTCCTTCAAAAATGACATTTTATTGTTAGTGCTGGGGAGAGATTCTTTGTTCCTATTTCTATTTTTTCCTTGAGAAATATTTTTGTTAGATTTCCACCTTGAACACTCGGTCACTAATATTCACTAGACTAGAAACGGATTTAGAGCAATCTTTGAAAAACACTTTGAACACATTTTAAATTGTTCTAAATCCTTAGAATTTCCCAACCTCGATTAGACGTGATTACTGTAAGCACTGAAACATCAAACTACATTTTAGTACATATGAACGAGAATATCAAAAAATATATACTTGTGTAATATACATATTTCTGAAATTTTTTAAATAACTATTGAAATTGTTTATCATCATTCATCTGCTTATTTCATAATTGATCTGCTTATATAGAAAAATACTGAATTTTTTTACAATAACATTTGAAAATATTTATCGTCATTCGTCTGCTTATTTAGAAAAATACTGCTGAAATTTTTAAAATAGCAATTGAAATTATTTATCATCCATCTGCTCATTTATAAAAATACTGCTGAAATTTTTAAAATAACAATTGAAAGAATTTGTCATCATTCATATACTTATTTTAAAAAATATTATAATAAGACTACCTACTGCATTTATAATGGTAACCGAGGGAAAAAATTTTCTGAATACTTTTATTATATTCACTATAGTTAAATATAAAATATAATCGTCTATAAGCATGAAACCTATGGCCCAGTGGTAAGAGAGACGGTTAGCATATAGAAAGTGTCAATTTAAATCCTCAAGCGTCTTGTGTTGCAATCACTGCTTTTATAAATGAGTAGACTTTAATAGAAATTAGAAAACTTTAAATAAGCCTCTTGCAATGGCAGTCTGGTAGGTATTTTCCATGTTTTCTCTCGACATGCAAATGTGGAACAATTACACCTGAAAGTCCTCCCACCACTGCTTGTGGTATACAAATGGAACAAGAGGTACATCTATACACAAAACATGTATCAAATACTGAGAAAACCATAGATGTTTTTATCAACGGAAGCATTAACAAATCTTAGAAAGAATTAATTTATTGTAGGAAAAATAGCTCACGTTAAAGAAACTATTTGATATCAATAGTTTGTTATAACAGAAAGTAATAATAGCTTTTTTTAGACAAATAAAAACAGATAAAATATAGTTCGTTATGAGGAAAGTAACAAATGTATTTATTACAAAGTCATAAATGTATCTTGTTTACTTTTACTCAAATTTTATTTATTAAAATGAATAAAATTTGAGTAAAAGTAAACAAGACTTTTAAAGCAGTTCTAAATCGATTTCTGTATAGTAAATTATTATTGAACTTGTTAGCTTGTAACTTTTTATATGAATATTGCAAGAGTAAAGGATTATATGGGATTAAGGAATATTTATTTCGTATTCTACAGTTTGGTTTTCTGTCGGTTATTTGTACACAAATAATGTGTACAGTTATTTGTACACAATTAAGTCATTGCTTCCACTAGTTATCAAATTTTAATCGACCAAAACTATAAAATTTAAGAATCAAAAAAAAAGAAAGAAACAGCAGCAAAAACATTCAATCCTTTTTAACTAAAGATAGAGGTAAAGATTATCAAATGACTTAACAATTTTTTAATAATGGTAAGCATTTGACTTTAATTAACATACATAACTCGGTACTAATTGTTCAGTACAAAATACACTTTCTGTTTTAGTATAGTGTAATAGAAACTATGCTTTTCTTAGAGAAATTCGTGTAGCTTGTATCTGAAAATAAGTTTTGTAAAAAAAATTAAGCAAAACAATTTTTTTTTTTGATGCATTGTAAAGAATTTCACTAATTAAATTGGTAAAATTAGCCCAAAGTTAGGAGTGTTTATGACGTGTGTCACCTAGAAAATTTTTAACTAAGTTTTTTCTTTTAAAAAAAATTGCGTATTAATTGCTTTTATTTCCTCAACTATTTGGCTTCTTTATTTTATCTTTCATTATTTTTTTAAATTAGAGTAAATGCCATGGACTAGTATACAGGTTTAGTTTTCTTAGGAATATGTATTAAATTAAAACTAATTATTAGATTGTTTTTTGGGTTGAAGGGATTAATATTGGAATTTTTTTAACTGATTTAAACTCTTCTAAGATAAGTTTTTTTTTTGTTTCACAAAAATAATTTTTTGTTTAATAGCTGTGCCAGAGAATGGAGTTACATCTACTTGAAGGAGTTATCGTTTTGGAAAAAGTTGAAGTAAATGTAGCACTAATATTTATTTTATCTCTGTTATTTTAATTTTGATTTCTTAAATGTGTATAATACTGCTATTTTATTTCAAAACTTAATTTTTTAAATTAAATTGTTTATATTTCTAAGTTCATTTTTTAAATATCTGTGCTGTTGTTGTAAATTTTATGAATAAGTATAAAATGATAGTTTGACTTGGACATTTAGTTCATTTTTTTATGTATAAGCCATTCTTAGAATGTTAATAAAGTATTGGAAATTTAGATTGTATAATAAGCATTGGAAATTTTAGATTGAATAATAAGCGTTGGGAAGTTTAGATTGCATAGTAAGCGTTGGGAAGTTTAGATTGCATAGTAAGCGTTGGGAAGTTTAGATTGCATAGTAAGCGTTGGGAAGATTAGATTGCATAGTAAGCGTTGGGAAGTTTAGATTGCATAATAAGCGTTGGGATGTTTAGATTGCATAATAAGCGTTGGGAAGTTTAGATTTAGAAGTTTAGATTGCATAATAAGCGTTGGGAAGTTTAGATTGCATTTAGATTGCATAATAGGCGTTGGGAAGTTTAGATTGCATAATAGGCGTTGGGAAGTTTAATAATAGGCGTTGGGAAGTTTAGATTGCAATAATAGGCGTTGGGAAGTTTAGATTGCAATAATAGGCGTTGGGAAGTTTAGATTGCAATAATAGGCGTTGGGAAGTTTAGATTGCAATAATAAGCGTTTTTAGATTGCAATAATAAGCGTTGGGAAGTTTAGATTGCAATAATAAGCGTTGGGAAGTTTAGATTGCAATAATAAGCGTTGCAATAATAAGCGTTGGGAAGTTTAGATTGCAATAATAAGCGTTGGGAAGTTTAGATTGCAATAATAAGCGTTGGGAAGTTTAGATTGCAATAATAAGCGTTGGGAAGTTTAGATTGCAATAATAAGCGTTGGGAAGTTTAGATTGCATCACAACAGAAGATACCCCCGCCATTTACCTCCTTCCATGTAAACACACGGGTTCATGGACTTGGTCTAGACCAAGGGTGGCCAACACGCGGGACGTTTGCTGCACGTGAGATTTATCACACTTTTACAAAATAAATTTATTTTATAATGGCCAAAATAGTGAAAACCATAAATATTAAAAAGGTACATTCTGTGTGCATCCATATGTTCAAAAAGTAACTGTCGAAATTATTATTAAAAAAATTAACTTGGATTTTTAAAATAATATTCTTGCTCATACAAATATCGCACTAATAAAATAAATATTTTTTAATAAATTCATATTTGTTTATTTCTTTTATATTTATATTTTTATATTTCATTTTTAATGTTATGTATTTCTGTACAATGTGCATTTAGTATCATTATTAATATGTTATCTATGTTTACATGTAAGAATTATAGTCAACACAATAATAGCAATTCATTATGTTTCCATTTTTCACTCCAAAAAAATGTCTATAATGGGTCTAAATATAATATAGGAATATATTATTTTACATGCGACCCACGGAGTTATGATACACTTCCAAAGTGGCCCGCAAGGTCATTTGGGTTTACCACCCCTAGTCTAGACGTTGCTGTCGACCAAATGTTATAAGAAACAACAATCTAGAAATATATACTTCATACTTTGAAGGCTGTAGCGGGTGATATTTACCATAGTCAAAGAAATATTATCACAAGAATGCTTGAGTGCGATGACAAAAAAGAGTACATTCCTGTCGTATAATTTTAGAGATTAAGTAAGAGTTTATTTATTTTATTTATTATCTTACTTCTTTCCAGACTGTACATCCATATTAAAAAATAGTAAAGTTATTATATCATTTTAATTTTTAAGGAATTTTTTAAGTCGATATATTGCTCTTTATCAGACGAAAACGTGGCAATTAATCAAGCAATATATGGAATTTTGATTAAAGTAATAATTTATATCAACGCAAAATAATAAAATGTTTTTAATAATGAAACTAGAGTATTATTTAAAAATATTTTAACATCATGTAAGCATGAAATGTTTATTATTAAAAAATTTTGTTTAGTTCATTTACAGTAAAATTCATGTAGAAGTTTCAATTTTCGTTAATTTTTACTTAGAAATTTTTTAATTTCTTCAATGTTCTTCAATTCCTGCTAACAAAAGAGCCGAAAATAGAGTACTAAGTCACAAGGGATGAAAAGTATTAACTAATCAGTCAATTTCTTATAAAAAAAGTTATGTAAAGAAAAACTCGTCTTTATGGTAGAACATTTTATAATAACATTTATTTTTCTTTATACGGGATTAAAAATTAAAATGTATCTTAGCTGAGTACAAATTTCATATTTTTTCTTTTATCGCCGTATTTTCTCAATAATTTCTTATAAAATATTTTGTACCTAATATTTATACCTAATGTCTTAAGTACTCAATTTATATTAACCTGTATCTTTTTTATCTATCACCAAAGTTTAGTATACTCATAAAGTATTCAAGTTGTTAAATACGAGTTGTTCTGTACATAACATTTTTTTTATAAGAAATTGACTGATTAGTCAATATTTTTCATCCGTTGTGACTTAGTACTCTATTTTCGGCTCTTTTGTTAGCAGAAATGGAAGAAATTAAGAAATTCCACATAAAAATTAGCGTAAACTGAAATTTCCACATAAGAAATTACGAAAACTGAAATTTCCACATGAATTTAACTGTAATAAACTAAGTAAAATCTTCTTAATAATAAACATTTCATGCTTAGATGACGTGGAAAATATTTCAAATACTACAATTTTACTTCTGGTTTCAGCCTTAAAGTAAACATGATTTTTCCTAAATAAATAAGGTTTTCTTATATATTTTCTAATTATATAAGGTTAATCTTCAAATATATGACGTAAGAACAATAAATGAATTGCAAAAATATTCACTATTCAACGTCATCGTACACATAATTAATGCATTTCATAACCTTATTTGTACATTTTTGAATATATTTCCTTGTATTCTTTTTCCATATTCAAGAAGAAAAAAAAATTTCAGGAGTTTTAATCAACTTTTTTCATTTATTCTTTTCTAATCCATTGAGGATTATAGCATTAATATTGATCCAATTATACGAGTACATCATTTTTTTTTTCATTTAAAATTTTTATTCTTGTAAAAAGAAAAGCAATTTTATTTTAGAGTGTTTAACTATAAAGACGAGCTGTTCTTTACAGGACTGACTAATCCTGTAAATAAATATCGTAAAGGACAACGCACCATGTAAAGAACTAATCAAGTAAAGAACAACACGCCATGTAAAGAACTAATCAAGTAAAGAACAACACGCCGTGTAAAGAACTAATCAAGTAAATAACAACACGTCGTGTAAAGAACTAATCAAGTAAAGAACAACACGCCGTGTAAAGAACTAATCAAGTAAAGAACAACACGCCGTGTAAAGAACTAATCAAGTAAAGAACAACACGCCGTGTAAAGAACTAATCTCGTAAAGAACAACACACCATGTAAAGAATAACAACGCTTAAGTTATCATAAATTGAAAAAATTTAACAATTTCTACATAAAAGTAACGAAAACTGAAACTTCCACAAGAACTGAACGGTAATAAACTAAGCTAATAATAAATATTTAATAATAAATTTAATATTTATTATTAAATATTAATTTAATATTTATTATTAAATTATTTAATATAAATTCTTAATAATAAATATTTCATGCTTAGCTAGTGTGAAAATATTTCAAAAACTATAATTTTATTTCTGATTTAAGTCTTAAAGTAAACATTATTTTTCTCGATGTATAAAGCTTCAAAATTCAAAACATAATTTTATTATTATGAAAATCAGCCAGAGGCGAAACAAATCCAGTAGCGAAATATAGAGAAAAACTGTCTCGTTCAGATTAATGTATCCACCTTTTACCGAGAATCTCTTTATTGAATAGAAATTCTATTTCCTAAAGCTTCTTCAAGTATATGCCATAAGAACAATAAAACATATGAATTGCAAAAATATTCAATTTTTTCATTGGCTGTTATAAACTGACAAATAAAGTGCATTCTGACAGTTTTCGAAAAGTAAAACTTATTGTCAAAAATATTCAAAACAAAAAGATCGCATCTATGAAAAACGACATATTGCTTTATTCTTTGGCTTAAAGGCGAGTGACACTAGGTTGAAATTCATAGGAGAATGTTTCTTAAAATCCAGCTTTTCTGGAAAGTGAGAAATCTTCAAATGTAATATTCGTTGAGAAGCTATTTGAGAATCACTTATATAATCGATAACCAATAACTGGATAATTATCCCTCTTTTCTATTCATTATTCTGAAATTCTTACTGTTAATATGTACCTTAGTTGTTTTTTTTAATTAAATCAACATATAAAAGTATTTGTATACGGTTTTTTTTCCCAAATTTTATGAAAAATGTCCTCTGGAAATTAAAATTAGCTAAACTCTTATTTGGTGCTATTTAATTATACAAGAAAAGAATTTTTTTTTCTTTTACCACTTAGTAGACAGCAACATCTAGACCAAATTCATCACCCGTGTGATCTCATGGAAGGAGGGAAGGGGGATAGCTTATGTTCTGATAGAGCACCCGTAGGTAGACGTCTGACTTTTGGCTCCGTGTCACTGAAGATGGAGGGCAGTGCCTTCCGGGAGGACTTTTAGAGAGAACTACCCCGCATTTGCGGATCGAATGAGAGACAACCTGAAAACTCCCACCAGGTAGTTCGACTAACGAGACAAGAAGCTGAACCTCACAAACGCCATCGGGTCTCCTAGTTTTTTGAAACAGTGTCTACAACAAAGACGCCAGCGGATTGAACCTCCGCCCTAATGCCTATCAGCGGCGCGTGTTGCCACTGAGCCACGAATCGGGCATTAATTTTTCCTGCATTATATTAGAAAAATAATTTCAGAATAATTCAACTATCAAGTAATAGATTTTAAAAAGTACGGTTCAATAAATTTTGATTTCTATTGATAATTTCTTATAGTAATTTGGTTTTTTTTTTATCATTAACCTTTTAAATCACGATAAAATAACATCTTATTGAATTAATTTGTGCATAAAAATTAATATACATAGAGCTATATTTTTTAGCAATAAATGATACCGGAAAAAATGTTATTTCTACTCTGTGCCCGATATTTATTTAATAAATAATAAAATTATAGTAAGACTAAGTCTTGAGATATATATTTAAAGACTATAAAATTTTCATAATTCTGTCCATACTGGTCTTGTACTTCATTCTGCATGGGTATAAAAGAATGTGATTAAGATATCTTTAACGCAACATAAAATAGAGAAATTTAAGTAAAAGTAAATTAGAGTTCTTCCAATCTGTTTCAGGCTTGGACGAACTCTGATTGGCTAAATGGATTGCTAATTTGTCTGATCATTCGATAAATAAGATTTTGGCTACTTTTTTTATAATCAGTTGAACAAATTGTCTCGTTATCTACAAGTAATTTTGATTAGGATACTACTAATCTTGTAAGTAGCTTACTGCTTTAATCATTCAATTTGCTTTATTTTAACCAGTATTGTTTAACTATATTTCTCATTAACTGAGAGTTTCTAATCTTAAGGCTTACTTATATTTTTTTGTAATAGGGTATATTTATTATTTTTATAGAAACCATTCTGCGCATGCATGGAAACACTAAAGAAAAAATTCTTACAGATAGAGGACCTTTTCTTCTAACTTGCCAAGATAAATGAAAATAAATAGAAATAAAATGCAATAAATACAAACACAATAAAGTGAATCAAAAAGTTTTTAAAGTGAATCAAAAGTTTTTATAAAATAAATTTGATCCGCTCTATAATTTTTTTCCCAAAAAAATTCCTAATTTTATTAAATGAAAAAATTCCAAAAAATTTCATAGTTATACCTTCCTCTTACTACATATTTTTAAAACAATTATATCTTGTAATCATATAATTATCCACAAATTTTGAGATATCTCCAGTTAAAAAATTATCAATAAATTTTAACCATTAAAAATATTAATATACAGTTTATTTTCACATGTGTGCTATTAGACTAATATTAATCGAATTAATCTCAAAATAAAACGAACAGCAGAAATAAAAGTGAATTATGTTGCGCATTATGATTAACAACGTATATTTTGAGCCATCTAGCTTTTCAGGTAATGAGTTTTGGCAAATGTCTTTTTTGCATGTTAACATTTATTATGAACGTTTATTTATCATAAAAATGGTTTCTTTTATCCTGACTGAAAAATGTAAATAGAGACATTTCTTCAATGCTACTTTATGCATTGCAATTTATAATTTCTTAAAAATCGAAATACATTTCTTGACAAATCATATATTTAACTAAGCATTTGACAACATGACATAAGTCGCGCCCGTTACCCTAACAATAAATTAAAAAGCTGTCATGTTATATCTATTGTTAAGCATTGTTGCTGTAGTTTTTATTTTAAGAAGATAAAATCCTTTATGAAAACTTTTTACTTCATTTTAAAGATGACTTTGAAATTTTACCATTTTAATGCTTCACCTTATTTATCTTTGTCAAAATTAATTGTACGGATGCAAAATAAGCTTAGTTTCGCATTTTCTTTTCGTTGTCCTCTTAAATCTGTATGACAGTTCCTCTAACATTATTCATTACGGTGTGTCAGTAGTGTAGTTTCAAAATATACAAAGAAAAAATTACTGTTGCTAGCTAACATGCTTTAATTTACGATGCTATCAATGGATTCTTTCTTATAATTACGTCTTCTTCACTAAATATAAGTAAACCACAACTGAAATATTGTCCTATTAATTTAGCGAAACCAAAAAGAAACTCTATGTCCCAAACTATTGTATTTCAAATGTAATTTGTATTCTCATTTTACTTTTCTTATTCCTTAGAACTCATTCGGCTCAAATCTTAAGATTGTATCATTAATAATGAATAATACGTGCTTTCTTTACTCTATAAAGGGTAATGCATTTTTACCTTTTTGTATTGCCAGATTAGAAATGCATTATTTTTGTAAAATGTCATTGCAAGGAACAGTAATGCATAATTTAAACATATTATTCTTTTTCTGGAAATTATTTAGAGAAAGGATCATCGCTTAGTTGACCTTAAATTGTACCCTAGGCACATAAAGAATTTCTATAATTGTTGAATTTTTCGAACATTATCATTATTTTTAACTATCATTATCAACTAA
Source organism: Caerostris darwini (assembly GCA_021605075.1). Lineage (NCBI taxonomy): Eukaryota > Metazoa > Arthropoda > Arachnida > Araneae > Araneidae > Caerostris > Caerostris darwini. The sequence goes on along the minus strand of BPLQ01012466.1, from coordinate 22,529 downwards.
AGTTTTTTCTTATTTCTAACAGGGAAAGAAACTAATAAAAGTAATAAAAGATTATTGTAGTTTTAAAAAGATTATTGTAATTTTAAATCCAGAAAGTACTATAACCATTGTAAATTCGCTAACTATTGAGTATGCTTTGAAGGATTGGTCATTTAGAGATTTTGTCATATATTTTTTAAATTAATTTAAGAAATTTTGATTGACAAATTTTAATCTAATTTTTTTTCTGTTGTTTTCTTTTAATTTAAATACATATATAAAATAATAGAATTACCAAATATAGTTCAAATCACGACTCGAAAGATAAAATATAATATTTTTTTTCTTAAATTTTTACCATTCTGGTACAGTTAACAATTGTTCTAGAAAAAAAATACTCTTAAAAAAAACTGCACTTTTTTTTCCACTTGATAAATCCATCATTTTATTTAGTTGTCTCTTCCTTCCAATTTTCTTCTTGTCTTTCTAGGAAAACCTAATAATAACACAACACCGAAAAAAGAACAGAGACCATTAATTTCTTTTGATTTAGTCTTCGGGATGACAAGTTGCGTCTGCTAAGCCTTTGATTTGTCCGTTGAAAGACATTCTAGAAAACAGTGACTTTAACGACACTCCCTCTGTAATTCCCTAAAATTTAACGGCGAAAATTTATTTTCTTATAAAAGACGGGTCTTTACGATTGATTTCCAATTTATTTATAGCTGTATACCTATAGTTAGATATTTAAGACATCTAGAAATGGATTTATGATCCTCACTTTTAATATATTTTTCTATGCCTTATTTATCCAAGATTTAAAAGATCTCTTAAAGTACTGTTGTTTTTTTAGTTTATTGCTTATTGGGACATTTTTTTCCTTGTTTTTTATAGATAAATAGCTTTCTTTTAGAGTTAATCGTAATCCATAAAGAATATGTATCAATTCTAAAAAAGATTACAATGATTGTATTTAATTTTGCTGCATTATAGAAACGATGATTCAAAATCCTAATTATGTTCATTACTTGAAGGCAGTAACTTATTTCCTTTTAATTTTGGTAGGTGGGTTTAACAATATAAAATATTTTTTTCGATATTTTTCCGTGAAACAACTGCGTAAACTTTGTACCTTTTAACTTTTCAACTGCTGTGCACTTTCTTAAAATGTCATAAAAGTTGGCAATCTTAACACTTCCGTTCAAACCACTTATAAGTATTTCTAAAAAAAATATCTGCAATAATAATGCATTGCAAGGAGATTATTTTTATTCAAAAGTTTGTTTTTTGTTATATAAACAATATCAGATTAATAGTTTCAATTGAACATCGATAATTAATTATCATGAACTGATGACATTAAGAATATAATATGATGTATGCTAATGATATGAATCAAACTAAATGACTTCAATTTCCACAAGGAAACATCCTATGTATAAGTACAGAACACTTATTACCACTATCTTTTCATGTGAAACAAATACATTTTTGTCCATATATTGGGTATTTCATTCGTTATTCTTAATTGATACATCAAATTTATAGTCGATTCAGCAGATACAACGTATATTAAAACACAGGAAATATTTGATTAAATTCTATGAATTGACCTACGTGAAAAAATAGCATTAAATATAATAAAATTGCATACATCAATCTTTTGTCAATTCTGTATTTATTTATAAAATTATTAAAATTGTATTTATGTTTAAAATTAGCAAAGTAGGAGTAGATATACATTACAAACCGAGTTTAGTTTTTTAAAATCCTGCTTTCCATCGTTTTTTTCAATGGAAAATGGTTTCTTCGTTACCAAATCCTAAATTAAATCTATTTGCTTGAATGATGATAAAAAAAATTCTTTGGATCAAATAATATTCTTTTGTAATTATCTATCTATTTATTTATTTATTTTTTTGACAATTTCATCTAAGATTTAGAGGAATCATATTATTTATTCAAATAAATCCTGCTTATTTTCTCAGATTTTTTATAATACTTTTTTTCTAACTTAAGACAATTTTTCTTATCTTTTTTTTTTTTTTTTTTAACGTTAAATTGGAAAAAAAAAATCAGACATAATGAAAAGATAATTGTATTGTAAGTTAAATAATACTCACGCACATAATACTTATAAATATTTTATTATAAAATTATAATTATAAATCTTTAAAATTATACTTATAAGTATTATTAGTATAAATAAAGATTTTTAAGTACAATTGTACATAAAGAATAGAAATGTAAAATTGTGATAACGCCTTCATTTAAATGAAATTAAACAAATCTAATTCTTTCGACATGCGTTTAATAAAATGTTTTTTAAAAAAATCACTCACGGTTGTACAAAACTTTATTCAGTGTTTACTCAATAATATTCGCTTTCGTCAGTTACGCAATTGTTTTTTTAAGTTAAAAATACAGTGTTAAAAAATTTCGTTCGTATCTAGAACTATTACTAAGTCAAGATTTTATTTCTTTAGATTCATAATTTCTTAAAATCAAAAGCCTTTTTTATAAACCAATTTAGAAATTTTAATAAACATTGTTTTTTACATAATTACATCATTTTAAAATTAAATTATATTTTTATTAAATTACAATTTGTTTTATATTGCCTCTACATTAAATGTGCTGATTTAACTTTAAAACAATTCGCGCCGAAACCTCAAAAACAAGGAGAAATCTAAGAAAAAAAATTGTTAACACAAGGTAAAATATATAGATATTGTTGAATTTATCTTAGCTGAAAGCCTCAAGTCTTCGCAAGTTATCCTTTCTTAAATTGCCCGCCTACTTGTTAATCCTATCGTCCAATCCTTTATAGCCCGTTGTAAATAACGTGAAGAATTTCGAACTCCCTTGAGATTTGATGGAGCAAAGATACCACAGTTTTGACTCTGCAAATCCTTCTATAACACTGCTTCCTTAATACCTCGAGCAATATATTTTTTACTCGCCTTCTGTTGTGCGACGAAAATAAATTTATTCATCGAGCTTAATGCTACGCCAATCTAAGCGAGATTTTTCTAGTTGTGAAATCACCATGGTAGAAAAAGAATCTTGGATAATAAATTTGTTCAGAAATATGTTCAGAGCAGCGAATGGCTCTTCTGCTAAACTACATAATTCTTTACACTAAAAAGTTACTAGCCAAATTTCCGATGCGAATTAATTAAATTTATAGAATTCCGTGAACTTAATGGGTCTTGACTTTGTTTACAAATTCATTCAAGGAACTTAAAAAATGTATTCATGGTGTATTGATTCTCATCCAACTGAATAAGATGTATTGTTTCAACTAATTCATTTTCGTCTTGATGGAAGATACAGCCTTAATTTTCTGCATGCTTTGTTCTAACAATCATGTATTTAGCAAATAAAATAAGTTTTCTGTTAAAATATATTAAATTTTAACACCTTGAAAGACGTAAGACGTTATAATTTCATGTGTATTTTTTTTCTTATTATTTGGACCATGAATATAATAATTCATTTTCACTTATGTATCACAGAAAATGATAGAATAATTAACAAAAAAGGACATTTTTGCTCCATGTAATTCAAACACAAGTTACCTGATTCAAAAGGAAATGTTACAGAATTGAAAAATATGTATTCTAAACTAAACTTTTGTTTGAATGAATTAATATTGCCAGAATAAACAATACTTGTTTTAATAATGTTTATTGAATTATTTAATTATTTACATTATTTGAACTAATATACTAACGTTTCAAGAAAAACTTTTTAACCATTAGTAATACAATGCCCCGATCCTTTGTATCAAGCTTTAAGTTGTTTTTTTTATTGATTCATATCACGTTTTCCAAAAATTCAAACGAAATCCTTATTTACTCATGCTGTAACTCATTTCAATATTTATTCTTAATGAATTTAACGTAAGATTTAAAATTGAAAATTCACAGAAAACATTAAAACATTTTTTTAACTAAATATCTATACATTCAATGTTAATAAACTGTCAGTTAAATATTTTATAATAGATAATCTTTTATTCTCTGAACTGTTTAATACACATAAAAAATGCACTTTATAAAAAATTATATCATTATGTAGTCTAATCTTTTAATAAATTAATCCTAAACTATTTTTAACCTAATATTTTAATCAAATTACTTTTACTCCGTAAAAGAAAACATACCAACTTGCATATGTAAAGCATCTTGTATAAACGGGCGTACCGGTTACGGAGTTCCTTGGTGGTTTTAAGAATCACAAACCTCCACATCTTAAATTAGTTAAAAAATTTGCATTAAATGAAGTTACTTAAATTAATGCATCTTTGTATAATCATAACATAAAATTCAAAGAAAATGCTTAATTCATAATACATACGATCTCGAAATTTGTGCATTTTCAATTTTGCTACTTAGCAACAAATCATTTTATTTTTCTGCCTTAAAAAAATTTTAACTTTTTTTTGTGCTGTAAAATTTATGCTATGTTTTTAAATATTAGATAACAAGTTTTAAGAAATTTCAAACTTTAATTAAATTAGTTATATTAATAGTCTTGACAATAAAAATTAACTGTTTTTTAAATCTATGCCAATATATACATAATCACGCCTCATTCAGAAAAAGCATATTGAATATCCCTTTACTCTAGTATCTTACTTAAAATTTTAATAAATGCATGACGATCATATAAAATGTGAAATCAGCAATTAAAAACTCAAATTAAAAACTTTTAATAAAATATAAATTAAACAGTGTAATCTTTTTTTTTTTTTTTTTTTTTTTTTTCATTTTGAAACCTTTTGTTTATTTGTAATTGAAATCTTTTGTTTTAGCTATTAAACTTTAATGCAAATTTTAAATATTTACTAACGTTGAAAAACATTTTATATATTACACAAGGATCAGGGTTTTGATTTTTTTTTAAATTATATATCAAAGATTTATTACATTTGTGTTTGAAAACATTAATACCTTTTTTATACTCGTTCAGCTATGAAATAGTATTTTATAAGTCTTCAGAATCGTTCTCTTCTTGAAAACAAAGTCTAAGAATAATTCAGTATAGCCATGTTTAACATTATTTAAAGTATTTTTAATGTGAAAGTAATTTTCTTTATTGTAATAATGCCATAAGAATAAACTTGAAATAGAAAAACCCGAATTTCATGTTGTGCTAAATATTACTTTAAAACTCAAAGCTGAAAGATTTATCTTAAACTGTATTTATTGTCTAGCCACTTCTATAAAGTTAATTTCATAAGCATCAACTGACAACGATTTAAATTTTTGCAGCCTACCATTTAAAAATACTTTACAATAATGTCATGTTATGGAATTTTATGGATTGGAATCATCCTTAAAGCCGAAAACTTGCTAAATTGTTGCACACTAAACAATAAAGTTTTCTGTTTATGGTAAAAGAAGCTTTAAACTTTTTTGGTAACAGTTAAAATTTTAATGGTAACAGTTCATGCATGGTGAATACATCATCTTAAACGACATCTTAAATCCTATCTATACAATTTTATTAATTAATATTATTTTTACGTCACTTTTTATGCTTTCTTGAGAAAAAACGTAAATCTTTCTTTTAAAATGTCAAATCTTAAACGACGATAAAAGCTTTTTGAGTTATCTACTTCGTGGTGTTTACGATTTAAGAGTCCACATTTTTTTTTTTCTTTTATGCGGGATCTAAGAGAAAGCACATTATAGAAAGTTTAAAAGGAGATTTAAAATTAAATATATGACTCCGTCCATCTGAAGTAACCTAAAAATATTTGTTGCACTCATAAAATACGGCTTCATAGTTCAACGTGTCTTTAGAGTTTTTCCTTTTTTTTTCTTCCTAGTTTTGCTGGTAATTATAGCAGCTATTACTAGAGAGGAAGTAATTTTCCAGCGGGGAAAATTTTTGCGGTAGACTGCATAATATGTTTTATACTAATCCCAAAACACTTCTAAAAATAGGACTTAATCAATAATGAGTAATAAGTGATGTTGATAATATCCGAAAGTTTTCGCAATGAACACTTTAAAGATGATGAAGCACCTCATTTCAAAATAAAGCTGCGAACTTTCTTTTTCTCTCTGCCTTTCACGCACTTTTCTTTTTGTTTTACTAGTTTTGTTGTTAATACCATTTTAGTAAATGCTCTCTGAAAGTTATTTCTGTTTCGAAAAGTTTCAGCACAAGAAAAATTTTACAATATCGGATTGAAAGTTTTCTGTATGTAGGTTAATAACGTTAAGAATTTAATCCACACTGATGTCACATTTATTTGTCGATGATGTGTTGCTAATTAAGGTTTAATTTCCTTTTTTTTTTAAGAAAATTGTAGCTAATTACGTGGAAATGATGCAATTATGGAAAAAAAGTTTTATTATTTTAGCATTGCTAATGTAAAACCTATGCTCTTAAACCCTTTCAATCGATCGGTAAGTTAATTTCATTGACAAAAAAAAATTAAAGCCTTCCAACTTTTCCAGAGTAACACATTGTTTAGTATAATTAACTTTATATGATCTTTATGAAAATTAGAAAGTAAATTCTGATCGATAGCTTTCATTCAGTTTAAAGTCAAGCCAATAAATTATTACAAAACATAATTAAAAAATGAAACAGCATAAGTTTCAAAAAATGAAACAGCATAAGTATTTAACCTTAAAAATTTATGGAAATGTAGTTCTTAATATGTAAATGTACAGTCAAACATGTTTTTATGCTGTCCTTTTTTGTGCTACCTTGTGTGGGGTTTTTTTGTGCAGCATATAAAAAAAATTCCATCAAATGTATATTAGGAATAAAAATTAATTAAAAAATGTAATTCACAATGAGAAAACAAATGGCGGTCAGAATAACCTGCAAATTAAAAAAAAAAAAAAAAATTCAGCGAATGGCCCATCTGAATGGGGTAATGGGATGTTTTAATATCATCCCATGCCACAGATTCGTGGTAATGGGATAATATATCATCCCATTACCACAAATGTTATTAAATACGAGGCAGTGGTGTACCGTGAGGTTCTGATTTTACATATTTTCTATATGGTACTTTTACTGCATAATCCTATACCGCATCCTATTTACTGCATAAAAAAAATTAATGTGTTCCATACAATAGATTTAATAGCTACTTCTGAAGTTTCAAGATATTTTGTTATGCGATTTCTTTTCTGCAGTTCCTATCCCCCGTACAAAAACAGCTTTGACTGTGTATCGAAAGTTTTTTAGAGGGAATTTTAAATACACTGAAAATTATAATTTTATGTCTAAATGTTATGTTAAATGTCTCTATGTTATAGTTAAAAACCCTTTTGAACTTAAAATTAAAATGAATGTAAAAAGTAATGTACAATGAAAGATTGAGTCTCCAGCTTTCTTATTAATAAAATTAGTATAGCATGCAAATATAATTAAGAATCTGAAGTTCAACCTGTCTGTAATTTAATGAGATCTTTTTCTTAATTTACAAATTATAAAGGAAGTTTATAGTCCATAAAGTTTAAAAGACAACAGATAAAAAAATTAGTTTTATAGCTCAAATGGTGTAATCTATTCAATCTAAAAAATAATATTTTCTGGGGTTTTTTTTTCCATTATTTTATTTTACAGATAAGTGGTACTAAGTAACTTACTTAGATTTTTTTTATTATTCTATCGTCAATTTACCCTTTAGTATCCTTTTCGTACTTTTTTGCATCCAATTTCCATACAAAAATGTCACTCTTTTATTAAAAGACGAAAATAAATAGTAAATTGTAAGAAATATAAGAATTTGTGGACATTTTCTATTATTTTGTTTTCCAAATTAGCAGAATTACGTAACTTGCACACATTTTTTATTGTCCGATCTATCAATTTACCTTTGTTTTATGTGCTTTTCATGCTTATTTTGTATCAAATTTCAATACAAAAATATCTCTTTTATTAAAAGATAAAATGTAGTAAATTGTAAGAAATATATTCATTTGTGGACATTTCCTATTATGTTGCTTTTCTGATTAGTAGAAATAAGTAACTTGTAGATATTTTTTTATTGTCCGGATTTATCAATTTATCTTTGTTTTATATGCTTTTCATACTTCTTTCGTATTCAATTTCCATACAAAAATGTCACTTTTATTAAAAAATAAAATGTAGTAAATTATAATAAATATAATAATTTGTGGATATTTTCTGTTATTAGTAGAATTACGCAACTTACACACATTTTTTTATTGTCAGATTTATCAATTTACCTTTGATTTATGTGCTTTTCATACTTCATTTGTATCCAATTTCCATGCAAAAATGTCTCTTTTATTAAAAAAAACAAAAACAAATGTCATAAATTGTAAGATATATATTAATCTGTCGATATTTTCTATAATTTTGTTTTCCATATTAGTAGAATTACGCAACTTACACCCATTTTATATTGTCAGATTTATTAATTTACCTTTGTTCTATGTGCTTTTCATAGTTCTTTGTATCCCATTTTCCCCATGCCATATCACTTTTATTAAAAGATACAATTTACTATATTTTAAGAAATATATTAATTTGTGGTTATTTTCTATTATATTGTTTTCCAGATTAGTGGAATTACGTAATTTGTAAGCATTTTTTATTGTTCGATTTATCAATTTACCTTTGATTTATATGCTCTTCATACTTCTTTTGTATCCAATTTCCATACAAAAGAGCCTTTTATTAGATCACATAAATAAAATCAACCTCTTCTTGAAGTGATGTCAGTAATGGTAGCCAATAAATGATGTGCTGTCAGTTTTATCTGTCCATTCGAAGAAAGGACAAGGAGAAAGAAATGTAGTGAACTTTTATTCCTACAATGAAGTCACCAACAGTTACTCTACAGGATAGTTTTGTTCACCAGAATATAAACTGCTGAAACTGAGAAACCGTGTAATCTTTTGCAGTTTCAGCAACTTTCACGGTTCCAAATCTGTCACCGAAATCCAAAGCAAAACTTCCATGCAACAAACTCGCATTGGCAATGGAGAAAGCAGAGCAACTCAAAGCAAATACAAACAACAAACTCTCCGTTACGTATGCATTTCGTAAATGCAGGAATAGTGTGCATTATGATAGTTTCTCGCACGAACAACTGTCTTTCGATAAAAAAAATAATAAATGTTGCTATTTTCGAATGACGAATAAAAGGAACAAAAGTAAGGAAATATTATGGCAGTCTGTATGTTTTGTGATTTGAATGAAAAAAAAATGAAAATTTAGTTCCATCTCGAAATGTAGTCTACCAATAATACGGTTATAGTTTTGAAAATTTATAATATTTAAACTTAAAAAATTATATTTTCGTAAATTATTTATTTTGTATTGTATTCTTAATGTACAAGAATTATTTCTTAATATTATTAGTATGATAGAATGATATTATTAGTGGCTTATTAGTTGCTTACTAGTTACTTGATATTATTAGAATAAATTATTAGTATTATAGAATTCTTATTAATATTATTATTATTATTGTTATTATTATATTATTAAAAAAATGTTGCAATTTTCGAATGACGAATAAATGGAACAAAAGTAAGGGAATATTATGGCAGTCTGTATGTTTTGTGATTTGAATGAAAAAAAATGAAAATTTAGTTCCATCTCGAAATGTAGTCTACCAATAATACGGTTATAGTTTTGAAAATTTATAATATTTAAACTTAAAAAATTATATTTTCGTAAATTATTTATTTTGTATTGTATTGTTAATGTACAAGAATTAGTTCTTAATATTATTAGTATGATAGAATGATATTATTAGTGACTTATTAGTTGCTTCTAGTTACTTGATATTATCAGAATAAATTATTAGTATTATAGAATTCTTATTAATATTATTATTATTTTATTATTATATTATTAAAAAAAATGTTGCAATTTTCGAATGACGAATAAATGGAACCAAAGTAAGGGAATATTATGGCAGTCTGTATGTTTTGTGATTTGAATGAAAAAAAAATTAAAATTTAGTTCCAACTCGAAACGTGGTCTACCAATATACATAGGCTACAGTCATAGTTTTGAAAATTTATAATATTTAAACTTAAAAAATGATATCATTTTCGTAAAATTGTTCAGTAAAATGTTTCTAGCATTTCAATTTTTCTAAGATTTGTGTATTTTAAAAGTTTTTATTTTGTATTGAATTCTTAATGTACACGAATAGTTCTTGGAATTAATTCTTAATATATAAATTATTAGTATTATAGAATTCTTATTTATTATTGTTATTATCATTATTATATTGTTACGGTATTTAAATATATCCGTCTTATCTTATTAGTTAAACAATATTTTATTATATAAATATTAAAGGAAAATTTTTACCGTGAAAAATTATACTAAAATTAATGGAAAATAACGTTCCAAGAATTTACATAGCACAAAATGTAAAATCCATAATTAATCTTTCGGCATTATAAGCAGTTTAAATTTTTAATTGCAGACAAACCAATTTGCGCATAATTTGGAATGTAGGGAAAATCATGGTCTTCGACTTTCTTTCGTAAATTCAATTTTAAACTAATAAATCAAAGTTATATTGTGTCGCATGCGTCAGATATAAAAAGCTTTTAGAAAAATTTTATCTTAGCAATCATTAATATCATATTTATAAGCTATTTACTATTTTTAATTCAAGATATGAAAATTGTTCAGGCTTTTAAGATTAAAACCTTTTAATGAATTGATTTAAAAATTGCTTTGAAACTACAGTTTCTCGAAAATTTTGAGCTGTTATATAAAGCCATTTTAGCACTCTTTAAAATTACTAAGCCATTAATAAAATTTATAACTATGATTAATGACGTAATATTACTATTATTGACTGCTAATATTGTTATTTTGGCTTAAGATTTTTTATATATCACATAAAATATTAAACTTTTTCAATGTTTTCAAAACTCATAAACAAAATTTAAAGATAAATATGCAATTTGCTAAATTAGTTCAATAACTATTATTATGGTTCATGGTGCATAGATATCTTTTATTTATATTAGAGATGAGAAATTATTGAGTCCACATGTTTATTACATATTTCTTTTATTTTATCTCACTGTTAATATACTCATGTTACTTTCAATATAAATATGCTGTAGGTTCTCATTTTGAGACAAAAATAAAAAATAAAAATTATTTACTTTTTTTAATGTTTGCTTTCTATTTGGTTCTGACAGCAGCTGTCAAGCAGGAAGTAAGCCATAGATGGAAATCTCTCGGTATAAGATTTCATCTATAGGGTAGTAATAGTAATCGATTCCATACTGTAACGTACTATACTATAATCGATTCCATACTGTAACGTACTATACTATAATCGATTCCATACTGTAACGTACTATACTATAATCGATTCCATACTGTAACGTACTATACTATAATCGATTCCATACTGTAACGTACTATACTATAATCGATTCCATACTGATTCCATACTGTAACGTACTATACAATAATCGATTCATACTGTGTATATATATATATATACAAATAATGAACTCTAGACTATTATACAAATAAATGAAAAATTAAAATAAAAATGTGATCACAATTGCACGATTAAATCACAAGTTCAGTTCACTCCAAGGTCGGATATTTTCAGAAGTGTCAAGTGTACGTCGAATATAATTGACTGCTCTGCAGCAGACCTTAAATATCACATGACATGATAAACGAAACCGTAAGGCAGAAACTGCGGCCTATTCAATCACTTCAAAGAAAAAAAGAAAAACCAACACTTCTTGTTGACTCTTCGCAGAACTTTCTCTCTCTCTCTGCTTCTGCCAAACCTTCTCTTTAAGAAAATCCATCCGGGGGAGGAGGGGGAGCGGTCAGCTTGCCTCAATTATAATTGGAGTAGACATTTCTCAACTCGTGGTCTATCACGATGGAACAACTCATAGTATAGTTCATATTCAATCTGTAGTTGTTTCTACCTGTAAAGGTCGCACAGACATTCGCTAATTCCATGAGTCTCATTATACAGGATACCGAATATCTGCTATCAGATTTGAGTGACAGGTTGTTAACATGAAATTAGTAAACATATAAATAATGTAATATAACAATCGACAGTACTGCTTGCCTGGCGCCAAATTTGAGTGATTTTTTATTATATACTTGTCAAATAACCTACATTCCTCTCTCTTGGGAAAGAAATGCCAAAACTCTTCTCGTGAAAAAAAATTTACAACACTTTAATTCGATTAAATGTCCATTGCATCAAGTCCATTTCGAAAATAACCCTTTAATGGGTGACCAATGGCATATATTTTTAAATTTCTTATTGAAGTAGCGTATATTTGGCCAAATTGAGCAAAATGAAACTTGGTAAATCGGTTGCTTTTTTAAATGAGCTGTTGTTCTTTAAACGTTGTATGCTTATTTAACCTTTTGATATTTAATTTTTAAATAAGGGCATCATCAACTAGTAGTTAAGGTATTCTTTCTAAGCATTTTCTTTACCATAGGATATATTTTTAACTTCTTTGTTTTTAATGTGGTTCATTTAAAATTCAGAAATTGTTTAACAAGTTTCCATTATTTGCTGGTTTAAGCTTATAAAATGCAGAAAATATTTGTCAGCATACTGAAATTTTTGTTAAAAGCAGTGAAATAAAAGTGATAAAATATTATTTCGTTTAGTTTGTCTATATGAGCATTTGTTTGAAAACACAAAAATTAAATAAGGTAAAGTGCAACGATAGTAAAATATAATTTTTATAGAAAATATGTAAAAAAAAGCACTCTACTTCTGAATTTGGGCCTGCATTTTTCACTATTATACAAACATATATTTGCGCTTCAAAATTTAAATATTTTTTCAATATACATTCATGCTAATAAAACTGCAACACACGAAAGGACTGTAAGGAAAAATAATATTTATTCCCCAAATGATTACTGTGACAAAAATAATGTGTATATGTTGGAAACCCTTTATAACCGCATTAGCGGCGTAAAATTAATATGTTTGAAGCCGCCGCAAATCACAATAAGAGTATCTGCACGTCATACAATTAAATTAAGTAGATTTTGGATGTGTTCCAGAGATACCATCTGAAAATCGCCTCAATTCATTTAGTGTGGCTACTCGAGATTAGTAGTAAGCAAATCGACGAGTGACCATATTTAGTATATGTTCATGGGGATGCATGTTTAGAGTATAGGCATAATAAGAGAAAAGCAGTATCTTCTATATTGAGAAGAAAATTGAAACATTTTAGACAACAATTGGTGGGGTATTCAACAAATGCCCATCTTATACCGTGTTGAACGGAAAATAATGCGGGATTTTTTAACTTGATAATAGAATGTAGCGAAAATATTATATATATCCAGAGAGAGATATGTAATAACAAATGCTTGTTCTTATTTAAGCTGTTTTCTCGTTAATTATTCTTTTTTTTTTAATTTCGAAATTTGCAGTAGCAATACATTTTTACTAAAGCTATAATTAAAATAATTCTCCAATTCAACTAACTGCTTAAGAAGTAGAAAATTTCAAGCATCAAAATTAATTCGAAACTGAACATTCTCAAGCAATTACTCTAGATATCTCATAATTGTACATGTTTCTTTGCATATTAAATAAATTCGATGTTTTTCTGAAAAAAAAATATAATTATTTTAGTTACGAACCAAAACTTCTTATTTAAAAGACTTTATTAGTGACGAATAAACACAAATATATACCTGAAAATCTAACGTAATCTTCTTTTATAGTTAGTTGAAGCGTATAAAAAAGTTTTTCTCAATATAAATAGTCAAACAAACTCTATATAAACGGTTAAAAAATTCTCTTTCGCACGTTTTATTTTCTTAACTCTTTCAAAAAAAATTTCCCCAAAAAGTTCTTCTAAGAACTACGTTTTTCTTTTAGAAGATATATCCTTCTTAACCCTTTTGGCCTTTATCTAAGAACATGTATCCTGACCTTTCCGATACACTTTAAAATTGAGTACTCCATGCACTAAAAAAACATTTCCTGGAAGTAAGATTCTTTTATATCTTGTTTGTCTTTTATGTTCTTTTAGAGTGTTAATTTATTTTAAACCAATATCCTACTAGAGTCGTTATCTAAATTAAAAAACTAATGTTGACATAATTCATCAATTGTTCGTACAGTTTTATGCGACATATATTTTTATTCCAGTCTTGAATTCAAATTCTTAGCGAAATACTTTTTTGAAAAAGTACTTTGAGAAATAATATTTTCTTTAAAATTGATTAACTGTGTAATATATTTAATATTATAGCACTTATCGATTAAAAATTGCGGGGGTTTTATGTTAAACTCTTTAAAAAATCTTGAGTTTTTTCCACCAGCATTAGAGTTAGTTATTTTGGAATAGTAATATATATTTTATCATAATAAATTTCTTTAAATTAATGTTCTTAAAATTACCATTAATAATTCCTCTTAATGGTAAATATTAGTTTTATTATTTATTGAAAAGGAAATTAACAAATTTTTATAAAATTATTCGAAAAACTAACCATAATCCTCATAAAATTTAATATGAACAAAAAAACAATCCTGAACAATCTTTTAATGAAATTTTTTAAAATACCATTTTAATTGAAAATTGTTTGAGAACTTTGATGTTATTAAAATTTCCTTTGCCTAATTTTTACTTAAAAAAATAAGTTTGTTTACCTTATTTTTTAAATATTTTAATTTAGTTTAATATTTTTAACTAACAATAAAAATTTATTTAATTATTGAAATTTTTATATCATTTGATTGTCTCTTTTTAAACTATATTTTTCTTACATACATATATATATTCTATGGTACAGCCATAGGATAGATATAAGAAAACTTGTACTGAAAATTTACGAAATAAGAAATATTCTTTTTAGTACTGCTCTTCCGTTAATTTTGGGTGAACTAATACATCTTCCAGTATTTATGAAGACGTAGTTATTTTTTCTAATCCTGATGCTATTTTTATTCCCTCGGATACTGAACGAAAATCAGTATCATTATTTCTGACCAGTGCCAATCTTAGACATAATCACTTTTCAAATCGATGAGATTTCTGTCTTTCTGGCATGAATTATATACAAAGATGTCTAGTATAATTTTCATAAATCACGATCACAGACGAAACATAAAAAAAGATATTTTTTAATTCTTATCGAGAACTAAGAAGTTCGAAATTCCCAGATTTATTTTTTGGGTTATTTTTTCAAGTTTTTCATGTAAAACTGATGAGTTCTTAAGACAAATTATTTGTTCGATTACAGACAATTATAACGAATATTAAGTAATTTGAGAAGAAGAAAAATATATATATAAATAATTTTTAAATTTTGAAGAGAAAAAAAAAACTAAAATCGAAAGTTTCTTTGATTTCATATGATTATCGATTATTGATTTTTAATTAATACAAAAAAAACTAATACTATTTTTATTAGGATAAATAATGATTATATATCGAATAACTCAACTAATAATAAAATTAGATAGTTCAAATAGATTTTTTTTATTTTAGACACAATAGCGCTCAGTGCAACTTCTTGTTAAAAAAAAAAAATTTGTGATGTTTGCATGGAGATTTTATTTAACTTTATACTATACAAACATATTGGCTATAATATTAAAATCTTTAAATTAATTTGTAAAACATATACAAAAAAGTATTAAAAAACAAAAGAAATGTTTTACATCTTACTCAAGAATTGTGTGTCAGTCAAAGTACGAGTATATATAAGTTACAAATTCACATTGGAACATCGACTTTGGCAAAATCTGATGAAGCTCATTCGGGTATATTTCAGCGAAAGATTTTAAGTGCTATTCTTGGAGGTGTTGGGGAACGTGATTGTTGGAGAAGACGGTACAACGCAGAAATTTATAAATTCTTTACAGACCCAGATATTAGAAAATTTATTAAGATGAATAGATTAAACTGGGTTGCTCATGTATTCAGAATGAATGATTTAAACTCTGTAAGAAAGCTCGGTTTGGCAAAGCCACAGGGACAAAGAGGAAGAAGACGACCCAAGTTTCGATGTATAGACTGTAGTTGAAAAATATTTTGCTGTACTGAAGGTTAAGAATTGAAGAACCCTTGTCACCCAAAGGAATGTATGGCCCAGAGAAACCTTTTGTCCTCCCTGGACTGTTGTTCTATTGATGACGATGATGAATTCCCATTGTATTTTTGTAATCAAAAAATTTCATTTTTTTTTCAGAAAAAAATTTCAGTATTTTACTTACTTTTTGCTATTCAGTTTATTTATTATAAATGCTCGTAATTACATCTAGGAGGAATCTGGCTTGCATTTAGGCAGCTGACTCAGAAGACAAATTTCTGTGCAAGCAGATTAAATTCCTTGTTTATTTAGTTGGATCAAAATATCGAAGTTCATAAACTAAACAGAACTACATTCTCATTTTGTTTCTTAACATTCGTATCTAAAAAATGTTTCTCAAATTTCGTAATTATTTTAAAGAAATTCTTTCCGTATATCCTTTCAGCTTTTAAAATCCTAGTGTATCTGAATAAACTTGAAGTCACTGCATAACTATGAAACCAAAAGTTTTATTTCATATTGCATAATGTATGAAATATGACATTATCTTCTTTAAAACATAATTTTAAGAAATTACTCAGTTTTTGTGTTAATTATACAAGATCTTAATTTTCTATGTATCTCTATAGAAAAGAACTTTACTAAACGAAGGGATTATAACAGAAAATAATTTATATGCTGTTTAGTTTTATATTTCATTGTAAATATATTATTTCTAACTTTATAAGTAGATCAAAGTTGCAGTTTAAGTAGTAACACATTTTAGGTGCCTTAATTTTTGTTGTGTTTTTAATGAATTTAGATGATTGTCTGATGATAAAAAAAAAGTTAACTTAAGCATTGACTAATGATTAATTATTTGAATTTTGTTTAAAATATTCGCTTTAATGAATGAAAACTATTCAGTAACTTAGACATATGCTTCAGCAAATTATTCTTTATGTAGCAGTATTTAGCGCTCCATGAACTGAGACGAAATATACCCATATTAATAAATATTACTTAGCCGAAATATACTCACATTAATAAATATTACTTAGTCGAAATATATTCACATTAATAAATATTACTTAGACGGAATATACATACAAAATAATGATTTACATTTATTATTATTTTAGAGTTGTGATTGTTTATTAGTATTTCAAGCATTATTTTATTTCAATCTTGCCTTTTATTTAGTATAGAAATTTTCTTTTAGATATTATAAAAATTTTCTACCGTTCTAAAATGCACAAATAATGTTTCTCTGTTAACTATTAAATGTTATTAACACGATAAAATAATTAAAAATGAAATACATTTCTACAATAATAAGCATATTTTAAAATATATCCAAAATTTTAAATGCTCTTGAACATTAATTTACTTTCTATTATTAAAATATTATAAGCTTCTGGAGTTTTTGGAATTTTGTTTTCGATTCCAAGCATATGACTATAGTTAAAAGCGGGTTTCTTTACGAATACTAAAATCTCGAGTCGTAGAGCTCCAGCCAATCAGAAATCTAATTTCCTAAAGACACAATCTACAGATTGGCTGGAGTTCGATTATATGAAATCTTAGTACCTGTTGGAAATCCTCCTTGATCTGACCAAATTGTAGTAGATTCGGTGTTAACCAAGGTTTTTTAAGGGGGGTATGCTGGACTATACTCCCGGATATAAGAAAAAAAAGGAGTATTGACTTTGGGAATGACTTTCCGCTTTTGTGTGTCATACTTGAGAAAACCTAGAATACTCTAACTAACCATCTGATCTGTCGATGTGAAACTAGGTCGCGATCTCCGTCGAGTCTTTTGGTTTACCAATTAATCACAGTAATCCGTTTACAAGCGGAATCGTTCGTCATCCTTTTGTACACTAGGCCCAGTGTACTGGGATAAAAATGAAGCACCCGGGGGACATAAAATGGTGTCTGTTTTAAAAAATTATTAAGACATTGTGTGTTAATAATAATTAAGACATAGTGTTTTTAAGTTTGGAATTCAGGCATAGAAATGCCTGCTAGTCAGCACTAGGGACTTTTAATCTAAGTGAATCCAGTTTGAAACCCTGTAAGTGACGTTTGCTTACGTTTCCGATTAACACGATAAAGCTATAAGATGAAAACTATCTCATCTAATTTCAAAGAGGAAGAAAAAGTATGCCCAAACGCAGAATGAAAAAACTCCCCAAATACAGAAGTTGTTTTGTAGCGTAAGTTATTAACTTACGCTAAAAAAAAATTTTGAACAGAAGAAATATTAATTACACACATATACACGCTAGCACATCTATGGCTTATATGCAAGCCATTTTTTGGCTTGTCGTTACTTGTAGTGTGGGAAAATGTCACATAATTAAATTTATTGACAGAATCTCCCAAATGTGATATTTGAACTGTGAGACTCTAGGAAGATCGCAGGCACTTGTGCATCAGACCTCAAACGTGTTCTATTGGGGAGAGATCTGGTAAACTAGTTGGTCAGATAATTTTTGACAGTCATCAGAAGAATCAGTGTAGATGATTTTTTCAAATTAAAAATTATCCGTTTGTCTATTTTAAATTGTCTAAAAGTATTCAAACTCTCCAAATGCCGAAGTTGGAAATGTTCTTTCAAGTTTATGTGGTGCAAAGGATTAATGTTGATCCATCAAAGTGGTGTTTTCTTTATAAAATGGTTAACAAGCTTTGAAAATTTCTTGATTGATATTTAGATGCGTAAATTGTGAGCAAAGAGGGGTTGAGGAAGGCTCATGAACATGAATAAGGTATTTTATCATGCAAAAAGAAAAACCGGTTTCTTTTCAGTAAGGAATTTTATCTTAAAGAAATTGATTGAGCAAATAAGAACGTCTTAATTAACTTTAAATTTATTAAACCAACTCATACGATTTAACTATTGATAAGCATCATAAATATTAATATTTAAATATCTAAATGGAAGGTAACCCGTCTTATTAAGGAACTAAATCTCAAATAAGAAATTTAATGAGGAAAATGTACCTGAAAATCGCAGAAATAAATAACGGATTATATCATATAAAAATAGCTAACTATTAAAATTTTTGGAAAGATCGGATATGAAAAAGTGCGTTATTAAATTCTTTGGGTATTCCTTTTATATCCTAACAACCATTAATTATCTCCTTTTTTGTCTATTCTTTTATTAAAATTCAATTTATCTGGTAAGTTTAATGTAAACACATCTAGTAGAGGTGTAATTTTTTCTTTCGTTAAATTATTTTCTCAAAAGCATCTCACGAATTTGCATTTTGATGAAAGAAAAATTAATCGCGAAGGATTCTTTTTTCACCTTCTTAACATTTTATGTGCGATTTAATTTATTTATTTTTATTTAATTTTTGATCTTGATAAATGCGTTATTTTAGTTGAAAATTATGCTAGTATTTTCTACCTCGTTGTTTTCAAATTCTTTTCATTCCATTTTATTGAATTGCTATATTAATGACATTTATTCTTGAATATTATTTCATACGTATTCCTTTTTTATAAATTCTCTTCTGACATTTTTCGAAATAATTTGATATTTGTTTTTCTCTAAATGAAGTCCATTTGCTGCTATGAAAAACTTCATTTAAGCAAAAACGAATATTTTCCGTAAAACTTTCTTATTTTTTTAAAGAAGCAAATTGTATTTACA
This sequence comes from Caerostris darwini, assembly GCA_021605075.1. Taxonomy (NCBI): domain Eukaryota; kingdom Metazoa; phylum Arthropoda; class Arachnida; order Araneae; family Araneidae; genus Caerostris; species Caerostris darwini. Next base: position 2,851 of record BPLQ01012466.1, on the reverse strand, counting down.
TTTTATTGAAAGATTTTATTGAAAAAAATCATTTACGAACCTGCAAGATCTTTTTTTCCTGCAGATGTCACTTTCAATGATAAGTGCCCTAAGCTTTTGAATCTCAAAAACAAATAACTACAGGACCATGGTTCAATGTTTTATTTAGATTACTTTAGATTTTAAGAGCCGTTTCAGTACAAAGAAGCCATGTGTTATCATACAACCCCAGGAAAAATCACTCTGTCAGCTAAACAAATCATGTGATATGCACTCCTTTGAAAGGTTTTCTAAATAAGAAATAAGGAAAAACGAAAAATTAAATTTACTAAAGAGTTATGTTTTTTCTCGGAACGAAATATTCTTAATATCAAATTGTATTATTACATTAAAGCTTCCTACAACTTATTTTAAACAAATTAAATTATTGGAAAGCGATGGAGAGAAAATATTGAAGTTTTGCATTGCTAAAACGAGTTTTTATAAAATAAACAGAATCATTCTTTTCAACTTTCTTATTCATTTTCATTTTATTCAATATTTTGCATATTGTAATCCCTTCTTTGATTTTAATTTTAGTTGGTATTTATCACTATATACATCAAGTTAATTTCAATGAACAAATTATTCCTGCTATAATTTTATATTAGAGTGTTATCTTTGGGGAATCCTGTTGTTTTCTCAGGACATTTATTAGCCACTGAGGTGTAAAATATATTATCCAAATACGGGTAATTTGTTAAATGATTTATTATGGGGTAACCAATGTTGTTCCTGTAACTTCTCGGCCTAAACTAGACGTATAACGGCTTCAAGAAGAGGGCCACTTTCAGAATCCTGGGAACCCTTGAATTTATATTTACAAGATTATATATATACCAATACAGAACTCTGGATTATTATAATTTATTATAATTTATTATTTACAAAAAATTAAAAATTTTAATTTGATTCATAAATGCACGATTAAATCACAAGTACAGTTAACTCCAAGATCAGAGATTTTCAGAGCTCTCGAGTCTACGTCGAATCTAAAAATAAGTGGTCTACGGCAGACCTTAATTATCACAGGGCGTGATACTTGAAACCACAAAGGGCTCACTTTGGAAACAGGCGGGAATCTCCGTACTCTTCAGTCGTTTCAGTGAAAAAGAGAAAACAACACTTTTGACCGACTCGTCGCAGAAGTCTCTCTCACTCTCTCTTCACCAAAAACCTCCTTTTAAGACAATCCGCAAAGAGGAGGATCAGATTCCCTCACTTCTCATTGGAGTAGACATTTCTCAGCTCTTGGTATCACCAATCACGATGGTGATAGACCACGAGCTGAGAAATGGCAATGAGAAGTGTCTGAAAAGCTGAAAAAATACGACACTCCCAATAAAGAATAGGAGGAAATGGTACCTTCTGTGAGAACTTTCGGGTGTAATTATTATTCATATATGCTTTGTATGGGAGAAAATTCGGAAAAGTCTAATCTGGTACTTCCTTCAATTAATGCGAAATAATCTAAATCTAATACTGTTTCAAAACAGGATGAGTAAAAACGGTATCATGTAGATCGATCTTGAGTCTCTTTTACTCACAGTCTAACCTCGCTCATTACCACAAATTTGGCAGAAAATATTACTAATTTTAAGGATGCTCTTCATATTTTATATAAAAAGAAGGATTATATTATTAGTTTCAATTTATTTTTCAGTGAAAATTATTCTTCGAAAATAAAATTATGATCGAATTTAAGCATATGAACATGAATGAAGGTAGATGGTGATCAGTGAAGCAAGTTATCAGTTTATCATTCTTCATTCAATGTAAATGTATTTTAAAAATAAAAGGATTTTTGGATTGGGAATTATATTGAACATAATATTCTGTCAGATAGATAATATTTTCAAATTTAAATCTATTATCTCTTAGTTCATAACAATTTATTTAGGAACTAGATGGAAAGACATTTGAAAAACTATAATATCTTTATCGAAAAAACATCAGTTCTGATATTATATAGAAAAAAAGTTTTTCTTTCATAACTATATTTAACTATTAAAATAATTCATTTAATGGAAAATGGTCATTTTTCATGTTGGAGTTGTTGTTTTCAAACTTAATGACTATTCATTTCTAAGCTAATGCTTGCTTTTTTGCAAACATTTTTTGTTCTGTAGGAATGAATTTTATGAATGTTTTTATTTAGTTTATAGTTAATTCTTATTTTTAATTGTGTTATACTTTTATAAAACATTGGAAGATTCTTTGAAAGTAAAAATGTCGATAATTTTAAATTGTTAAACATTGTCAGTTCTAATAAACAACAAGTAGATGTTTCACTAAAAAAGCATGAATTCTTCTAAGTTATTTCTGCAACAAAGCATTTTTTTTTTTTATTTTCCAAAATTTTTCCTGTTCAATCAGTAATCTGAAACCAGAAGAAAAATGAAAATCTTCTAAAGCTAAAATTATGTTTCGCAAACATGTCGTATTTCAAAAGTTTCTTCGCTCTTTGTATTAAGTCCATATTTCTTTTGCTGTCTCCCCAGCTATGTTTCTTGTTACTCTCATTTTGTTCATTGCATAAGTAATAATTCTTCTTACTCTGTAAGACTTTTTTTTTCTTTTCTCAAAAGCAGCTTTCATGAAAAATATTTCTTTTTTTCTCTTAAGCATACTAATTCTAATAAGAGGTGTTTTATAGTTATCCCTTTGAAGTTTAGTCAAATTCCACAAATGTCTTCTTCCTCATACTTTCTTTCACACTTCTAGAAATACGAAAGATATATTAAATCGTTACTTTAATAATTATTATTTTGTTAGTGTATCATTCTAGTACGCTATCATTACTGCTGTCAATGTAAACTGTTTCAATGCTATT